>JAQFVV010000024.1:2091249-2691249 GCA_028023455.1 Epiperipatus broadwayi | reverse complement strand
TTCTTTATCTAAATATAATTTTATTTGGTGTACTTTTATTTTGTCATTTCCAAATCCATTTACAGTTAATATTTTTATAAAAAAAAAATTGTAATATAGATTTTTTTCTGTGAATAACCCAAATCTGTGTCCTCTTTCATTTCTATCATCATATCTAAATTTGCGCCCAACACTTTTGTCTTTCAATCATTTACTAAGTCTAGCATTAACATCTCTCATGACAATTTAAAAATATTATTTAATTTGATGAAAAGAATTTTGGACATCCATAGAAAAATCCTCTACTTCTTCATTATAATGAAATTTTTTGGAACCTAAACTTAAATTATCAGCATTTGGTATATTTTATTAAGTCGATTAAGCAACCTTGCTATTCTGTGTGATATATACCATCAACCTCCACTATGTTATTCTCCATTTTTTTTATTTATAATGAATCCCAACCATTTTATGCTTCAAATATTTGTGCCTTTGTAGTAAAGTACAGGTCCTCATTTTAAACCATTTGTCTCTTCAATTTTTCTTTTAACTCGACAAAATCCAACAATGTCACATTTAATGCAAGACAAGATTTATTGGAATTCATGCAATCTGCCTTCATTTGAATGTTATCTGCAATTGTAGGTACCTAAACAAAAGGTCATCATTTTATGTGTCCTGTGTCTGCAATCAAGGGAATATTATCATCATACATCTTTGGCTAAATGTCATAATTTATTTTTATTTTTCATGTTGTGTGTCTATAATTTATTCACACATATCCTGTCAAAAAAACTGAACTGATATTTCAGTTAAGAACTTCTAGATTATTAAAAAAAAAAAAAACTATGATATTGTTGATTTTAAACTCAGAGATAAACTCACCCCATTGATTAATTATTTTGGTGAGTAGTCCATTTATGTTCACTTACAGTATAAATAATGGCATAATAAAAACAGCTGCAATGACAAGAATGAATAGTGAATATTGGAAACTTGTGTTGCACAGTTGCCTTAAAGTCTTAAGAGGAATAAAAAGGATCTTTCAATTAATAGAAAATTACTTTCTGTATAAATATTTAAATAATTGAATTAACAAAAAGTAGTAATTAATAAAATGTGAATAATTAATTTCACATAATTTTGTTCATAAAAATATTATATAAAAGTGGATTTTTTATATCCTGTAAAGTAGAAACAACATAGGTATAATTCATTTAATGATGAATTTAATTTAATAGCAAAAGTCTCACTTCCATTTGGCCATTATTGTAAGGTGCTATGATGGCAATGATATACATGAAATCATTATATTTTAACCATTTATTTAAGCTTGAATAATCACTGGATATCAAATAAAAATTCTTATTCATTTTTAGGCTAGATTCTGCCTACTGATCTTCTTGATAGAGAATATTATTCAAAATATTAAAATTAAAATAGAAGTTACCCGATATATATATATAATTTTAAGGTAAGGCTGACATTTTGCTGTAAAGTTCAAATTAAATCAATATATTACTTTGAGTTCTTTCTTTTTTCAAAATATCAACAATACTCAAAATTAGATTTTAACTAAAGTTACAAAATATAAAGAGTCAAACCAATGTAGTTAGACTAGGAATATCCTTTCTTTAAAACTTTAAGGTGTGTGAATTTTTTAGCTATTTAACTTATTGCATAAGACATGTTTATATATTTTCTGCTGGATGGATAGATTGAAAATTTCTGCACCCTACAATGGAAAGCCCAAAACCAGAATTGTCATCTGATATTTATTTATTCATTACTCATATTTACAGATAAGGCTCAGAAGAAAAATGATACAAAGTGGAATATTGCTTTCAAATATACATTAAGTATAAGCTAGAAAAATCCCTATTATATTGTTTTATAATAAAAATTTAATATTCTATGCATATCAAAGCAAACAATTTTTATAAATATTTCACACTTTGAGCATTTATACATCAAGTTTCAAATGTTTTCTTAATCAAAATACATAAAAATAATCCAGATATTCATATAAATATTGTTTATTCAATCACATACAAATTCTGAAAATCTTCAACAATTTTTGCAATTGCGAATTAGACATCTGAGATCACTTTCTCTTATAAATAGCCTTTATTTTTTACTTGTAAAAATATTCTATACAATAGTTCCACTTAAGATTATAAGATCCATCAAAGAATAAGTGATAGGTTTAAGGTAAATGCTGCATTAATTTTTTTTTTTCAGACTTTAATTATACCTAATATATATAATATTAAATATTTAAATTTAAACATTAATATCTTTAAAAAATAATTAAATAGTTTCTTGCTAGGAAGTTTATTAGAAGTTCTTGTACCGGAAGTGACAGAGCTGGGAGTGACGGAGTTCCCCCCCCTCCCTTTTTTTTTAAAAAAAAAAAAACATTAAATAATCGCGTCTATTGAATTTACACTAAATTTCAATATCATAAACCCTCAGTCTCTAAATAGACAAATCATATACACATGTATACGTTAAAAAAATAAATAAAACAATAATAACAAACTATAACATATTTTGAATAAAATGCATTCATTTTAATAAACAATATATATTAAAAATTATTCTCTAAGATTAAAAGATATTCGCATGTAATTAAGCATTTAAAATGTAATACTAATATAGCAACTGTTTTTAGTAATTTTTAAAAAAAAATAATAGTAATAAATTATTAATAATGCACTATAATAATAAACAAATGAATTGATGAATAACTGGAAAATGTAGAAGAGACCTCTAGTGGTGAACAAAGATCATTAATTTGCCATAGTAAGCTTGTTATTTTCAATTTTCTTTCTTGCATAAAATTTAAACGACTAATTTATGTAATCAATTTACAGAACAATCTTTGTTTAATTTCGATGATAATTTTTATTGATTTATTCTTATCAATAGTGACCCATAGACCACACTTCTAATAAACGTACAACACACAGAAGAGCGAAGATATTTACTAAAGAATTAAAAAATAAACAGCTGATAACTTCATTTGTTATCTTTGAAAATTTTTGATCAATAAAATTTTAACAGCATCACTTACTAATACAATTTATTTTAGTTTCAGATCAAAGAAAATCACGATCATCTTTCAAAAAGAATTGACCAGTAAATGATTATTAATTAAGAGAAGCAATTGTATTTAAAAAAATGTTGGAATGCGCATGTGCGTGTGTCTATACATATTTAGGTAACTTTTTTTTTTATGAGCTTCATATAAAATCTTATCTAATAAAAAAAAGTAAAGCATTTTATAGACTATGAATCAGTGCGGAAAAGAGAGATAAATAATAGTAATAATAATAAATAAACAGGTCTTTTGTTCTAGAGAAATAGAATAGTTTGAACGACATTGTTTTATTTCAGTGGGTATAATTTAACCCAATTGTTTTACACTATATATATAATCAGTTGTTTTTATTATTAAATGGTATTTGCACTTTCAGTTGTATGGTTTTGTGTGTTTCAATTACCCGTACTTTGATTTTATCCCTGTAAAAAAAAAAATAAACAATGAAAATATTTTTAATCATGACAAGTGTCATACTACGCGCTTAAGATATAAGAAAATGAATTACATTTATTTTAAGAAACACTTTCAGCCCACAGCATTTAACTATTTACAAATATATATAAAATATTTTGAATCTTTATTTGTAAAAGTGAATTAGAAAATTTAATTGAGGTCGATGGTAGAGCAAATAGTAAATTATCCTAGTGTAAATGCAAATTCCCGTCACAGACTTTATCAATTCATTTGTAAGTATTAACAAAAACCCATTGGAATGTGAAAATGGCGTAATAATAAGTTTATGGAATGATATAGTTATTAACAAACTAGATCCGATTGTAAATTAAATATTAAAGATAAAAGAAAAGCAAAATATTATAGTTCTTACCATATGAAATAAAGGGATTGATACAAAAATGAATAAGATTAGCTGAGGCACAAAAATTGTTCAAAATTGAATGAAAACATTTATTTAAGATTTTCTAGATTGATTGATAAACTAGTTTAAAATAAACTATAAAAATCATCCAAGGAAAAAAAAATAAGAGTACTTCTGTAAAAAATAATAAAATTAAAACAAAAACTGTACTGAGTTAATATTAAAATTCTGAATAAAATATTAGAGTGAAGATAATGTAAAATTATAAATTATTTTAATACAGATAAAGAATACTTAATCAATTAAACTATATAACAAAAAGTTGGAAGAGAGTGGTTAGAAAAAGAATGTAGGAAGGTAAGAATTACAAAGATAATGTAGGGTTTAATTTAATATATGGTAGAAAATAATCATTTTATTGAGAACAGAAGTATAACAGCAACCCATAATTGAAAACAAAACTGGGATGCATTAAAATATGAGGAACATGTATAAGTTGTGCCAATAGAATTATTTAAAATATTGAGGAAAAAATAGTTTGATAGAATTAGTTGATAATTTTTATGTAAGCTATGAATCAAGATATGAATCATTATGGTTTTATAGGGAAAAGTTTAATTTAGTGAAATACTTCTAAGAAGATTGTTAAAGTTTTTGAATAAATGTATTTTCAATCAATTAAGACTTGTTTTTTTTTTTTTTTTTAAATTATATAATAATTTGATTTTAGAAAATGTCGAGCTATAATAGTTGCAGTTGAAGTAAGAGAATTAGTCTTGAGAAATATAGAAAGAAAGGGAGAAAGAGAAGAAGAAAGTGAAGATATGTATCAAGAAATTTGTATCTAAATATAATGTAATGTAAAAGTAAATGATTTAATAGATTAGGTATACATAAGAAAGCTTTATGACCATTTTGTTGAGCTTTCATGGTATTCAAAGTATAACCTAAATATGTTGTTATTAAGTGACTGTTTTGGCAATAAGATGTACTAATATGGAATTTATTATATATTTACATATAAAAATAATAGCTTAATTTATTGCTTAGAATTTGTAATTAAATTTAAACATTAGAGTAACAGATCTGGATCATAAATCATGGCACTTTAGTCCCAGAGTTTGCCACTTTGTCACTGCAATAAATTATGCATAGTATGTTTGCTGATATAACATGGTACATGACTGAAGCATGCAATATTTACCATATAAAAAAATAACTGTTGGTTAATTCTGTAGGTAATATATTGGGAAAAAAAATCCAACTAAAATTAAAGCAATGGAATAGCTGTTGTGAAAACATTATTAGTAAGCTTCTGACAAAGTATATATCTGATAAATAAGAGTGAAATTTGCAAAGAGATAGCAATATTTTAATGGGCTTAGTGGTAGTTTTGGATTATATTAAAATTGATTTTTTGTACACTATATGGTAGAAAAAATGGGGGGTTTGAAAAGAGAATGGGAAAGGTCATCAAATCAATAAGATTTGGAATGTAGACTGTTGAAAGAATATGTAAAAAAAAATTATTGAGAAAATTATAAAGACTAATAATAGTAATTGAGTTGGTAAAGTAATGTGTGGTAGAAAATTATAAATAATACAATTGAAAAATGTAAGAGATAAAAAAAAATACTTGAATCAGGAAAATAAAAGATAAAAAACCAAATGTTCAGTGACAACAGTAGCATACATTCCTTTGAATCAAGGAGATAAAAGGTAAAAACAGATTGCTCAGGTACTGTAACAGTATATTTTCTAATTAGTGGTCTTGACTGATGATATGTTTTTATCATTATAGACATTAAATCAACACTTATTAAACCAATCCCCTCTCATTCTCTAGTTATTGATAACTTGATGCACATTTAATGGCTATTATTAGACGACCTGCTGCATTAAATATAGATAAGCTAAGTGAAAGAAAATATTGTAAGTCTGCTTGTGATCTAAAATAAATTCAAAATTCATCTGGCCTAAATTCAAACTTTAAACTATGAATGTAGCGGATGTGCTCATCATTATTCCTAAAGGTCTTTCAAGAAAGTTGTGTGATCTTCAAGAGGTTGTATATATGAATATTTTTTAAATAAATTGAAAGATGGAAAAGCATTGAGAATGTGAACTGATTTTGTTTATGATAGTGTGTTCCTTGATATTTAAATATTGTTTGGGATAATGTAAAAACGAATTTTTTAAAATACTATTGTAATGAATGATAAAGATGTGTTAAAACGATAGAATGCATTATATATAGTTCTTTTTTATTAATTATATAATTGTATATAGTTGACAAAATGATAGTGATTTTCAAAAATTTAGAAAAAAGTGATATCCTCTTCATATTTATTTCTGAAATTAATATATCATACATAAAAGTTTAAAGTCACATATGCTTACATATGCTATTATCTCAGCTTTTAATAGTATAGTAACACATAATTTTATGTGTTTATGTCATTCTATATGACACAACTGTACATTATGGAAAGTAGAGGATTGAATTATTAATTCTAATATTTAAGGAGATACATGAAATATTTTCATCACCTAGAATACTATTATTATTTAATACTTAATAACTATAAACATAATATTTGTTTAAACATATAACTAATTATTTTGCAAATACAAAAATGTTATATTCTAAAAATATTTTATAAAGTTATTACTTAATATTACATTATTAATAATATAATATTTATTAAAGCAAATATTTTTATAACTAAAAGATAAAAATATATAATTTAGATTTATTTAATTAATAATTGCTCATATTTAGTATTTTATTGAGATTTAGTCTGGGATCCTTTGATCATTGTTGGGATATTAGAGATCATTCAAAGATGTTGCAGTGATGCTGGATGTCTCTGCAACATCTTTGACTGATATGTACTACCCAGACAATGGTATGTTGGATACAAGGAATATATTTTATACATGTAACGTGTTCAGAATATTATTTAATAAAAGGTGTCAAGGTTTTATCTTAGATTCTTTTATATAATTCAGTATTACTTGCTATAATAAAATGCTATATTTTATTTTATTAAAGTATGTGCACAATGAAAATATATTATTGGGGAAAACATGCTGCAGTTTATCATTAAAAGACAGGATTTATACATATATTATTTTTAAAATCTGCGATTTAATTGTTTTCAAATTTAATTACAACATTTGATAAATATGAGTTATTTTAAAAGATTTACTGATTTTTTAAATGTTTTTATTGACATTCGTTCAAAGAAAAGGTCGAGAAACTATACTACTTTTTTTTTTCACAATTTTACCTCTAGATATATAAAATAAAATTGTATTAAACATATTAATCATTAATAGTCAATATCATTTTGTTCTAAATAATTTCCTAGGGCGAATGATCTTTTACTAAGCATTAGTAAAATGTATACTAACCACTTTCTGTTTTTAAATTTACTTTTCAAATGCCCAACTCAGTTTATTCTTAATCAAAATGACCATTTAAATGTATAGAAAACATATATTTGTTTTATTACTTTTTTTAGTTTCTGTTTTATAATTAGTTGTGAGTTGGGCAAAATTTTAATCGAAAAACTTCCAAAATACCTAGCTTTAAAAATAGTTTTCTCTTTCAGATTTTTTTTTTTTGTTTTTGGAAGGGGTAGGGTGGTTGTGGAGTGGAAGGGGACTTAGTCAGTCTCCTAAGATAATACTAATAGATTAATTTGCACATATACAGAAAAAAAAGATACATATTAATTATTCATAAAAGTTCTACAAAACATCAATTTTATATTTATATAGCTTCCTATCAAAAATACACTACTTCAATTATATACCTTCGAAAAGAAATGTAAATAAACAAAAAAAAATGTAAGTATCAAAAATAAAAATATTAAAATTTGTAAATTTTCTATATTTTATTTGAATTTTTCTAAACTATATGTCAGCAGGCATTTTTTCATCTTTCAATCCTCTCACTGATTTTAACATTATTTTGTTTATTAATTAAATTTTCTTCATGTTAGATATGTTGAACACATAGACTCTTTTCCTTCTGTTTTTTTCATCCAAAAGCTTGATGTTGTACAGTATTTTATTTGATAAAATGCTTTATTCTTTAGGTTGACAAAGCAACCATATTGAATATTTAAAAAATTATGTTAACCCACAAATTTTATCATAACTTCAAGTTTGTATTATTCAAAAATGACATAATATGTAGTTTTTGAAACATAAAACACCAAAGAATGTAATTAAGCTGGGGGGGAAAGGTCATTGGTATTCAAAGTAATAAAAAAAATAAAAATTAATATTTCTAATAATTATTTTCATATTATTTCATAAAATCAAAATTATCTTGCATACAGCTTCAAATTATATTTTTGTTAGTAGGTTAGTTAGATTCATCATAAAATTTCTAAAAATTTATTTACAATAACACTTATCTAAGGCAATCCATCACTTGAAAACTTCATAGAATAAAAACATTAGTACCTTTCATTTTTCCTAGTAGCCCTTCAAAATGTATTTCAATACAGGGGTTTGCAATGAATATGTCATCCCTAATAACATGTCTTATAACAAGTAGTTTATATTGATCAATAATTAGTATAATTTGAATATTATAATAAAGAACTTCAATAATGTTTGTAATTTATTAAAAATTACTACTAAAATAGTCACTATATACAAAATAAAACAAAAAGTGAATGAAATACTAAATTCATTATAGAGTTAAACTTGGGGTACATAAGTTAGTAGTTTAGAGTCAGTGTAATGTAATATTATTTAACTTATTTTTATATGTTTTGAGAGCCCATATTGCTTCATGCTACTGTGAGCATAAAATTAGTAATAGCCTTATCAACTGTCACCTTTCTTTGCATTTAATATGCAGCTTTGAAATTTACATTGCAATAGTGTATAATTGGCCTAAGTTTATGTACTGTCAAAATCTTTACTTTTAGCATTTGCATATTTTTATTATTATTAAAATGCAGACAAGAGATTATAGACAAAATCTAAATCGGGTCATAATATTTGCAAAATATGTTTATCTTTGTCTCATATCACCTAATTTAAATACTGGACCCAAGCCCACATCATACCAAAAAATGCAGATAATTCATGATATACATTTACACAATCACGAGCTATTTCTTTGATCAGCATATCAATAATAATTTTTTCATATATTTTTTATGAAATATAAATTCAAATAATAATAAAAAAATATATAAAAATAAAATAATAATTAAAAAATATATAAAAATAAATACTTATCACTGACTTCCAATAATGCTCATTCCAAAAGCTTATCGGTCTAAAGTTGTATTTTTTCTGATGTAATTTTTCCGATATATATTACTTCCTTAACATTAAAAAAACTAAGAGAAAAACAAAAAATTCACTTTAGTTGATCACAAAAATTATCATAAAATTTTTATTTTTTATCATCGAAAAATAAAACTTACCATTTCTGAAATTAGAAGGAAAGATGGAAGTGAAGTTATAAAAAGTGCCTGTGTAGACTGCAAAGATTTTCATTAATATTAAGGTAAACTGTATGTTTATAATTTGAAAACTATTATCCACATTATGTGGGCATAAGAATGAAGAGGTTATAAAGTAACTTAAGAGAATTGTACTTCCTTAATAACCAATAAAATAAATGTTAACTGGTGTCAACTGATGTGACTATCTGCATTGCAATTTTTCTTTGTTTTTTTAAAACACTGCTTTGATATCATGAAAGAATACTGGATAACTAATTAATTAATTCAATATTCTTTGGATTTGGAAAAGGTATTTATCATAATACTGCCTAATTTATTAATTCAAGGTGGAATCTAAATCTTCATTACTTTTCTTTGATAGTTTTTTTTTTTTTTTTTGTAAATTTTTAATATTATTTGTCTTTTCAATTTCTTCTTTGTTTTGAAAAAAAATAGAAGAGGGTGGGAATAAGTTTTCAAGATTTCTTTGGATATCCCATTGTAATACTACCTAATATTATTGACTTACAAAGTTAATTGATATATAATTTCAAACAAACTCTTAGTATTTGTATTTCACACATTTATTTGGAAATTATTATGCTTATTGTCTGTCTTTAAAACTTTTAATTTCTTTTTTCTTATTTGATTTTTAATAAGTGAAGAGAGGAGGGGGGGGGATATGCTCAATCCTAGAAGTGTTGTTGACTTTGATGAAAACAACTATTGTTAGCTTTATTCAGTACAGATTATAAAACAAGCCAACAATCAAAATAATATGAACTGGCTGTCTTTAAAACAACTACAATGAATTAACCAAAAAAAAAAAAAAAAAAAAACTTAAAATGAAACCTCTTTTATATTTATTTTGATTTCCACCACCCACCTGATAGTTGTTTACTTTTACTTCACAAAAATCAAAAAATAAAATGAATCATCGATTCTATTTTGAACCATGTAATTTATTGACAGTATGCATAAATCATGCAAAAATCAATATAAACTCACCTTCCCGTATCTATATTTTCCCCATTATAGATGATATGAGGTCCCAAAATGAACATATGAAGATTTTTTTTTTATTTTTTTTTTATGAATTAAAACCGAAAAAAAAAAAAAAACTCCAATTCTAATGTTTACTGTTGCTTTTCAAATAAAAACATGTTAATAATATGGTCAATAAAAACACAAAATTGATTTATAAATTAATTTCTAACAAGGTAAGAGAGTAAAAATATTTATTATAATGCACAGCCATGGAAAAATGTTTTCTATTAACTTTGTTTTCTGTTGTATTCTTTTTAACATTTTACAAATCTAAATTGTAGGTATATAAAATATGTTGAATGTTAAATTTATCAATAAATTATCCAAGAATTACTTGATGAAATAGACACAGTGTTTTAAAGAAACAAAGAAAAAATGGAATGTAGAGAGTCAAATAGATCAATAGGGTTAACTGTTATATAATGGAAAAACAATCATGTTCAGAAGTGGACTAGATGTTCATAAAGATGATCTTCTGTTAGAAAAATAATGAAAAGAGAAAAAAATATATTCATCCACAACTGAAGTAGCTAAACTTGTTACAAAGTGAAAGGATAATTTTTATAAAGTGTTGAATCTATGGATAAAAAATATAAACCAGTAAGATTTTTCTGGTAGATATTATTGAACTGCATCAGAAAGCATAAGTCTGTATTAAGAATCTAATGCTTCATTATTTATTTTATTTTACAAAATAAAGTTAAGATGCGGTAAGTTTTTTATTATTAGTTTTTGAGTGAATGGTAAAGGAGGAAAACACACAAAAGTAAATATATATTTAAATGTGTTCTTTCAATTAATTATTAATAGCATTATTTTTTAGATTTTTTTTAATACTATAATTTGTATGGGCTTGCATAATATACACGTAAAACGTGTTTATATTATTGTCCTGGGTACCTCCAAAATTACTTTTTTACTGACTATGTTTCATTATTAATTCTTTACTTGCTATACTTAATATCTTTTTTTATATAAACTTTAATAGTTTAATATCTCACGTTTTATATCTCTTGACTTTAACTAAGTTTTAACATTTACTTTCATAAACTTATTATCATGCTTAATACATAATTTTCTTGGCAATTATTATTTTATATCTTTAATACTATTGGAATGGACCAGCACTTCAAATAGAGGGGAGAATACCATTGATAGCCTAACCATCAACAGTAACCACAGCCAGATTGAAGCTATACAAAGCATAACTATTACCACATTTCCTGACCATAGCCCACCTCGACTGTTGGAACAAAACCCTGCCATTCAAAGCATTTTATTTGTTTTGATAATCAAACTCAGGTGCCAGCCGACCATATATTACATAGTTGGCATGCTCAGATGAAAGGCACACTAATCCAGTGCTTAAAATATCCCAAACTAGCTCCTGCTCTTAACAAAGGGTCCAATGCATATAACTTAACACATCCAAATATTTACGTCTTTAATCAATGGTGATGCAATGATAAAAGAGAGAGAAAATAGACCAACTAACAATTAAGCAAGCATTAGTATTTATTCATACACAGACATATCTAATACAACAATATAAAATTTTGCGTAAAGAAACATAAATGATTCGTTCAGGCTAAATTTTACAATAGTCCTTTGTTAAACTTCATTTGATTAGATCAGTTATTGCAGAATCATGCCATTTGCTGAATCATTTACATTTGGCAATAAATATGATTATCTATCTATCAATCGGTCTATCTATCTTTCTATCTATCTATCTGTTTATCTATCTATTTTTCTGTCTATCTATCTATCTATCTATCTATCTATCTATCTATCTATCTATCTATCTATCTATCTATCTATCTATCTATCTATCTATCTATCTATCTATCTATCTATCTATCTATCTATCTATCTATCTATCTATCTATCTATCTATCTATCTATCTATCTATCTATCTATCTATCTATCTATCTATCTATCTATCTATCTATCTATCTATCTATCTATCTATCTATCTATCTATCTGTCTTTTTCTATACATCGGTCTGTTTGTCTACTTACCCACTTACCTATATATATCTATGTGTTTATCTACCCATTTGTCTGTATGTCTGTTTGCCTATCTGTCTATACATCTATTTATGGATCTATCTGTCTATCTATCGATCTAACAATCTATCGATCTTTTCAATATATCTATGTATCCATCTATTTATTTCTCTATCCATGTGCCCTATCTATCTATCTATCTATCTATCTATCTATCTATCTATCTATCTATCTATCTATCTATCTATCTATCTATCTATCTATCTATCTATCTATCTATCTATCTATCTATCTATCTATCTATCTATCTATCTATCTATCTATCTATCTATCTATCTATCTATCTATCTATCTATCTATCTATCTACCTACCTACCTACCTACCTACCTACCTACCTACCTACCTATATTTAATATTAGTATAATATTCTCTAGCCCAATATATGTTTCTTAATAATCGTAATGTTTTATTTATATGTAAGAATATTCAGAAGTGTTGCAATTATAAATTTTATTGTACAACTATAAACTTTGTGTGTATGTATATATATATAAAAACACAAACAGACTTACATAGATCAATAATAATAATAAGACTATAATATTGTGATTAATTTTGAATGCAATCTTGATTAATTATATAAAAAAAGAAAGATATGATTCGGCTATTACGAGATTTTTTCATAGTTAAGAGTTAATGCAAAATATCAAACATTTTAATAATGATTTTTAAATGTTCTTGACATTTTTTTTTTTTTTTTAAAAAAAAACTAAATTTATTCATTTGATCTTTTATGAAATTATCTAAATGTCTGTTTGCTTTTCAGTATGAAATTTTACCAATTTTAAAATATAAAAGATTGAAATCCATATGTTTTCATGCTATATTTAAATTTTCATATTTCCTCTAAAAATGCATTAAAAAGAATTTGAGATTTATTTAAAAGCATTGTGTTAGTGTATTCAAGAAAAAAAAAATTCAAATACGAAATGTTGTTAAGCAAATACTTTTAATTGTAATGAATGATGCCATTATGTCAAGTAACTTCAGAACTAAGTTTTAATTATTTTATTTGATTTTATTAAAACATTGAATTTATATCAAGTTGTTCATATAAGAGAATAAAATTTTCATCTTATTATTCTTTTTTTTTTATTATTTATAAAACATAATTAACAAATTGCGTTGAGAATAATATTTACTATCATATAATAATTGGTTTAAAATATCGTATATTTTAAGATTTAACTACACAATTCTCTACTTTATCTATTTTATTAATATCGATAAGATTTTTTAAAATAAAATTATTTGTCCTTGTCATATATTTTTATCAAACTTATGTATTGTAATGGAATTTACTCCAATCACTAAGTGGTGACCGCTACACTTAGCTTAACTTAACCTTTCAAAAATAGTAATACTATCAATAAGAGGAAAAAAGCTATCATATGTATAGCATCCGTTAATATACTATTACATGTGTACGTTAATATTTATATTCAATCTCTGGGTTTATTTAGCATTTATTATATGCTAATAAATTTCTAATCACTAAAATAAAACACGATTCGGGTGGCTAGCGTAACATTACGAGTGTCAAAGTAATATTTATCTACATATTAGTTCTAATAATCTTCAAATAATATAAGTCTCTTAAATATCAATATAATATAGTTTCATAAGTTATGACTGAATACAAATGAGAATTTTGATACTGCATCCAGCACATACTTTAGCATTTAAAATGAGCTGTAACAATAGTGCGAAAGAGCTATAAGACAATGTTAACGTGAATGATATACACTTATAAAAAGTGGATTACAGTCCAACGAAAATTTGTATTACTAAAATTATACTACTATAACTATAATAATATGACCATGTGCATAAATTTAAGTTAGAGTGATGATGATGATTAAAACGCAAATATATTATTTAAACAATAATCAAAACAATTTATTACACAAAATGTATTGCATAAAATAGAATAAATAAAAATATAAAATAATTATATTAATATTTCTACAATGTTCTTATATCATAAAATCCTTGATAAAAAGCGCTATTAAATAAAATACTGCAGGTAGATGGACTGTGTAATGGACAATGTTGTTTACACAAACGCACAAATCAATAAAGAAGGTTGTTTGTGGTAATATTTGTAATAAGTCCTAAGTATTTTAAAATTTACTAAATAAATAAAGATTATCCACATTTTATAAATCCCAGTATTTTTCATATTCATAATAAACCGTTATAATGGTATCTTATTATTAATTCTTATTTAGGAGAAATTTATATTTCATTCAGTTCACATGGCCCATTTCTACAATATTTAAATCTCAAATCAAACATTTTACTTGACTTGTAGCTAAGAAATAATTATCATCTATTAAACTTAGCAGAATTATAATAAGTATTCTTTAAATATATAAACAGAAGATCATTTATTCTTTATATAAATGTGTACACACTAAGATACCATAAAAAATTATATTGTAACAGTCAGATTTGTACATTCATGCAACAAAATCCAGAGTTTTGGCAAATTATACTAAGGCTGATCTAGATGAGGGGTTGAGACCTTAAATCCAATCACATCTCAGCTACTTCACCAATGCTCCCATATTTACTACTCTATGAATGACATATATGAGGCCACACTCAGAATTTCTTAATTCATATACCAGCAGTAGCAAAGGATGGAGCAAGAGTCTCAGGGAATAATAACTAAATTACTAATAGTTTGACTAAACACACCCATATATAGCTGGCTAAATAATACATGTATAGATAACTAATGCTAAAGGGAATAGATTTGTATAGAAGTTGGTAATGAATTGTGAATAACACACTAAACACTTATGAGTTTTAAATATTTAATTATTAAAATATAAGATAATTAATGCAAAATATAAAAAGTGCATCAGGATTTATGCACATGTGTATTATAGTAATGAGAAGATTTCAATACAGGTTCTCATTTTTTACGCACTTTAAAATCGTTTAAATTTAATGTTTATTACAAGTTGATATCCACCATTTCTAGCAATGCCTTAATTATGGTATGCCATCCCTACAAGGTTTGCTAATAGTCAAATCCTACAAGAATGATAACTAACAGATATAACTAATCTATTAATATTATTTAAAGAGCAATAAATGTGGTCTTTATGCACATTGCATTATGTAAACTAGATCAGAGGTTCAGATTAATGCTGAATGAATACTATTATGGAGGACAAACTGGCAATTTGTAGTGAGACTTCAAAGACTATGATGCTGCATAATCCAAGTAAAGTTGTGGCATGGATGTGTAGTTACTGATGGGATTCAGTATCAAGTACTTGATTCTCATGGACTGTACAACTTGCTATTACAAAGGAACATTTTGTTCATGATTGAATAAGCTTGAAAGACAGTTCTGGACCCTCATGCTCCAGTTCTAAAAAGTAAGCTGTCCAAGGGATGACCCTTACACCAAAGCCCATTATAATAAGAAAATACATATAGCAAGGCATATATTGCATTTGTGTGCTTTATAAAGACATGTTCATAAAACTTTCTAAAATATAAATATTAAAATTAATCAAGTGCTAAATCTATAGTTTCATCTGTGAAACTACTATATGCCAATTTGTAAATTAGCATACTTAAATTGTGCTAAAAGGGGTAATTATAAGTGATCTAGTTTATCAAGTAATTCATATAGTTTATAAGAATAAACAAAGGAGGGGTAAAGCATATTTGGGACTCAATTAACTAATTGTTTATAATATGCTTTAAAATATTCTTATTCATACTTAACTAAATATAGTCATTTAATATGCAAACCTGAATTCCAATAAGCTAGAACATAGCAGCTTAACTAACATATATAAAAGTAGGTTTTCAGATCGGAGATTTATAGGTGTGGTAAAAGCAACATAAATTGGCTATGTGAGAGCTTCTAATCTGCACTCGAAAATTATTAATATTATTGATCTCCACTCTGAATGAAGGCATAACATAAATTAATAAGTTAACAATATAGAAAATAGAAAATATGCATGACCACAGATTATCAGAGACAGATATATAATAATAACTGATTACAGTTATTATGATTTAGAAAAATTATTGAATTAAAATTATTTGATTTAAAAGAAGCAAGATTCTTACAAATATATTATTAAATTAAAAGAACATTACAGTTTCATAAAAATTATTTTACAAAGTTTATTTATTATAATTTATTATTTATAAATGTTCAGCATTACATATATAGCTTTAGAGAATTGTTAAAATAGTTTAGTTTAAGATATTTTATAGAGCTCTGTGGGAAGAAATTTTACCGATCTTCTTCTAGCTGAGGCATCTTCATCACATTTGGTGCCGATATTCTCTATTAGGTTGGATTGTCTGATGCCTTCTTGGCATTCTGTGGGTCTTGAATTCCTCTGTCATCTTGGAGCAATTTCTGAAAAGAGGGCAACTGGTTGCTCTTTACCCAACAGTTTTCATCATAGAGAGTAAATGAGTGAACCTCGATGTCTAAATTTTGGGGTTTTTAATATTAAATCTTTCTCATCCCCTCTCACAAGCCATTAAGTTGTTTACAACTTTTAATTTTAAATTTAAAGTTTTAATAGCTAGCATAAATTTTAGCAAAGACGAAAGATTGAGTTTAGTCATTGACAAGCAGTGCTGGCTTAATGATTTTGTCTTTGTTGTTTTTAATTTTATTTTTAAATCTTTGAATTTTCAGTTCTAGTTTACAATTTAATGAGAAGTATTTCTGAGAAAACGATGACCTTTATTCTCTTTTTTTTAAAAAGAGATTTACCTTTTCAACATTCGGCTATAAGTATAAGACAGTCACCCCTGAATTTAAGATTTATATGTGAATACAAACAAATTTATAAATTTAATAACTTAGAAGATATAATTTAGAAATAATTTAGAATAGTTGTAATGTTCATTAAATCTATCGCATTACAGTTTCCTTCGCATATATACATAGGTGCGATTTTAAGCATATAACAATGTTTACACAACTTACTTTAATTTTATTAATTTTAAATTTATAATTGCATATACATTATATGCATGCAGACATTAACATATTAGATGTGTGCACATATCCACACATACACGTAAATATACACTATTACATATCAAAATAGATTATTATAAGATTATATATGTGGACTGGGATGGATTTGAATTAGGCAAAGAAAACTACTATGGTACATAGTAGGTGAAATAGGATGATAGACAAATAATACTGTTTCAATATGAAGTATATAAAACAAGAAAATCTCAAATCCAATAGGACAAATCAAAATTTTATTATCTAAAAGCTATGATATTAAAGGAACAATCTATCTTTAGTATCATATATTCACTATCATATTAGTTTGAATAAAGAAGACATATTATCTGCTTTTCTTAGAACGTTAATTAATCCTAAATGCTTACTTGCAAAATTTATTATATACTATAAAAAATTTAATAACAACCATATATTTAATGGTTAGCATGCACTAATGTTTATGAATAGTTTAAATCCATGTCAATACACACAGGTTTATTCTTTCCTACAGATTTCATAATAAATTCCTTCAGATGAATTTGACAATTGTCTTTAAATTTTTGAGATTTGCGTTATAGCAGATATCACAACATTTTTGCTAACCATTTTAAAGAATTTGTTTCCAAAGTGAAATAAAATCTAAAAAAAAAAACAATATTATTAGTCTCATAAATCCATTCATGGCACAGTGTTTTGGTTAAAATACTGACAATGTTGTTTTCAACAAATTTTCTTAAAATAATCCATTAACCTTTTAACCGCTAATTATATTATTGGTTGTATGAGGTAAAAATCAAATCTTTTAATTGGCCAACTCACAAACTGAAGACAAAGCCTATTGTTAAAACATATTCGCCTATAATATTAAATTCAACTCAGATACGTTTATAAAAAGTATATTACTAATTTTTCAGGTTATGAAGAGAACGGAAGTTCTTTCAAAAATAAATTGCTATTTATTTATTCTAAAATATTCAATTTTGGCAACATAAAAGCTATAATATAAACAAAAAGGTCGACTTTTACGTTATAGAAAAGTAAATATTTCTTTTTACTAAATCTTCAATATTTTTACAAAAATCTTCGATATTTTTCGAAAATAATTTTGTTTTTTTAGTATTCTCTCTGAAAATAATTTTAATTTTTCAAAATATACTTTTATAATACTTTAAAATCATATTCGAAATGAAAATCTCAGCGATTTTCCTTATTTTCTTTGATCAGGCGGTTTCTTTGTTCTTTCCAGCCAATCAGAATGTCTTTTTCGGCTGAGAGCATGCTAAGAACCAATCACAAGTAATGTTCTTTCTTTGTTTAGGTTTAAATGCATTTTTTTATATTTTTTACTTGTAAAATAATTCGGAAGAGGGCACCATCTTACAGAACTTTTAAAAACCTATTCAATACCTGTTTAACGAATATTTTAGCATAAGAACTGGCAGAGTTAGAGTGACATCAGATGTCTATGAGGAGCCTCGTAAGAGGTGGGAAAAGGGTTAAGAGGGTAATCAAGTTGGCGATTCATTCTTTAGCCAATTACATTTTCTTTTTAATCCAAGTTAAAGAAGTGAGAAATATTTCATCATTTTTATACTTCCCACAGTTTTCTGGTTTCATTTCCAAAATAAGCAAACACAGCTATTATATTATATCAACAATTTAGCAAATGAGTTTGGATAATGATTTTGAAAAAAATTGATAACTACAGTAAAATACAATCCAATTAAGCATAGCAGATAAATCATTCTGTAATTTTAAAAGACTGAAGTCCTTGATTATACATTTAAATAATTCCATAGTTTGTTTGTTTTTTTTAAAATTCAATTAGTAAAATTTTTTCTTTAAATTTTTATCCATTCCTGTTATTAAATAGCAACTTAATTTATCATTGGCAAATCATTTCAGTTATGGTGATGATCAAGAAATTCATATCCACTCTGGAATGTGGACATTAATCTTTTAACTGCTAATTATATTATTGGTTGTATGAGGTAAAAATCAAATCTTTTAATTGGCCAACTCACAAACCGAAGACAAAGCCTATTGTTAAAACATATTCGCCTATAATATTAAATTCAACTCAGATATGTTTATAAAAAGTATATTACTAATTTTTCAGGTTATGAAGAGAACGAAAGTTCTTTCAAAAATAAATTGCTATTTATTTATTCTAAAATATTCAATTTCGGCAACATAAAAGCTATAATATAAACAAAAAGGTAGACTTTTACGTTATAGAAAAGTAAATATTTCTTTTTACTAAATCTTCAATATTTTTACAAAAATCTTCGATATTTTTCGAAAATAATTTTGTTTTTTTAGTATTCTCTCTGAAAATAATTTTAATTTTTCAAAATATACTTTTATAATACTTTAAATCATATTCGAAATGAAAATCTCAGCGTTTTTCTTTATTTTCTTTGATCAGGCGGTTTCTTTGTTCTTTCCAGCCAATCAGAATGTCTTTTTTGGCTGAGAGCATGCTAAGAACCAATCACAAGTAGTGTTCTTTCTTTGTTTAGGTTTAAATGCGTTTTTTTTTTATTTTTTACTTGTAAAATAATTCGGAAGAGGGCACCATCTTACAGAACTTTTAAAAACCTATTCAATACCTGTTTAACGAATATTTTAGCATAAGAACTGGCAGAGTTAGAGTGACGTCAGATGTCTACGAGGAGCCTCGTAAGAGGCGGGAAAAGGGTTAAATGATGTCCTCTCAGCCAGCCATTGTGGCCTTAGAATGGCATAATAGAGAATTAAAATGATAAAATTAGTTTTGTTTTTTTCAAGTGAAAGAACAAAAGAAAAATAAAAAAATACTTTACTTCATCAATACTTGTTTATATAATGCTGAGCATGTGATGAAAAAGTGATATGAATTCAAACTCATTTTTTAGGCAATTGTACTTAGTATAAAAAAATTTTACTACGCCGGCTTGGCAATAGCTTTTTTCTAAATGATATCAGTTTCCTGGTTGTCTTATGCATGGTAAATCAGCCATATTTATTAAACAATTTATATAAAAGTTATTTCAAATAAAATTATTATCACAACAAATATATGCTTCTTAAGATTTATTTTTACACTGAATGATAAATTATTACTAATTTTAATAAAATCAATAAGATTAAAATTTCCAAATTAATAGTTCTCATATTTTATGTGCTTATTTGTTATCTCCATGGTTTTTCTTAAATACATTCTTACTTTTGGGAAAACAGTTTTATATCACAGTTATATACATAAACAAATACATACATGCACATTTAAATGTATGGTTGTGGTAAAAGATTGTCTACATGTATTTTAAACTGAATACAATTCACCAAAATTATCAGCTTGAGTTTTTGTAGCATTTCATCAGTTCACTTCAGCTGATTGGTTGAAATTTTGTTTTCTTTTTAAATTGCATAAAAACTATAAGCATGACATCAACAGAAATGTCTGCATTTGTTGCTGCTTGTTTCCATTTTTAAAATGATGTATCTTACATTGACATGGGATAAAATTTGAAAATTTATGGATATTTATAAAAGTAGATGAATTTTTTTTTTATTTTCTGGTCAATTTATAAGTTTACATGGGGTGATAAAGGCAGAAAATCTTTATCGCTTTATAACCCTAATATAATGGATTAAAAATATGCTGATAATTCAGATATGAAGGCCTTCAATGTGATCATGAAATATCATAAGTTATTAGTTTTAATTTTTAATATTTTAAATTTTTGATAAACAGTATATTAATTTGTTTGAATTTGTATTGGTGTGTGTGTGCAGTATATAATATTAAATAATTTATGCTCTTTATTACACATTATATAAATTTGTATTCAAATATTGTAGTGTAATGTTGGGTCTCTGATGCAAGTTTGAAGCAGCCTTATTTTATAAACATAATGATTCACAAAAAGGTGTAATAATTTATTACTATGTTTATATTTGTATTATTATGTTTGTGTTTGCTCTCGCATCATGTTTGTATAACAAGTAGTGATTGACATATGTAGAGCAATGAAATGTAAATTTTAAAAACTGATAATCAAATGTACAGAAAGGTTGCAGATTGCAGTTGATAAAGCAATCACAAAATTTACTGGGCATAGTACCATGTGAAAATATAAGCACTTAAAACCAATAGAGATTTCAAATGGTTTGTGGGTAGTGGTAGCTATAATGGTTATGCATATACCATATAGAATTTATGTAGGCAAAGAATTAAATTCTGATTTTTGTCTATGCCTTGATACTCATGCTGTGAAGTCGGTAGTTTTGCCACATCTTGCATCACACTATTTTCAAGTCTATAGCTAGAAAATGAGGTATATGCAAATAAATTATATATCTGTGAGACAATAAATGTAACAAGATAGCATCACTGGTGTGCATAAAAAATATAAACATCACTGATGTACACAAAAATAAGATGAAACTAATTGTATCAGTGATATAGACAGTAGCCAACAATTTCTAGTTTTAGATTGACAAGAAGCTAATTGCTATGATGACAAATGCATATCCACTTTCTAGAAGTGATTTGTTTTGTATCTTTTATTAGGATGAATCTTTTTTCTTATAGATGCCTTTGAGATTTGTCAGTTTTTGGGGTAAAAGATAAAAATGAAGAATTCTTATGCGAATACTTTTGGAGATTCTGAAGCTCTGGTAAGAAGTATTATATATGATTTGAAAGATAATTTTGTGATGAATACAAAGAAATTATCAATGAAGATGTAATTTAAACTTAGTTAATGATAAATTAGAAATTATGAACAAACAATAAAGTAATAATTATGTTGGATGTTGAAATTTTTTTTTTTCCTTATTTTTTAAATTATTATCACTATTTGTCTTAGACTTATTGTTTTCCTTAGTTTTTCTAGTTTCTATTAGTATAAAGTTGTTTGCTCTAACATTATTAAAACTGAAGTTATTGTGAAAAGGTTTTTTTTTTTAAAAATCAATATGGCGCCTGGAAACTATATCAGTTAATGATTCTTAATTTTTATTACTCATTTTATAATATTATAAATGTTAATCTTATTATTATAACTGGTTCTTTTACATTCTCCCATGTTTTCACACAGTTGTAAAGTGACAGTCTATGGAGTTCAAGATCTACTTCTGTCATTCAAGCTTCTTATTAAATTCTGAGCAACAAACTATTTCATTAATATTTTTACTATTATTATTTTTTTTATTATTATTAACATTTTATATTATTAATATATATTACATGATTTTCTATGCTAGAACATTCATTATATAAAATGTTTTTTTTAAAAAAAAAAAAAAAATTGTAGAAAGCACTTGAATTTATAAAAACATCACAATTTTCAATATATATATATATATGAGAATGAGAGAGATTTTATTCATTTGATCATCTTACCTTTATTAAAGAGCTTAAAAGTATTTAAGCTCATCGAGTTGCATGCATTTTTAAGCTCTATTTAAGGTTTTTTTATTTTGTTGGCAGTATGTATGTATATTTCCATTTAATATCAAAAAGCCGATAAAAGAATCTTAATGATCTTAATGATTAGTAGACAAAAAGTCTATCACACGTTGGAAATCTACATATTATTATATTAAATGGATCATATATATCTATATGAAGTTTAATTCGATCTTGTTTCTACTTTTTAAAAAACTTGTGCTAGAAACAAAAACAACAATAATTTAAATTAAAAATAGGACAATAAAAACAAATTTAAGTTAGACTTGGTCTTTAGAAAAGCAGTTGAAGCTGGATTTTATATCTAACCTTTGACAAATACTCATATATACATTCATAGAATATTAGTAGGAGTATCTTACATGTTATAAACCTGATTATATAGTATATGAATACCTATTTTAAAAATATTTTACGTATTTTTACTTTGATGAGTGCAATAATGTATTTGCTTACTGAATTTATTTTTATTATCTTGTGTAAATGAGCGTAGAAGTACCAACAAAAAGCACAATCATAAATTATTTTGTAAAAGTATCATAAATAAAACTTGCATTCTGAATGATCTCTTAGATAATATATATGAAAATAAATTGAATAATATATTTCTATAATTAACAAAAAATATTGACGTGACAAATTTGTAAATAATTTAGTAATATCAATTGTTACACTAATACACAAAAGTAGGTCTAAATTTTTTACACACAAAAATATTAATATGGAAACAGAAACATCATATAGTAAAGACAAGCAAATTGAATTTTTGGCATGTCCAAAAAAAAAAAGTAAGTATACCGAATTCTGACAGTGAAAATGTATGAAAAAGGGAATGTTCTTGAATATATTAAAAAATAAAAAAAATGTACTAGTGTTTCAGTGTTAAAATTATTTTTTTCAGACATCATTGATTTTATTTGGCATAGGAACCTCTTTATGTCATTATATATAAAAACAAAATAGAGTTGTTATTATTATTAAAGCAATTAAACATTATATTATCTAAAAGATAAAAATCAAAGAAATTTTCTAATATTTTATAAACTATTTCAGTAATGTAAAATCTCATAGCCCACGGCCATAGTGGAGTCATAACCATAATACAGTCGATCATATATATTGTGTTGATTAAAAAATGCAATCCCAGCAATTGTAAAATAAGATACACATCTTATCTTTAATTATGTTACGTTTGTTTTAATTTGTATGTTTGCCATTTTAATGTTTATTGTTAACATGTTTGTTTTCTTTTCTTTTATAATAATTTGCTGTATATATTAGTTTTTTTTTTTTATATAAAAAATAATAATTTTTATATTTAATACTTGCAATTATATATTACTTAAACAATTTTTTTTTTTATAGAATTTTTTTGATTCTTATGTAATCATGATTATTTGTTAGATTGTTACTGTAAAATAATGACAATCTGCACATGGGCTGGATTTTGGATAAAAATATACATTTTTATGTTATAAAATTCTTTCAGTTAATATACACACTTCCTAACAAATTTAGAAAGATAAGTTTCTGTATTAGTAAATATGATGAAACAACAAAATTTCCTTCTATTACAAATTCTTTTTTTATAAAATTATGATCAAAATAAACAAATTATCCACCCCCTGTCCATTTTAATCCAGCTCTTATAAATTTTGGAATAGTTGAAATATTTCATAATTTATTCACATAAATGTTTATTTATAATTTGTTGTCTATTAAAGATGTTTCTAATATCTCCAGCTTTTTAGCTAACTGTAATATCAAATTCTCCATAGAAGTAATGCCACCAAATGAAAGTCTTTGTAATTCATGGATGAAGGAAGAGGTGTGTATAAATTCCTTATCTAGTGCTTATTAATCCAACATCCCCAGACTAGTTTCTAACTTGTGCTCAACATCCTCAGACTAGTTTCTAGCTTGTGCCTTTCATCAGTGAAAAGCCTCATATTTGAGAGCACACAAGCTAAAAATTAGTCTGGGGGTGTTGGATGAGTAGGCACTAGATAGGGATTTTATGCACAAACCTTCTTGCATCTATTGATTACAAGGGCTTACACTTGGTGGCACTATTTTATGGAGAATTTGGTTCTCTTATTAACAGCACATGTAAACATATGAAATGGCGATCATGTAATGTTCTGATGGTTTGAACTGTAATATCCAGAAAGTGAAAGATGAAATTGGACTGTATTTTAACAATAAAATTCATATAAATATGAATAATAGAAAATTTTATTCACATATCCATCTACATGAACTTCTATTGCCTAAAAATACATCGGGTATATATATAAATTAATAAGTTACTCGTTGAAAGTATACTACATTGAGTAGTTGTGAATTATAATAAGACTACAAAATAAATAGAAATAATGTATAATTATGTAGAAGTATTTTGGATTGTTATATTCATTTTTAACTGAACTTAGATGGACGAAATTTTACAGGAATTATATTTACCCGCATTGGAATATTAGTTATTTGTAGTTAATTGTCTCATAAATCAATTTTAATACTGTTCTTGAAAAATCATATAACATCTGTTTCTCGACTGTGCCAGTTCCATTGATAATGATTACAATTTTAGTAATTGAAAATACTTCTTAACTGTATATTATTGCTATGTATTTTTAACCATTATTATAATTTTAAACCCTTACATATACATGTGGGTGAGCTGGCATCATATACACTTATTTTTATATGTATGCACTTCTATTTCTAATGCTATTATAAAATCCATTTTTTCTAGTTTTATTTACTATTTTATCAACACCTCGATCTCTTTAGAAAAGAGATCACATTTGAGATTGATGGATGAAATAAGAAAGTGTGCAGGGATGATGTGGAGAAGAGAAACTAAAAATCGGAGAAGATGGATTGAACTTGGAGAGAACTTCATCCTGCAATGGATTGATAATGGTTGATTATAATGATGATGTACTTTAAACTCTGAAGATAAGCTATATATATATATATATATATATATATATATATATATGATCAAAAATAAATAAAAGTATTCAGTGATCTTGATAATAGAAACAGAAAAAAATACATATACGGAATTTTACTTCTCTTTTACTTTCTCTCTCTCTCTCTCTCTATATACTTTCTCTCTCTCTATATATATATATATATAGGTGAATCTAGGTGCAGCATTGAGAAAAGATTGAAGGAACACGAATTGTTATATAAGCGTGTAAAAAATAAAAATAATGGGGATTTAATATCTTCTTCAGTTTTCTTCGATCATGAAAAAAACATGTAAATATAAATTTAAATTTAATTTTGAAAATGTAAAAATTCTTCACGAAGAGAGAAACCATAATAAAAGAAAAAATTAAAGAGGCAATTTTTATAAACAGGAATAAAACGCATTTTATAAATCGACAAGCTTCTAACATTAAAATACGAGATTCGTGGAATTTGAATTGATGACGTTTGCTTCCGCTTTTAGTTTTTGAATTTAATGGCAGTTGAGGCAGGTTAGAAAGTAACAGAAAGTACTTCTGCGGATTTAAAGATTGTTTGTAATTGTTTGTAAACCGTTAAAAATATTATTTCAATTATAATTATATATATACACACTATGTGTAAGTTTCAAATAATTCTAACGGTAAAAATAAAATACCTTAATTAATTAATCAGAAGCACTTTCGACTATTTTGTAATTCTTATTGTAACAGGAAAAAGAGTATGTATAAGAAAGGATTATTATAAATAGTAACTTAATTATAAAATAACTAAATGTTGGATTAGTGTTTGATTCTGATGTTTACTATTTATAAACCTGGCAGCTTCTAGATCTTTGAGTTTAATATGACTTAGAAATATGTAATTTAATTATATTGCTCATTCTATAGAAGATGGGCAGAGATTGGATATTATATAAGACATTTAACAGATAAATTATATTCTTTTTCAAAAACTTTACAAAGAAGATTTTTTTGAAGAGCTTAAATTGTTTAGTTCATTTATTAAGATTAGAGAAGCTTTTATTAAATATAATAATAAAATGTCTATGTTATATGATTGTAATTTAGGTATGACATTATCTCTTTCTTATTTATAAACATTTTTGTGGATGGTCGTATGATTGTCTTACTTCATTATTTTTATTTTGCTACACTGATGATTGCAAGAATTTCAAATGGATAATTGTACTGAAATATTATATTTTTCTATAAATTAATATTAATACCTTAATAGCATGATATAAAGATAATAAAATAATAATCAATAATGAATGACGGAGTTTTTACAATTAAGGGAATGATTTTTAGATATGGAAAATTGTTTAATAATCAAATCAAATAAAAAGTATTCAAATATTTTGCCTTTACTGTTGCTGAATATAGATCTGTTGTTTAGAACTTACTTCAAATGTAATATTATTAACATTCAATCATTAATAAATAAATATTATAGACATATCAAGTTAAATAAAGGAAGCATGAGTTGTTGTTTTTTTTTGAGAAAAAAAGATAAAATATTTGAAATTTTTATAAAAATTATAACTGATAGTGAAATTTGATAGTAGATATTAATTCACAAAAATTTAAATCTAGGAACTTCATTTTTTTTTTTAATATTAAAACTTAATCAGATTATCTTAATTTTTTGTTGTTATTAAATTATTTTTATTATGATAATATTATTTATATATATTTCCTTCAGTCTTTTTGTTTTGTTTTCTTTTTCATAATTTTATTTATACTGCTTATCTATTTTTTTCTTGTTATGTTTATACTATTGCGAAATATCGGTAAAATCTATAATTAGCCTGTAGTGCTGTGAAAATGTATATTAAATAAGTAATTGAAGTGAATTTTGTTATTTTTTACTTTAAAAAAAAAAAAACATAAACGAGTAAGTCAAATATATTTTATTCTTTTGATAACTTCAAAAAATATTAAATTATAATACATGAATTTGCATGTTTTCGTTCGTGTTACTAATGACAATAAAACTAAATATCCTGTGTTTTTAAGAGTTCTTTATTAAAAAGTTCTTTCAGAGTACTGATTTCTTATCCAGATAGATCATCTAATTCTAAAATACTAAAACAAAGATGTAATATGTGAAAGATAGATTTTATTTGTGACTCATATTACAAACCTTGATAATAATTGCTACCAAATTCTTGGTTTATCCTTCTGACCTTAGTGCAAATCCTTGAATATCTCTAGTTTTTCTATTATTTTTTCTGGTTACGGCTCACTAGTTCTAGGTCACAGAAAATATAAACTTTATGAATAATGTTACAAATAATACCAAATCTTGTTTAACTAAACATGTGAACAAATATTTATGTATGTGAAAATGATGCTAAAATAAAAAAAATAGACTATATTAATTAAATAATCAATTAAAATAAATAAAAAAATCAAATAATATTTATATAAACACATTAAATATATATATATATATTACAATGATTTGAACTAATGCATTTATTATATGTATTTTTGACATATCATTAGATATTAGTTTAATTTTAACTAATTTTATTACTATCCATCAATAGATATCAGATTATTATTTACAATACTGAAGTCTTGGCTATATTCAGCAAGTGAGATAAATTTATATGTAAAAAACTCAAATTTATCCTTATTTTGCAGTTTTAATGCAGAGAGAAATATTTAGAGAATGATAAAAATATTATATACTTTTCAAACTTAAACAATTTTGTAATTTTACAACAAATTTTAATTTTGTGATCAGCTTTTTTTCTTAACTTGGAATATTCTTTAAGAATTTCTGATTCCAATTTTTTCAAACCATTGCCATTTTTATAGATGAATTAATTTGAATCTTGATTTTTAATTTTTTTAAATAGATTTAGATGTTTTCCCCCTAATAGGTCATACACAGATACTAAGGCAAATTATCTCTGAACGAGATCAACATATTCTTAGGAAATGCAAGTAACAGACTGCATTTCAAACTCTATGTTAGGTTTAGACAGATTATTTTATATGAGCATTTATCTAAATATTTGATGTTCAGTCATTATATATTGCTTAGTTACTCAACCTGCTTTAATTAATGCAGAGAACTTAATATAAATATGTACATCAGTTAAAAAATAAAATGGCTTTAAGCAGTCCTTATAGAATAAAGGCTTCTTTACCATTCTCTTTTAGAAAAATAGTGAAAGAAAGGTACCAAGATTGTCTACTTATAAATGTTAAATATTTAAACAGATTTTTACTTTTAATTATTTTTAACTAAGAAGATAGATACCCAGTTACTAACCATTATCACATTATTAGGTTAGTTAACTAAGGATTCCTTACTTGAAAAAAAAAAAATAATGCTGATTGAAACTTGAATTTTTTTTAAAAGGTTATCCAAGCTAATAGCCTTCAATAGGGGGTGCCATTAGAATCTAATCTAACAGGTTTATCTGGGCATAATTGCTCAAGTATTCTTGACTTCATTTAAGGAGAAGCTGCAGTACATCACATCACATCATCACATCAATATAACTTCATTGTAATTAAAATAGTTATTAATGTGATGGAGAATAGAAATAAAAGTAGAAATAATAGTGAAAGATGTGGATGGAGAATGGATGATAAGAATAAGTTGGAAGAGTATAAAATACAAGTTGAAGAAATCATGGAAGAGTTGGTTTGGGATGAGTATAAGGACTGGTGTAAAGAAGTAAAAAAAAGTGGAAAATAAGGTTTTAGGTGAAACTATTCAGAAGAATAAAAATAATAAAAAATGAGAATTAGTAAAAGTGTAAAAGAGAGGAAAGAAGTATGTAGAGAATATAAGTGTGCTATTAAGAACAAGGAAAGTGAAAAAGATATTAATGCTAAATGGAAAAAGTACTTAGAAAAGTAGAAGTTGGCTAAAATAGATAATTATAGAGAGAGAGAATAAAATTAAATAGTAAATTGTTGGAGGATATTAATAAAAGTAAAAGAGATGGGAGTAAAAAATTTTGGAATTACATTAAAAGGAGAAATGTAGGGAGGAGAGAGATAGTATTACTAGATGATGAAGGAATAGAGTGTAGCTATAGAGAATATTTAGAGAAAATCGTAAATAGATATTTAATGAATATAGAAAAGATGTTAGATGTGAATGACAGATTGATAGAAAACATGAAAGCATATAGTAATGGAAGTATTAGGTTTACAGAAAATGAACTGAATGAGATAGAGAAGAAATTGAAAAGTGGAAAGGCAAGAGGTTTAGATGGATGATCAACAGAGATGATAATGAATTTAGTACATAGGGCAAAAGTAATGTTATTATCCTGTTCTAATAAGATGGCACAGAATAGAGTTTTTCTGAGTAGGTGGAGTAATACAAGAGTAAGATTTTTATTTTAAAAAAAAGGTAAGGATCATAGAAAGTTAAATAATTATAGACCGATAGTGGTAACATCAGTTTTATATAACATTTTTTTCATATATGGTGGCTAGAAAAGTTGTAAAATGGATGGAAGGAATAATGTAGTGGGGGAAAGGTTTTTAGATTAGATAGGCATATAGGAGATAGTTTATTTGTAGTTACACAACTTATAGATATGAGTAGGAATTCATGTAAACAGTTATATATGAGTTTTATAGATACAGAGAAGGCATATGATAGAGTAAATAGAAATAGATTATGAATTAGTTTAGCAAATTTGGGAATGGATGGAGCTTTAGTGGATATTATTAAAAAATTATATATATATTGTAACTGATGGAATTTGATGAATGCTGGCGATGGGTAGAATTATTAATCTGATCTGATGAAAAATCTAAAATCTAATTAAATTTGATCTAGTCTAGCTCAATCGGGTCGCCATTAGGTAATAAACCATCACAAAGCACAAATAATCTCTTTTAAAGTCTAATTTGTTTAAGCTATATGTGAAACGAAAGAATAATGAGATTATCTGCTCCAGACATCAACAAATCCATCACAATTACAACATAAACTGCAATGAGCAGTGAAACCATCTATTATTGCTTTAGACAATAATATATGATTAGGTTAACTACTTGGTTATGAATCTAATGAAAATCAAATCCAATTAATAACCAAAGCAGATTCCAATATATATTTTATTAACCTATTATTATTGTAGTAATTTAAATCTACTTCATTATTTAATGATGCTGCATTTTATCTTAACAGATAAACTTCTAAATACATATAATTGTATTTTACAAAACATTTTTACATATAGACACTATTTAAATATCAAAACAAAATAATACTTGACTCAAATATATATCTGGTTTAACCCTTTCCCCTGGGGCTACCTCCCCTTTAAAAAAATTTAATTTATTTGTTTTTTTTATTTTTTTGGTGGATTTTTTTTTTAAAAAAAAAAAAAAAAAAAAAAAAAATATGTTTGAAAAAAAAAAAAAAAAAAAAAGTTAATAAACGCTAAATATAAAGTATAAACATTCGTTCCTATCTTTCATCTTTCAATAAGCGATACACAATTCTTTCTACTTTAATTAATAATTTTCTATTGAAATCAACTAGTTTTTATATCATTTTATAAACACTTTGAAAATTTATGCATTCCTCTAAATGTTTAAACAAATTAATCTACGTCTAGTTTACTAAGAAGCTATAAAGTAATATATAAATAATTTATTCATATCTCCCATTAAAGCGATACTTAATTATTGCTTCGCTTATGTGTTAAAATAGAATACTTCACTAGAATTTATTATCAACACTCTATTAGCTCATTTCTAACTCTACAATGCCCAACCACATTACATAAAAGATATATTAAGTTTCTATTGGATGTTTATTCACCTATGAGTATTAATATTATTTATTTGAATCTTTAAAGAATTGAATATAAAATTGGTTGGCAATAATTAAAATATATGATTATAATTGATATTTATACAAATCAAAACAATATTCAATTAAACTATTCAATGAAGTTTGTACTCTTTATTTTAGAGAAGTTAATATATATATATATATATATATATATATATATATATATATATATATATCTAAGACGAATTATTCTGAACCAACGATAAAGTACGATCTATTTAGATTTTTATGACGGAATCAGACAAACATGAAATGATTGACTTTGTAATAATAACTAAGATCAATGATAATATATATAATATTCGAATGCAAATATAAATATAAAATTCATATGGGAATAAAATAAAATACTAATATGCAAAACATACCATATCTTATATTTTAGTTCACTTACCAAGCTGAGTTTGAACCTTGTCATTTAAATAGCTGCATCATCTCATGCAATCCAAATAATAAAAAAAAAATTAAGGGAGTCTTGAAATTTGAATCACTCAATTTATTTGATTATATGAAAGAAAATTGGCAAGATTAATAACAAAATACATAGGAAATTAATTTATATTTCAGATTGGTTGAATAAATAAAAATGATAAAATTACTATGTGTATCTCTAAATGTGTTACAAAAAGAATAACGACAAAAAAAAATGAATGAATGAATGGAGAGACTTTTGGATATTTTACTAAAAAATTTATATATAACAGATACCAAAGATATGAAGTAGGATGAGATCAAGGTCTATTTGTTTATCAAAATAATAACCGATAAATGAATATGAAATAATATGATATATTTGAATCTCTTGTCTAATCGATGTTTTAACTAAATTTTATACATGCAACCATCAAATCATATATATATATATATATTGTAACGAGCACAGATGTTCGTTACATTGTTTTTTTTTATTTTATATATATTTATTAAACATGAAAGTAAATTAAAAAGTTCGCATTTAAAAATTTTCTTTAAGAATTAAAAATTGAAATTAAATATCATCTTAAACTCGTATATATTAAATCGCACAGATAATGAAAAATTATTAAAATAAAACTTTATTAAAGAAAAAGTATTTTAAAACTAAATTTTAAAAAGATTTGGAGATAAAATTATATCTTTAAATATATCTTTAAATATATCTTTGATTTGGAAAACAGGTTAATTAATCAGAAATGGAAATGATAAATTTAATTAGTCAAATGTAAACCAGCCTTGGGCATCTAAATGTAAAAACATCGGTCAGATAGGAAAACAATAGAAACAAATAGCCAATGAAAGAAATCCATCGGGAAATCGGACCTCAGCGAAAGGATCATCACATCGATGACATAATGCCAAGTCAATCCTTCGAATACGTATAAAAGGAAAATTTGGAAGTGAGTTATTATGATTATTACGATGTGACAGATAGATGTTAGTGCGGAGGTGCGGGAGAAGAGATTGAAGGACGCACGTTCAATCCCTTCAGTTGTTATAAAATGGAAAAATGAAACATCGCTTTTCTTATATTCAGAGGACCACAGGATCATCAGGAAATTTAACGCTGGATTTCAAATGGCAAGCAACTGTAAAAGATGAACATTTCTAAAACCGTAAGAACTTTCTAAGATATAACGAACAATATTAATTTGAAAACACTAAGAACTTTAAATTTTAAACTTTCCTAGTATTTAATTGTTACAAATAGAATCCTATCTGACCAAACTAAATTCTTTATTAATAGTGTTATTTGATGTATTTTTTTTCTTATTTATGTAAAATCATTTCCATTTATTTATTTTTTATTCTTTAAGTTTTTATCATGATTTTTTTTTGTTTTTCGTTAAATTAATTATATAAATGTTAAACTTAAGTCAGGCATGAATGGCTGTATAGATTTGTAAAGTTATATTAAGGGAGGGAATCTTAGGTTATTTGTGTCACTGTTAGATTGGGTCAATGGATTGGATATATTGATGTAGTTAGTAGATGTAGTCAGAGATTCGCTACTGGCAGAATCGCTTCATACGCCACACTCTCCCGTTTTGCCTATGGAAGGAATTATAAGATGAAGAGCGCAGTTCCTTTCTATGGATTTTTTTTTTATTGTTCTTCTCGTTAGATAGAAGTAATATTCCTATCTAATGAGAGTCAATATCTTCTCTTAATCTTTTTGGTGCTTATTCCATATTACATTGAATACATCGATGTATCAGATGGATTGACGCCAGTTTGACTGCGAATTTTAGCCTAGGGTTAAATAGGGACAGACTATTTTATTTTCAAATGCAAATCTATGTGGTCTATTCATACTTGACCCTAAATAAAAATGCATTAAATTTAAGTTGTTTATAGACGCTTGCATGGATTGGTTATTGGTTAAGTATGTTTTGGGTTTTCATATTTGATCAAAATATATAGACATTCGATAAATAATGATACCTTATGGTGAGTATCTAAAATGTATTTATTCGGATGTCTTTTAAGTTATTGGTGACAATGCAAGTATCTTATGGTGAATACTATTGGGTTACGTATAAAGTTCCCTCCGCAATTGTCAGTAATCAATAATTTTGTATTTTGATCGTTTATGTTTACTTTGAAATGTTTTTGACCGTGAAATCTATATAACCGATCTATATTCAACATTATAAACAAGCTTTCATAAATTTATCGGTGCGAACTTAATTAAAATGTAAAATTAGAATATAATAGTAATTAAATGTAAATTAAAGTCAAAAATCAAAGTTAAAAATAATGTTAAATGTTAAAATGTAAAACTAATACTAAAATAATTTTAAATCTTATATATATGTGCATAAATAAATGTTTGTATGCTAATTACTGGCAGTGGCTTATTTTATTTATTTTTTAATGTTGAAATCTAATTAGATAAGATATGATATTATTAAATCTCTGCTACTCCCTGAGCTAGTGACATGGGCTAACGACCGGAACCAAAATATTTAAAAAAAAATTTTTTTTTTGACTTACGTATCTGCCTACTTTATAAATTTTTCTAGGTTCAAATGCCTAGATGGCGCCCTGTAGTGCAGATTATGTTAAGTACCTTTCTCCGGATCGTTACAATATATATATATAAACAACATCGGATTGTGTTAATATATACTTAGACAAAAGTTCAAATGATTAATAAATGAATCTCTCGGATCATTTTCATTTAATAAATTCTATTACTCTTAAAGATAATTTAAATAAAATACAAATCATCCTTTTTAAATATATGTAAAAAAAATTAATATGCGCACATTTTTATATATAAAAAAAATCATACCATATATAATAGTCTGTCCGTTTTCACTATTTATTTGTCCATTGCAATTTACTTATCCTCAGTTTCTATGAATGATGCAAAGAAAAGCTTATTTTTCAGAAAAAAATAAGTCAAACTTTATAATGCTTCACTAACAGTCCTTTTCCTTTCCAAAGAGGAGAGTGCAATTTAATTAGCCTTTTTATGATGCGAATTAATCCAGTTGATCCTGAGTATTCCTTAGCTTGTGACATGATATTTATCCAAATCCAATGGTGGTTATAAGCCAAACTTTAAACCAGAAATATCTTTGTTTTTTTTAAAACTAAAATAGCCAATTTTATATAAAGCATTTTTTTTTCATAGGTTTCCTTTTTTTTTCTTACATTTTGCTGCCATTACCCTTTGAAAATCCTTCACAACTGCCCTTCAAATGATTGAATGGGCAGATAATTGAAGTTTATTTTTTCATGTTTTATGGTTTAACAGTTTAAAAAAAAATATTGAAGAACTTTTATTTATAAAAACATAGAAAATACGTCTGTTCGTGGCAATCACAAAAATATGATAGCTCTCTCTTCTAGTCTTTTGTGGCTTTTTATATGTTCTCTTTCTGACATTCTGGTGTCATAACAACCATTGGAATATACTCAAATAAAGCTCGAAGCAAATGATAAAACAGAACAAATTTTCCCGCTTGGTATTCAAGTAGGATGTAAGTTCGAAGAAAATGGATACATGGAAATTAAATCCAAATTCGATTAGGTTTTTCCTATTATTTGTAAACCAAAATACAAAATTGATATTACAACCTTTATTCATTTTATAAACACAAATAATTTACATAGATATTTTTTAATAACAATAATAATTTTAATTCATTTATAAACAGATAAATATGACATAAAAACATTGAACTATATAGCTTTACTTCTCAGTATATGTAAAATATATAATTGTTAATTAGAGAAGATATTAATTAGTATTAAAGTTTATCGGCTTAACGTTTTCGAGGATCCATGCCTCATATTCATAGCCTTCATAAAATGTATAATAAAATATGCAAATACAAATATTCAAATAAGCTAGTATTACGTAGCCCATTTCTTTGAGATCTCGAAGCAAGTATCCTTTCTATTATTTCACTATAAACTCATCAACACTCCTTTAACACTTTAAGCAAATAATTTTATTTATTTAACAGTTTCGACTGTACTAGCAGTCTTCGTCAGATCTACAACATAAAAAAATTAGACAAATATTATATCAATACAACCACAATTATTATTCTTCATATTCTCATATAAAATTATAATAAAACAAAATAATATAAAGCAAAAACAACTCAGTCCAAAACCTTTCAACCAAAATTTTCCCATGTCTTTTAAAAAAAACCCAAACATAAAAACTAAACTATAAAAAATAATAATAAAAAATTTCTAATAATAAAAATATAAAAATTTCTTTAAAATCATTTTTAAATTATTTTTTAAGATTACAAGCAAATAAATGTATTAAAACAATTCAAATTTTATCATCAAACCATTAAAAACAAAACCCTTAAAACCCATTAAAACATTAATCTAAAAAATTAATACCAAAAATTATCATTTTTATCATAATTACATATATAAGGCCAAAAACCCAAAATCAAAAATTAAAATTAAAAAATAAACTTAAAAATAAAAAAAATAAAAAAAATATTAAAAATCAAAAAACAAAAAACAATAAACTAAAATCATTCTTCCCCCCTTTTTTTTAAAATTTTTTTTTACACTCTCATTTATACCCTACTTACTTCATTTTATACCTTCATACCATCCCCTCAATTCCCTTCCTCATATATACTCTAATACTCCCTACCATCTTTACTTATCTACAAACTTAACTATTTTACCTTAACTTTCCTTCTACCTTCACCTTTCCTCCATCTTTATTTTTATATTATTAACCACTTCTCAACTTCCTTTCTTTCCCCATCAACTAGCTCCCTCTATTAACCACTTCTATTATTTAATTACCCTAAATTTTAATTCTTTACCCTATCAAGCCTTACATTTCCCCTCACTTAAATCATTCTAAACTTTTCTACTGTTTAATTTTACACTACCAAAGTCTTAATCCCTTTTTCTCTATTAATACTAGGCCTTATTCTCTTAATTAACAATGATTCTCTTATCTTCCTGTCCCTTCTACTGTTTGCAAAACTAATCATTTTTATACTTTCCTTCTCCAAATCATGCCCTGTCTCAATCATATGCACAAATACTGGTGAACTTTTTTCATACCTATGTTGCCTCAGCCTTGTATATATAGAATTCTTTGTCTCACCCACATATTTATTTCTAACCCCCTTATCCCTACACTTTTTACACTCTATCATATAAATCCCATTAACATAATTCCTCTCTTTATCCATATATTTATTATCCAAAACCTTCATCAAATTTTTTCTCTTCTTATTCACTATTCTGTATTTCACATCATTTCTATATTTTACATTAAGCTTTTCAATTATACTATTAATTTTCCTAACTATTCTATAATCATGGATGTTGCCATTGATGTAAAATGCCTCCTTTATTTTTCTTTTGTGATCATTTGATTCTGAGCACAATATTATAAGATTGGTGGGTGTGAAGTTGTGTCCAGATTGTTTAGCATGCTCTAAGAATACAGAGGATGTGTTGCTGTTTTTCTGAGCTCTGTTAAATGTGTAAATATGTTGACCCAGTCTAGTATTGATTGTAGATTTCGTTGAACTATATGTAATAATGTTGCTATGGTGACTGCATTGACAGAAAAATAAAATATGTAAAATAATATCGATCCTATTTAAGTATGGAGAGATGTACATTGGGAGTAACAAGAAGAGATCGAAAACGCAATGTATGGGTAAGACAACAAACAGGTGTTACTGACCTTATTGAAAAAATTAAAAGATTGAAATGGAGTTGGGCTGGACATATTGCTAGAAGAGATGATAATAGATGGACAATTGAAATTTTAAACTGGATTCCAAGAGATTGTAAAAGACCCAGAAAGAGACCACATGTGAGATGGATGGATGAAATAAGAAAATGTGCAGGGGTGTTGTGGAGAAGAGAAGCTAAAGATCGGAGAAGATGGATTAAACTTGGAGAGACCTTCATCGTGTAGTGGATTGATAATGATTGATGATGATGATATTGTAATGAATTGTTTTCAAAATTTATTTATTTACCTATATGTTTTTCCTGAGTTTGATTATAGCGAATTTATTATTTTAAAGCTAGAATCAACAGTAAACAATTCTATTTAAAAGGTTTAGGTTGCCATGGTGATCAATTTAGATCTATATTTCCAAGATCTTCCATTATCTATCTATCAAAGCAAAATAAAAATCAAACAAGATCAACAAACTTCTTTATTTTTTTTTAAAATACCTTGATCATTAATCTGAATATTCACAATATCTCCCCTCTATAGAGAAAAAAAAATAAAGACACTTTTTCCTTTCTCTAAAATCATTAAACATTTTAACTTCAATACAGATAAACGTTTATCCTTTCTATCTGTCTTGATTTTAATATCACTTAAAATGTTAGTCAAAAATTTCAAATATCTTATTCTCATCAAAGCAATGTGGAATTCATTTATTCCTTTCATCCTTATCTTCTTAGTATACCTACATGTATTTTTCTTTCTATATCTACCTTTTATGTAGTATAATCACATCTCTAGGTTCTTTTTTTTTTCAACAAAAATTTATATTGGATTTCACAATTAAATTATTACATTTTTACATTTTTCTCTGCAACTTTCTTGACAACAATGCTCTAAAGTTAGAGTCAAACAAGAAAATCATTTAGTATTTGATTACAGAACAAAATTCATTTATAAGCCAAATATTATTAGTTATTCTCTAATAATCATATATTTTTATTGCATTATTAAAATATATATATATTCATATGTTTTATTTTCTTAAAACTTAACAATAGCTTTTATTATTTTTTTTAGACATATCTGTAGTTCATTTCAGTGACACTACTGTGGGCCTAAACTTTAAACATTCAATATTGTCATAAAATGAGAATATAACTTTAATTAATGAATATCTTATATTTATTCAAGTCCTGCCTTGGACATTGAAAATACTAGCTTTAAAGTTACTTTTCTTATAACATAAACTAAACAAATGATAATTAACTCATACAATTATTAACTCATACAATGAGCTGGAGATTCAAAACAACAGAGATATCTCATTTTTAAATCACTTCTAATACTAAAATAAACTGATGAAATGTTAATCAAATCTAATTTTAATTTCTGGAGGATCTGGCAACTATCTTGTGAACTAAGTTGTGCCCATCATTGATGCTAATCAGGAATCTTTATGTTTGAATAGCTTTATTTTGTACAGGTTAGGGAAACTACTAAACACATTTTTTAAAAAAAATTACAATTCATATCTAAGTATAAATCCTGCCATCAAGGATTTCTTCCTACCTGCTACTTCATAATAATAAGTCTAGGACATCTGTCAACTTCAGACTTCAATATAATTTTATATAGAGTTATGAGCCACAACACACATTTATAGTTCTGCCAACTTCCTCAAAGAAAAGACTTAACCATACAAATATTTACAATTTACAGTTAGCACAGACATTAAACTCCTACACTCTATATCTTCAGTGCATTAAATCATCCATTCATCAACATCAGTCAATTTTACAAGGTCTAATATCAAATAGCATTTGTATGCTATACAATGAAAATCTTCAAAAGTACTTTGACTATAAATATTTTTCACTCTATTTTTTTTTAGTCTTTCATATGTGTATTTACACTATTACCAATTACTTTAGGTCATATTTATAAATATCATGAGACATACTAATAAAGTTTCTTTAGTGAATGTCTTTTTATTTAATTGGGTGGTGCTACTGGCTTTAAGCTTCGGGCATTGAGGTACCTTTTTCACCTTCAGGGGTTTCTATGAGAAATGCGTTCTCCCCCACTTTTCTTTTTATTTGGAATGGTCCCTCATATACATTCAAAAACTTTTTGAACTTATAATTCTGCAGGTCACTGATTTGGGGAGTTCTTACAAATACAAAATCTCCTACTTTAAATACACAAGGCTTATGAGAGGCTTGGGTAATTATTTTCTGTCCCATCTCTCTCAAATTCTGGCCAGCCTTTGTTAAGTCATTATCATAATCTACCTTTTCTTCTGCTATAATAGGTAAGGGTGTTTTAATTAATATGGGTTCTTTATATTCAAAGTGGAGATACATTGGGGTGTATTTAGTGGATTCATTCTGTGTTATATTTATATAGTGAATGACATCCTTTAATTTATTCACCCAAGCATGGTGGTTGCTTCCTAGGTATACCCTAAACAATCTACCCAGCTCATGCATAACTCTTTCACATGGGTTAGATTGTGGGTTCCTAATTGAACACAGAATATGTTTTATACCCTGTCGTTCAATCCAACCTTTCCACTCCTTAGATAGGAATGATGTAGCATGGTCTGTCAAAATAGCCCTGGGTTTTCCTATATTTACAAATTGTATTTCTTGCAAGCATTTAATTACATTCTTTGAATTTGCCTTGGTCACCGGATATGCTCCTACAAATTTGGAGAAGACATCATAAGTGACCAAAATAAACTTAAACCTTTTATAGGATGGTAAAGGCCCATAGAAATCAATTGCCAAGAGATCGTTGGGACAAGCAGGTATTATTGGTTGCAATGCCCCAGCATATGACTTGTTAGCATATTTAGATCTCAAACAGATCTCACAATATTTGAGCTTGTTCATTATGGATGCATAAAATCCAGGCTAGTAGAACAGTCTGTGCACAACATATTCTACCTTTCTGGGTCCGTAATGCCCATAAAGACAATGCACATAATATATCAATCGATTTCTAAAACACAATTCTCCATGATTGTTCATGGTCCTCCTTTACCTTATAATACAAAAGACCTTCACTCATCTTATATTTCAAAATTTCTTTACTCTTGATTATTCTTTTTATGGCTACTGACTCAATCCCTGCATCCAAATATTGAATAATTACATTCAACTTTGGATCATCTGATTGTAAAAATTTTAAGTTCTTTAAATCATTTTCCACTGATTCATCAACTACCAGAGAGATTACAGTGATAAAAGCATGATCTAGATTTAAGTGACAGGTATCTATTTTGACAGAATTTCTACTTAGAATATCTGCTACAATATTATCCTTTCCTTTACAATACTGAACCTTATAATTAAATTGTTGAAGGAAGAGACTCCACCTAACCAGCCTTTCACTATTTAAATAGCTTCAATTTATAAATTCTAAACTCTTGTGATCTGTAATAACAACTATTTCAGATCCAAGCAAATACTGTTGAAGCTTTTGAAAAGCCCATACAACAGCCAAGGCTTCTTTCTTTGTGGTGGTATAATGTAATTCTGCACCCTTCAACAATCTACTCAATAAATATAAGACATGGGGATTCTTTTCATGGTCCAGCTGGAATAAAACTACTCCTAGACCATACCCACTACTATCAGTTTGTACATAAAATATTTCTTGGAAATCAGGGTAATATAAGATTACAGTATTGAGAAAATTTGATTTTATTCTTTTAAATTCAATAGAGTGGTTCTCAGTCCATTTCCATTTCACATCTTTCCTTAATAGATTTAATATATGAACAGTGTTATATGCAAAATTTTCATAAAATTTATGATAAAAATTGCAGACACCAAGGAAAGAACGTAATTGCTTTTTATTTCTCAGGAATAGGAAAATTTTGAATAGATTTTATCTTCTCAGGATGCAGTTTTATTCCCTCATATCCTACAATATGTCCCAAAAATTCTATCTCCTTAACAGCTATTCTGCTCTTTTTTAAATTTATTTTAATATGTTTCTCTTCACACAAATTCAGAAACATATTACGATGATGAAAATGCTCTAACATGTTTTCAGAAGCAATCACAACATCATCTACATACATAGTAATAATGCCCTTAACTTCATCTGACAATACATTGTCTAAACACCTGAGGAGTCCAGCTCCACTATTTATAAGTCCAAAAGGCATTCTTTTAAAAACATATGAGTAGCCCTCATATTTAAATGCAGTATATTGCTGATCTTCATCATGCAAATATACCTGCCAATAACTAGCTGTTAAGTCAACCATATAAAAGACATTTTCATCCTTAAATTTAATGAGCAATTCCTGCACAGTAGGAGGGACATCACGTTCTAGAACCATGAACTGATTCAAGAACCTCACATCGAAGCAAATATGTACGGACCCATTCTTTTTACGAACAACCACTAATGGACTGTTATAGGCTGAGGGACTTTTCTTAATAATTTTCCACTCAACCATTTGATCAATTTGCTTTCTTACTTCATTATATATTGATGAGGGATAAGATAGTTTTTACATTGGAAGGGGCTATAGTCCCTCAAGCATATCCGATGCACATATCCCTTTATCACCTCAGGCTTTTTAGAAAATATATCCTTATATCTGCAGAGTAGCTGAAAAAACTTTTCCTTAAAGTTGTCATCTAACTCAGATGATTCATAAACCTTTGCATATAAATCTGATTCTGTAGAATTATCTTGGATGGCTAACACATTTAAACTTTTAATGTATACTGACCTCTTAAAACTATGCTTTTCCCCTTTTATAATTATTTCCTGATTTGCATAATCAATAATACATCCAAACCGATTCATGATGAATAAGTCCAGACATAATCAAAAAGATTTTTTCTACCGTGATTGAATTAATTCTCACATTCAGCCATACTCGCTGAATAAACAATTTTGCCTTATGACCATTTGCTATTATAACCTGTATCTGTCTCAATGGCAACATAGGGATCTCAGAATCAATTTCAGCAAGCTATTTGTAAAAATTTTCAGAGATAAGGGAAACTTGGCTCCCTGAATCAAGTAAAGCCCTTACTGAGGTACCTTGAAAAACTATGATAATTTCTGGGTAATAATTAATGATATAACTTTCCAATTCCCTATCATAATCATCATCTTCTGTTTCAAAATTTATTGATGCCAAATAACTAACAATGTCATCGCTCCCCAAATTCACTATACTATGAGGCTCCCACAGTGAGGAACATTCCGTCGAGACCATTTCTAATTTAAAGGACTAGTCTTAGGCCTAGCCCCTAGCATCTTCATAGGTGTATTCTGTGATATGCTGACAGGATAACTTCCTGCTACACATGCACCCTTTTCTGCTCTATCATAACCTTTGGGATTAGCCCTGTTTGTATTTACTGGTGCTAAAGACTTGGCATATTTAGTGCCTCTATAAGACCTATCATTTCTACTATCTGAGGTCCTTCTATTTCTATAATATTACAAGTAGGATTATTTCTGTAGTATTTATGACCACTTTCTGCAGGTGCTTCACTTGCCTCAAGTGATCCAAGTATATTGGACACCTCTTCAACAGTATGCCTATCAGCAGCAATCAGAGTTTGCTCGATATGGTGTGGCAAGTTTTTCCTAATAATACGAATTATTTGGTTTTCCAACAATGGATATGCGGTCAGTATATTTAATTTTGCTGTCTGCATCCAGAAAAATTGAGTCAAGCTACCCCTACTAACACTATATTTATCTTGGCTAATCTTGTGCCTAATGTTGTCCTGTTTGTCTTCCCCCCCAAAACTATTCAACGACACATATTTAAAATCCCCATATGTTTATTAAACAAGGACTTCCACCAATGTTTGGCAGATTCACTCAAATGATTACTAGCCACCGACAATTTTTTCATCTCACTTAACCTATTTAATGAGAATAACTCTTCCAGTGCACTTAGATACTCTATGGGGTTTTCATCATACTCACCCTTGAAGACTTTGAGTTGGATAAACCTGGGTATGTTTCCATCTATCCTTTCTTTTTTAATTTCTTCTGGACTATGTATTAACTTATTATTCTCATCACCATATATTGATGGTATATCATGTTCACTTCTACTTAACTTATTTTCTGTCGCCAAATATTGATATGGTTTATCCATGAGACTATCATTACCTTTTACCATAGTATTCTTTATTCCTACTATCTTATCTTCCAACATTAGAGATAGATTATGATAGAGATTTATTTCCTGTTCCTCCCAACGTCTACCTATTTCTTGTTCCCACATCTTACTATTATCTTTAATTTCATTATAAACCTCTTCTTGTTTTTTACTACATCCTTCCAATTGTTGCAAAGATAACTGATAACTATCTAGTCTATCCTTTAAATCATCTAATTCTCCTGTCTTCACTGGCTCAATGTTGCTTAACTCTTCTTGGATGCCTTGTAGACTATTTTGCGATTCCTTACACACTTTCTGCAATTTCTTGATTTCATTATCAGCCTTATTATGTTTCTTACATACCTCTTTATATTCAACTTTCATCTGGTTCTGAATATCTTTAACCTCTAGCTTAATATTGTTTACTTCTACTTTTGAAGCCTCTTGACCATCCTTGCAAGCTTTCTCAATTTTAGCATACTTTTTCTCTAATTCTTTGTACCCATCTTTACAATTTTTAGGTTCCTCACTCAAGTTTTCAAATCTACTTTCTAACCTTTCCTGTGATTTATTTAACTGGTCCTTAACTCATTAAATCTGCTATCACATTTACTGTCAGATTTTTTTAACTGAGCATCTAAGTCATATTTAAATTCCTCAAACTTGGCGTTAGTAGCATTTAGCGCAATTTTGCATAAGCCAATTTTAATATTTACCTCCTCTATAAGTTCTTTATTCTCTCTAATAATATCACTCAATTTGTTGTTTGTACCATCAAATTTATTATTCATATCACTGCTTATATCTTCTCTTAACATTATTATCTCTACTCATCTCACTAAACTTGTTTATATCACTATTCATATCACTAAATTTATTACTTATATCATTATTCATATCACTAAATTTGGCATTTATATCTTCAAATTTATTATTTATATCTCTACTTATATATTTACTCATCCTTTCCATCAATTCTTTCAGAATTGGATACAGATCTCCTTCAGGTTTGGATAATGCTTCTGTCTTATTGCTTTCCATTTTTATTTACTATTTATGCTTTTATTGTTCAAAAATTCATGGGTCATTTGACTGTAAAAGTGATAAATCTGAGTTTACTACATGGACTTTAAACTTTAGAATCTGTCTCTTTAGCATTCCATTTACTATTATATCAAAATCAAAATTGATGATTATTCACAAATTAATTGTATAGCATAATGTTGATGTAAATGTATTCCAGAGAAATTGTTATTCCAATAATGTTCATATGCATAAAATTAATGGCTTCATATTGGTTATTAATAGAATGCATACTTAACAAATTATGGCTCAATTTTTTTTCAAACCATCTTGTGAAACAAATAACTTTCATTGCATTTAATTCAAATGATGTAGTATTAATCCTTTGCTTTGATAATTTTTATGCATACATAATTTTAAACCTTCTATTGCAAACTGGCCTTAACTCCATTTTCCAGATTTTTCTATATATTTCTATGTTCATAGAATATGTAAATTGTCATAGTAACTTTTGTGGTATGTCATTGAAAATAAAACATTATTAAATTTTAGAGTAGATAAATACAATATATACATATTTTAAAATACCAAACAAACAAAAAATGTATTCAAGTAGATAATACATAGTGACGATTCCCAATTTATGTTTTGACAAAAAAGTGATTCACCATTAACCACCAATCTAGCAATACTGGATCATTTTTTCCATAGTCAACATAAATCATATCTTATTACTATTAGAATTTGTATATTCATAGATAAAAGTTATTGTGTCAATATATCAAACATCTTTAATAGAATATTAATAGAATGCCTTATTTTATGTTAAATTTAATAAACTCATAAGAGTTATCATAAGGTTATTACTTGAGAAGATGAAAAACAATTTATTGCAAATTAAATAAATCAGCAGTTTTATATCTAGCCAATATTTTTCTATCAATAATTTAGAAGTTGCTGCACATATTTATAAAAAAATCCCTGGATATATCTAAAAGAGAAAGAAATAGGGGGATCATTGAAATACTTGATTATATTTACGTGAGTTTGATAACAGCAGAATCATCACTAAATAAATCATTACATTGACTGCACAAATTTACATTAAATTTCTAAAACTTTGAGAAAAAGCAGCATTAAAGCAACATTACATGTTTCTAAATAATTTTGTATTTTGCAATCCTAATAAGATATTAGATTACCCTTGATAATTTTAAATCTGAAAAGTTGCAGGAGAATATACAATACTTCAAGCTAATTTTTAAAAGAAAGGTTGAAAAACCTATTCAGCAACAATATTAAAATAAAAGGAATACAAAAAATTTGCTATAAAAGCAAAACTATAGCAGTCTTAAAACAATAATGGTAACAATAACTATAACAAATATCATTTAATATTATTGTTACTATTATTAAAAATTTATATTTTCTCTTTGAAATATTAACAAGAATTATGTCAATAAATGAGGATGACATATATTTAGAACAGGCTAAATTTAGACTGAAATGAAAAAAAGATATAAGAAAATTTTGTTTTTTAACAACTCGTACTGAGAAGGCTTTCAAAATAAACTAAAAATTGTTATCTTTATAAATGGAACTTCAGCTTATGATTTCATTTGGAAAAAAATATCTTCTAAAACAAGATTCAATCTCTCACCTACATTATGTAATATATTCTTCAATGATATTTTTAAAAAAAAACATAAAAATTACCTATACTGATGCCACTGATTTGACTTCATGAAAGACATCCATTTAGAAATTGAAAAATTTTATAATAAAAATATTGTTTCTAAATCTATTTTTATTGACTGAGGAACTTATCTTAATCTGAAAAAAGACAGGGTGTTTAATTTTTTTATGAAATAACAGAAAAACTTTTCATAATCTGAATATAATCTTCTTTAACAATAAAGTGAAAAAAGCAAACCTGCCAAATTCTGCTAAGAAATAATCTCCAACAAAACTTTTACTTATTTTTTTCATCTAAAAAAATTAAATCAAAGTAATTTCTAAAAATAATACCTTTGGGAAACATAAGATCTGTTTGGAATTTTGATGCCAATGTTTTGTAAGTTTATTCTTATACTAGCAAATTTTACTAGTGAATAATACATTCTTATGTGAAGAAAATTCCTCTAACTAAACTTATGGATATGCAATTAGATATTATTATGAGAGAAATACTCACTTATTAGGTTTCCTATTTCTTCATATTTTTCTTTAGCAATTATCAGTAAAAAATATATAAAAACTGTTATGTTAATTGGGTTTAACAGTAACTCAAGATATAATTTTCCATCTAATACCTATCTCAAATCAAAATTTTTTTCTGGTTACTCAAATAAAATCTTGTCAAACAAATTTGGGTCGAACGGTACTTTTTGCGAGAATCCAGATATATTTTTCAGATCTAACACTAAATTCATCTAGATTTAATCTTTCTAGTCTTAATCTCAAAATCTTCTGTTTTAAAAATGAAATTTAATGGACTTTCACCTATATTAGTGGCAAACAAAAACTATGATCCATATAATTAATATCTTTTAAAATTATAGATACAGTGTCTAAATTAAAGAATTTCATAAAATTGAATAGTAATTTTAAATTTTGTCATTTCTGCATAAAGTTTACAAATAGTTAATATATATATATATGCTAAATAAATAAAATACGTTCATAGACTATATCTGTAAAGGTTCAATCACTTTGTTTGCGACTTATACATACCTTTTTATGTAATATATAGAGTATATGAGCACAGACTTTCACACAACCTACACTCCACTCTATCTCATAACACTGAAACACTTGAACACATATATGTTGAAAAGATATATAATCACCAATAAACGTATTTCATGCTAAAACAGCAATCTTTTTGACATATATATGTTCAAGTGCATTAGTGTTATGAGATAGAGTGGAGAGTTAATACCTTTTTATTCAAAATTGTTTATATAAAACAATTTTCTAGTGATGAACTATGGTCTGGGAGTCTTTTTTTTTTTTTAAAGAAAAACAAACCAATTAGAGAATTTTGTTAATATTTTCTGATGACTGATTTCTTATGCAAGTTTTTTTAATAACATATTTTATTGATTTATTTATTATTATCCAAAATTTATAAACAAATTAATATACTACATTTCAATAAAAACAACTCATATTGAATCTCAAAAAACAATATAGGAAAATTAAAATTTAGAAATATTTACTTTTATTTATGTCTTTTTTTATATTTGACTTTATCCATCTATGTATGTAATATTTATTGATAAAGTCTCTTGAGTATATTTTTTAATTAATTTTTTGGGGGATTTTTTTTTTTTCAATGACATTTTCTTAGGTCATTTGTGAGATTATCAAATACTTATTTTTAGTCTATATTTGGATTTTATTGTTAGTGAGTTATTTTGAATTTTGAGATTTTCATATCAATACGTATATGATTCTTGCATTTCAATGATCCCTCTCTCATTTTAGTCAGAGTTAAATATCAACCATACCTTCTATTTATATGACTTTAATTATATGATAAACTCTATTCAATAGACACTTAAATACTATTGTTAAATTTATCATTTCGTTTTTAAAATACTTTTTAAATAAATATTACCATTAAGTATTATAAAAGATGCTATGACACATGAAAAAAAAAGTATTATAAAAGATACTTTAATATTTTAGTTACTAAAGGCAAATAATTAAAAAATCTTCAATCATATAAGGAATTTTAGTAAATACTATTTTAATTTGAAGAATTTTTGAAGGAACAAGACTTTTTAACTTTTAACTTGATAAAAAAAAAAAAACAATACTTGCTTGACATTATTCCTGACATTTATTTAAATTATCTAATTCTAATACTTTTGACAATAAAGGCAATATTATATGAGAACTATGTAACATCCTTGGCAACTGAGAGATAAAAGAACTTTAATATATATATAACTCAGACTGTAGTTAAAAATTAATTCTTTTTTTTCTACTTAGCAGTTAAACAGAAATAATCCAGATGGTTAAATAAATTTAATATAATCAGCACTTGAAAATTTTATCACTTCCAAAAGTATTATACATTAATTTAATATTGTTTAATTTAACCATTACATTTTATAATGAATTAAATTGTTTATTAGATTACGAGAAGGAATACATAGACGTTTTGCTGTGTAAATAAGTTTTAAGGCTAATTATTGCACGTATTTACTATAGATTTATATATCATGCACTATTGTTTTTATATATCTCAGACATTTAGATTCTTTAAATTATTTGAAATTTACAATCTTGATTTCAATAATATTTTTCAAGTTTATATTTTACTTGATATAAGCTTAATGATTATTTTAATTGTTTATAAAAATTTAATAGTGTTTACCACATCATACAATATATTATTACCATGTATTCTCAACTGACTTCTTAATATATTAGTAGAACTGTTGTGATATTAATAATTATTACATTATTTTTGTTGAAGTGTATTGATTACAGTTATTATTAATGTACAAATATTATATTCTATCTTTATATAATAAAAACTTTAAATATTGAAATCATTTTAGCGTTAAATTTATTTATTTTTGCTATAAAACTTAATTTTAAATACTTTTAGGCAATCTATCCATTACAATATATTTTCTTATTTATAAATATTACATATTTAAAAACAAATTTATAAATTATATGCATCTTATTTTAATAATTTCTATTATAGTATATAAATTAAATAAATTTAAAGTATAAAAAAAGCAAAAATAAAATCAGTAATCGAATTGTTTTTTGCTCAGAAATGAAATGATAAAGTAGAACCTCGATCCAGGGGATTGGATTCTAGAATCATATAAAAAATATGTTAGTGCAGATTGTAATTTAAAATGGTTTTGATTCCAGTTATAATTTTTTGTTATTATTATATGAATTTGAAAGTTGGTTTATTGTTTATATCATTAAAAATACATTAAAGTTAAATAATTGCTTTATGATATTAAACGAATTTAAATTTGTGTTAAAATATAATAATTTTTGAAAAAAACACTTTTTTAATCTTTCAGGTATCCAGCAGTGATGTTGCCAAAATTCCAAGTATTCAGTTATCTATTTCGTATAAAGGTGTAAAATTCATTGATGCCAAATCAAAGGTAAATTAAGTGTGCAAGCATGTTAAAAGTAGCAAACATTGCATCATTTTTAACATTTCCTATTTTTTCTTTAACAACAATGATAATAATAATATTTCTTGCTTTCTAAATAATAACTAATTTGAAATTAAACCATATTGAATAGAATAGACTTCATACTTTCTTTCACAAAAATACAATGAAAAAAATACATTATCTCTAACTAGTCAACTACCACTTATAGAATGCCATCTGAGTTGCCTATTAGCAACTATTTGAAAAAACATTCTGGAAAATATTTAGCTATTTAATAATATTCTAGTTCTAGAGTTAAAGCTACAGTTTGCGACTGTACTAAAATTTAATCTATAATTTTAAATCTATAGCTTCTTTCAACAATCTTAATTTTTTTAATATGAACTTGTAGTTGAATCATTGTTGTTGAATTTTATAGTGTCATTCCAGAAAATTTCATATCTGTTTATCTCATATGTTGTATTTTTCAAAGCCTCTTAAACTCTCAAGAGATTTTATGAATTTAGGATTTTAGTTGTTTCCCTATTGAAATCTTTTTAGAAGCATTTCAATTTCATTTTATGTTTTTAATTCTGTTTGTAATGCTGATTATATATATTTAGGATTTTTTTTTCAATTGTACATTTTATAGAAAACTTTTGTTTTTAATGTCAATACCATTCATATATACTTTATTCTAAGTAAATAAGCAAATATTTTATCTAGCGCTGTGCTTGCAATTATATTTCATTCCAATTTAACACTCTCAAAAGGCAAGTGCTTAATTAGCTTGAAAGGCTGATATTGGAATGAAATACTTTATTCTATTATATGTGTTACTATAGCTTTTTTTAATTAACTATCTAAATCTTGGAACATAAGTAAAAATTAGATCAGTCCTTTATTAAAAAAATTTCCTTTTCAAACACACACGTATATTTGGATTTAATGTTCTTCTATTTATATCAAAAGCACTTCAAATTTTCTTCATTGATTAATTTTATCCATTATGTTTTTAATTGTATTAATATTTAGTCAATATTTTAATTTATTACTTGTAAGTTCTAATTCAATATTATTGATTTTATTACTATTATTGAATATTTCTTTAATTTATTTGGCATTTATCTTTATTGTTAAATTATAGAAAATTTTATGGCTTAATTAATTTTCAATTACTTTATAAAATTAAAAAAAATTACAACAAAATAAATCAGCCACCTATACAGCATGCAGACAACAAACCTTGGTTAAGTCTGCTTTATATACCAAGGCTTTCACAAAAAATGAAAAAAATCTACTCTAGTACACACAATATCAGTCAGAGAACTTTACTGACTTAAACAGGCTATTAAACAACATAAATGACAAGTTACCTCAAGATTAAACCTCTTTCATAATGTACAAAATAAGATGAAGTAGCACCTCTTGTAAATTTGTAAACCATAGGGAGTCTCATGCAAACATAGCTACCACAGTTGTACAACATATATATTCATATCCACATGCAAAAAATGACTCAGAATACAAATCAGTTCTCATTGAACATGAGTGAGATTTGGGCCACATTTTTGATCCTGTAAAGGTTAACATTGTATGTACAGGATGAAGAAGCATGTGGTTAAAGAAACACAGTATATTTCTAACAATTCCTATGCAATCAACAATATATATATATTTAAAAAATGGAATATTTGGAATATTTAAATTACTAATTGACATAAATTAATATTCCATTTAAATCCCACACACATGCTCAGTTAGAGCAGATTTTCTATAGTCATTACAGAATAATCTTTATCTAAACTAATGTTTAAAATACTAGGATATATATTGTATTTTATTCACTTTGTTTTCATTTTTATTCCCAATATACTTTCAAAGAATTGCTTAATGTACAACATTTTGAGAAAATAATCATCCTAATGTACATACACTCTTAACAATCTTAATATTTGTAATATCACAATATAGTTTAATCACTGCTATTGCATTTTAATAAATACTTTTATAAATTTTCAGTATCTTTATTATATGTTATGCAGAAAATGCTTATAAAATCAAATGTCTTTGATAGTTTACAATTTTACTGCAGTATTAGAAATCACATCTGTCGATTTTTGCTATAATTTTTTTTTTAATACTTCAAATCATTTTATTGTGCCATGACAACTTTTAAAACCACTTTACTTTTTTGGTCAGTTTAAGTTAAGAGTTTGTAGTAGAAAATTTGTAATGAGTAAATATTTTATCAGAAAATTTTATGTGTGACCGTAATATTCAATAAAATATTTTTTACTTATTAAAAATATAATTATTAGTATTGCATTTCTCAATCATCAATTATATTTTTATGAATGATATATTTAATTCTTAATTTAGTTTAACATTTTTTTATTTCTTTATCTTCTAATGTTTCATAACATTTTTATTTTACTTAATTGCAGATTTAACTTCTTATTTATAATATGATCCATTTCAAATAAGTTATTTGTAATAGCCAATATTGTTTTCCAAACACTTCATATCATCTATATTTTGGTAACTGTACTGCCTTTTATTCGTATTACTTGAAATAGGTTTTTTTCAATATCTTGATGTCATTTGCAAATTTTTTTTCTCTGTATATGTTTGTAGCTTCACTCATTATTTTTTAGTTAAATTTTTATCTTAACTTATTTTTGTATTTTTTTTTTTAAACAGAAATTTAGATTATCATTTTTTTTACATGATATATATATATATTTCATATTTCTTATTTCTGAATATATTGGCTTAACTCATTAAAACATGTTCTGATGAAATCTATAAAGCTGTTTCTAATAAAACATTTATCTATTAATTTATTGATAATATCATTCAAGACACAAACACTTTCAGTTTCTGATAAAATTTCAAGTTGATTTATAATAATATTCTTGTTTAAATTCATTTAAATATTTGTAAAATTCATAATAGCAACAGTCAATACTGATATTCTTACTTATTCTTGGTTTTTGATGATTATGTTAACACATATCTTATAATCATTGAATAATATTTATTCTGTATATTGGATTTATTAAGTACATTACTTTTTTTAACATCAAAGAGAAAAAAAGGATTTATAATGAGCAGCTTTTTTCTCCTGGAAATTTCACAAGCCTCTGATTCTTCACAGTTCTATCCCTTTGATTCTAATCAAACCACTGTACTTTAATCTGTCAAATTTCCTTTTTTAAGATTAGCATCAAAATCTCCCATGAAAATTTTAAAAAAAATATTTTAAATGTGTTCAGTATCAATCCAAACAGTAATATAAATGCTTCTTGAGATTGAGAAATCACGTTTTTTAAAGTCATTAAGTAATTTTGGTAATCTGTCTAATATATCATCTATATCTCCTTTGTTATTGTTTCTTATATTATTTACAACTAATTTTCATACTTCATTTGAATACTTTATCTGATACACTATCAATGTTCATAATATTACTTTTTTATATTTTATTTACAATAAATTCTACTTCATTTTGTTTTTATAATAAAGTATATGTTCATTTTTCAAATCATTGTCTTATATACTCCTTTTTAATGATTACAAACTTTAGCAAGGTTTTTAAATTTATGTAATATTTTTCACTTGAAAATGTCAACTATGAATCATAGCTAAATTCACTCATTTTTAAGATGGGCCTTAAATCATTAGAAACTTTCTTCTTAATGACTTTGAAATTTCAAAAAATTATGTCATAATTTATTTTCGTTTATCATATCTTATCTACATCAAGATTTGTTTTTAGATAGTGAGTCCATAATAAAACTAACAAACCCATGTAAAATTGATCAAATAATTTGATGCGGAGCTCTTAAAAATGAGGAAGGCCTCATTCTTTACTGTCTCTTTTGAAATGCAGACGGAGGCATATATGTATTTCCTATTTCTTTCACAATTTTGTTGTTTATGATTATTCATATCGAATCATATAATAAGACAACTAATAAAAAAAAAAAAGCTAAGTCTAAACAAATAATAATATAATTATTCAATTTTTACCTCGTTAATTTTCAAATAAAAATACAGGTTTGCAATTACGCAAACACATGTTTTTCCTATATTATCTTTTGTTTCTATTCATTTCTGAGGATTGTATTGTTTTTAAAAAGCAATTCGTTACGTTTCAAATATTCTTTGAAATTTGAGTATTTTTTTTTTATTATAAATATATAATTACTTAATACGATATCCCCCCCCCCCATTCATAAAAATGTGTTTTCTTTCTTCAGAAAGAAAACCTATTGTAAAAACATAAATGCATATTTTTAAATTAATTACTTTTTGATATTGTTAACAAGATATTTTTAAAGTACAAAGTGTGACTATAAGCAATTTTACATATATACATATTTATAACAAAATCAAAATTATTTTTTTATTATTTTCAAGTAACTGCCTAAAAACTGCTCTTCTATAATCAAAATCAAAATTCCAAAAGTAGGCTTTTGTTGCTTGTGAAGTATGTGCACACACAACATATACGTATATACTAATAATTGCCACATTATTGTATATGGAGATTTTGTGACTGCTTTAAAATACTGGAGTAGTATCAAAATGATAATTAATATTTATTTTCTTCTAAATGAAAATATAGTTTCTGACTAAAATATTGATGTTTGGTGTTTAATACATACATACATGCTGACAAATATTTTTATAGGTAAAAGATGTCAAATGTTTTTGCAAAATATTATTTCTATGATGAAAGATCAATAGAAGAATTTCCTTAAAAGTTATTCTGACTAAATTGCTTGCTGAATATATGTATCAAAATAGAATAAATTAGCAGTAAAATACTAGAAAAAATTACAATTTATAATTTATTACTTCCTAGTAAATCGAAAGATTTCACTTTATTTATATATAATATTTAGTGAGTTAAATGTGAAAGTGTTTAAAGCTTCATGCTCTTAGGTTAAAATGCTTGAGACTGTCTTATTTATATAGAAATTTAAGTAGAAAAGAAGGTGGAACTATCTTTTTCTTGTAAAATATTTGCCTTGGGTTTTGACTTAAGAGTTCCTTATGCAGTCATTATTACATTTGATTGGTTGTCATATAAGCACTTTTATGGAGCATTTGACAAAGGTTTCAGCCTTTCACGTTATTACTTGTAATGAAGAAAATTTTTGTAAATTTTGAATTTGCTAATATTTTTACAGCTATTTTATTCTATATCAATTGCAATTACTAATATAGTGTTATGCAATTTATATATATACAATCGAATATAATAAAACTTAAGGAAGGATTACAATTTTCAGAATGATATATCACATGATCAGCAATATATCTCATTTTGCAGTTAGAATTTTTAAAAAAATCAAAATCTCATTAAAGTCACTCTACATTAATTTCCCCACATGAATGGCTAACCTTCCATAATTCAATTCTGTTATCACAATTATATTATTTATTTAATAAATTATCCATTATTTTTATAAATTATGATTCTTTGATTTTTCTTTTCTTCAAATCATTTTCCTCACGCAAAATAATATCACTGTTAAAACAAAAGCTTCCATTGCAAATGACTGAATGTTATGCAATTAAAAATTTAAATCTATAAACAGAATACATAATTTTTTTATATAGTAGTTTATATTCAGGATTTTTTTAAATGCACATTTCAATTCACCAATTTCACATTGGCACAAACATTTCATATATAACATTAAATTTGTTGATTTTATCTATAGTATTTTTTCAATTAATAAACCTAACAGTTTTCAATTCTAGATCAAATGCAACTTTAAAGTGGGAATAATTCACAGATATAATCATATCATAGAAACTACTATTCATAATCAGTAATAAAATCAATGTTCTGCCCCCAATACTTTATTCTCTCTAATTTATGTGTAACCTTATATAATGTATTTAAAATGACTTTTGTATTATTTAATATGATATCAAAAATTGAAAATAAATAATAAGTAAGATATTTGAAAAGGGTATAAAACCATGTGTCAAAAAGGCTTTGTATGTATATATATATATATATATAGAACTGTTGTATATGATTTCTTATTATTTATTATATTTTAATGAATATCTGTTATAACGGCATTATATAAATATATATATTTTTTGGGAAAAATCTACTTACTAAAGAATGCACAGCCATTTCCAGTAGTTTATTTGAAAATGATTACAATTAGATATACCAAAATTATCTTGATATTAATAGTTAATATGGAATTATTTATACAATATTAATTCTCAATTTATATAAAGAAAAACAGACTGTTTTAATATCTCAGTGGTAACCATACACTTCTACAACAATCTCTCTTTAAAAAGTAGTGAAAAAAGAAGAACATTGTCACCAGGTTTTTTTATTTTTAAATGGTGAGAGTTTGAGTAGTGTTTCATTATTGTTTGATTTTCTAAATAATATTTAAATACTCATTTACCAATCAATACTAATTTGTTTATTAGGTTGATTATAACACACTGACTTGAAAAAAAAACATTTCAAGTGTGCTGACAAAATGTGCATGTTTAATTACACCAGATCGAAATCCAGGTCACATTATTAGTTAAATAAACATTAAAATTAAGAAAAATTGTCTGTCTAGCAACACTTTTTTCAAGATACTCTAACTCAAATATACTTTAATAAGTTGTTAACATTTGTTTAGAAAAAAAATGTTTCTAGAAATAAAATAGTTTCAAGATTCATTATTCATATTATATAAAAGTTTTTTTTTTTTAAAAAATACAACTAAAATTTTTATAGTGCATTGGAAATTTGATGGTATTTTTTTTTTTTAGATAGTATTTTATCAGTCAAATTATACTATATGAAATTTTATTCAAGCTCATCATGCTTTTTCTATATAATTATTATTGATCATAACATAGCAATTATTGTATTCTAAAGCATATAAATCCATGTTTTTTAATACATTTTTTATAACAGATAGTGAAGATCAGATTTCAATAATTACTTACATCCTTTATCTATAATCTTATTTAACACATATACCCTCAGGAGTATAGTGTTGTTTATTATAAATGTCAATACTTGATACATCCATAAAGTTTTATTTAGTGAATATTTGTAGCAGTTCTTTAATTTTTGCTATAAATTTTAATATAATTCTACTCTTAAATAACCAGAAAATTAAATATTTTTTCCATAAATTTACAATTTCAAATTTGTGTAAATAAATCTTTTTTTTTTTTTTGATAAATATCGATGTATCCTATGGATAATGTGTCTTTATGTAATAGATATATTTTTAAATTACTTTATTTTAGAGCAGGCAATAAAATGTCAATGAAGAATTACATGGTTAAAGGAAGTCATGACTATTATTTTAATTTTTTTTAATAATTTTAAAATATTCTATGGATTGTTTGTAGATTTATTTTGTTTACAAATTAAAATATATTATTTTTAAGTCGTGTATATATATATATATATATATACGACTTAAAAATATAGTACTTTTGAATATATATATATATATATATATATATATATATATTCAAAAATACTATCATTTTTTTTTTTGTTTTATTGATATAGGATTTTATATTTTATCAAAATAAAAATGACTACCTTTTGTATAGGCTTGTTATTTTGTTTAATACTCACATGGTATGGTGCAGTGGTAAAGTGACAGACTATGGAACTAAAGCCCCATGATTTATAGTCTAGTTTTGTCATTTGCAGTTCTTCAACTTTCTATTTAGTCCAAAACAACAAACCATTTGAATATTTTTTTTCATTTTGTCTAAAACACATTCTTGATTTATTGGCAATTCTTGTAAAATAACAGCAATATTTATTTTCACACAAATTCATATATATATAATTTAGTGGTTAGTCATTCAGAATGTCATATGATATTTCAGTACCAGGAGTCAATGTTTGGGCTATATTTCAGAAACTTTTAGTTTCCAAGTCTACTACTCTCTCTATCATTGTGCTAAGTTGCACAAGATAAAAATAAATAATCAAATAGTTTGTTTCTCAAGAGATTATGTGGCATTTGAATATAAGAAGTTATTTTTGAATTTTAAGGTCAATGATCTTTAGTTATAAAATACATCTCTCTATCACTGTACTAGTTAGTGCATAATCTATATGCTAGAATTTATAGAGATAGGTGCACATTCAGACAGAGGATTATACCAATTTAGAGGTCTTTTTATTTTTATTATACTTTCTAAAATAAATAAAAATTTAAAGTATTTTGTGTTATAAATTTACAACTATTTTTGAAAAGTATATATTTTGATAATGTCATTTATTTAAAAAATGTTAGATATCAAACTGCAAATAAAAGTATATATTTTAATTTTATTTATGTTTTAAAACAGTTGTAACAGATATCTATCACCACTGGCATCCTTATGTAGGGAATGCACTTTAAATAGAAGGAATTAAAGCAATTAGAAACTACTTCATTGAACTATCCAAAAACTGATTGTATCTGTGGACACTGTCTAGCATATTTATCTCTATATATTGCTAATAAAATGGAAACAAATATTATAACACATAGTAAAAAAGAAATTTAGAGAATAATATTAAACTTTGTAGAATGCTTCTAAATTTCATTTCTAAAAATAAATTAATATAACAATTGTTATTCTGTCAGCATTCTAGGACTAAGTTATTCAAATATTCTTTAATAGTGGATACAGCATATTTACTTTTAAAAAAATAATATAAAATATATTGTATTATAAAAGAAATATTTATAGTGAGTAAGAAAAGAATGAATATGAAAAAAATTACATGATTTTCACTCTTAACTTGTCTTCTATTATATTATTTTTTGTTGTTATTATTGTTAGATACCTTAGGTCTTAACCAAACATCATCAAGAAGTTTGAAGATATTCCAAACAATAGATAGGTTCACTGGTCACTTTAATAAAACCTTTAATTTTGACACAAAATCCATAGATTTAATAAGTATTAGTGATGTGGTTCATGTTTTGTATTTGTACATATTGTCATAATTCAATAGTTGTTACATTCTATTTATGAAGCATATATATATATATGAAAAACAAAACAAGTTTTATATACGTAAAAGCCTGCTATCGCTTGTATTAATGATCAATAGATGAAGCTTTATCAAGACCTCCAAACAAGCATATTTGTTTACATAAACATCAGAGTCAATATTCACTGTCTCTTTCATTTTGCTCCACCCTCAGATCAGCTTATTTCAAGCTGATTTGCTCTCATCAGTGAAGGGATAGGAGTTAGAAACTAGACCTAAATATTAACTCCAAGCATTTATGCAAAACGTTTCTATCAGTTTGCAAGCATGGATTTTTTAGACACTTAATGTCTTCAAACTCAGCCTACCAAACTAGATAGCTATGTGGGTCTAATATGGTTCAGTTTCTCCACAGATTGCAGAAGCTTTGATTATGTGGAGAAACTGAACTGATATCAGACCCACATAGCTATCTAGTTTGGTAGGCTGAGTTTGAAGACATTTAGGTGTCTAAAAAATTCGTGCTTGCAAACTGATAGAAACATTTTGCATAAATGCTTGGAGTTAATATTTAGGTCTAGTTTCTAACTCCTATCCTTCACTGATGAGAGCAAATCAGCTTGAAATCAGCTGATCTGAGGGTTGAGCAAAATGAAAGAGACAGTGAATATTGACTCTGACGTTTATGTAAACAAATACGCTTGTTTGGAGGTCTTGGTAAAGCTCCATCTATTGATCAATATATATATAATTTATCCAATAAAATCCATAATAGAGAATTAACTGATATAGTAGGCATTTGATATAAAATATTTAACTTTTTTAGATAAAAAAATATGATTATCAAATAATAATAATGATAAATTAAAAATAATTGCCATGTTATTAATTCTCATAAAATTCTACAAATAGTCTTTCTAATATTGTACATTATTTGTATTTTCTTAGATGACATATTGGTAGGCTTAAGTGCCAAAATTTACAGAATCAGTCTTCATCTGTTATTTCAGGTGCTTATTTACATCTCTCTTGATCTTTTGGGAAATTAAACATTTCATTATATATTTTATTCTAAGTAATCAATATGTGTAATTCTGCCTTTTTAAATTTAAGAATAATGAGTTAAAGTAATGTTTTTTTTTTTTTTTTTTAAATAATGATTTGAAATTTTCCATGAAAGAAAATGAGGTGAACAAGTCATAAAAATAATTACATTTTAGGCTAGCCAATTTAAAATGATTTTCCTGCTATAATAAAACTGAAGCAGTAGTTGATTCTTGAATAATATTATCCCACAATAAGTAAATAATACACTATTTTGCTTTATATATTTTTTTGATATTAGTTTTGGGCTAGGTATAAGTTATATGTAAATATATATATATATATATAAATATTTTTCATATCTACACTATGTATACACACTCTTTACCACATCTTTGAGGTCAATCACTTTTAAGACAAATTAGTAGACTGCAGTTTATATTAAAATGAGTTTCAGTAGATGAATTAAATCGTATATTTATGGTTCGTAATTTAATAGAAAAATTATGTCACACAACTTATGCATGTCATATTTCAAACATGATTACTATCATTTTGTTTTCTAAAAGCATTGTTTTCAACATTTAAGATGTTTCAAATCATTTTATTTAAATATTTATTTTTCTTATATAGCTCTTGACAGATGGTTTACAAGTTCTCTACAAACTATGATAAGTTTAGATCAAGAACTTTGTTCTAAATAAAAACAATTTTGATTTATTTGCATCATTTAGAACAACTAAATACCCATTTAACAATCAATATTAGGTGGCTAAATAAGATATGTCCTCCCTAATCGAAAAGATCCTGAGTTTACTAAACTATAATCCTTTTTAGAATTAAATTTTCTTCATAACAAACTCTTGTTATTTCATTAAAGTCAAAACAAAAGCAGTTAAAAGTCTGGATTTTTTCTTGAATGTGCATGCAAACACACACATTTATCAGCATTTGATTGATGTGTGATATGCACATTGATGACCCAAGGTGTTTTGACATTTTCCTTTTTCTATTTTCTAGTCACCAATAATTAGAAATCCATATTCCATATAGTAATTAGGTAATTAGTCATGCTATCTAACAGAGATAATCTGGAGAAATATCGTAATCATATTTACATATCCTTAAATTTGATAAAATAAATTATGTTAAGAGAATGGCAAGCTATGGCCAATTCTCATTGATGATGATCATATGTTTTCAATTACCATTACATTCTCTTGTCGGGTGAATCCAACCAACTTTAATATAGGACACTTAATATAAATACAAAACATATACATCAACATAAAAGGACATTAGAAACTTAAAAGTGATTAATGAAAATTTTAAATATTTAAATATTTTTAGAGCATATGTATAAGTATTGGGTATGTGTACATAACGCACTTATATGATATAGCTATATATATATATAATAATAATACAATGTGATATATATATACGTGTACTTATTTTATGTATATTTGACGTAAAAAAAAGTAAATGGTTAAATGTTAAAAGTATTTCAAGAACTGTAATTCTTTTACACCTTTTTAATAACTTATGGGAATATTTTAAAATATTTTCTTTTTAGATGTTCTTGTTCGTTTTGAATTGAATTTACTTTTAGCCCAGCCCTTGACAGGTTGTCTCAGTGATTCTGAACTCTTGATTTTGATAGTTTTGAATGAAAAAATATTTTGATTATTATTGTCATGCTCTTTATTAGAAGATGTTCATCGAAACGTGTCAGACAAGTTTTATTCAAATTGGCATCATATAACATTTTAAGAAGATTGATATGAAAATGTTGAACGGAAGGAAGATCTGGCTTGGCAATTACCATCACCTGTACCCATGACAAATTGAGAAGCCCACCACATGGCCACCATGTTGATCAACGAAGCATAGATTTACTCTAGTCAAGCATAGATACGTGGTCATGATATTCTTTTTTATCTTTTTTTCCATCTTTTAAGAAAATTCAATTGCATTTTCTGCTTGAGACATGTGCCTCCCTACGGACCAATACTGTGCTGAGTACATCGTTCCCATTAGTATTGTCTGTGTGCTCAAATCAAGGTGCCATTTGCTACCAATTCAAGCACTGGAGCATTAGTTTGATCAACATAACTTTCATGCTTTCCCGCTCGCAAAATTTGCACTAATGAGATTGAAAAACAAGCCCCGATCGCAGCCCCACATCAATAGCTGAACTCAATGCGACTGTCTGAGCTGCCAGCCCCGATTGATCAGCTTCTCGACAGAGTTACTCACAGGCAATGCCCGGCATCTGAAGCATGATTAATTGTAATGGCAATTTCTATTTTCCAGTGTAGCAAGTGTCAACGAATGCTTGACTGCTTGGTTTGATTTATACCTAAGGTTTATAAGGATGTTTTTCAGCATAAACATTATAAGGTCTATTCTGACAGAACGTCAGTGGTTTTGTTTGTTCATGAATAGCCTTTTAAAGTGAAGAAACAAATGGGGGAAATGTAACATGAGAATCTTTGTTTAAAGCAAATCAGTCATTTGCAAGTAAACATGATTCTTTTTAATGGGAGATTTTCAAAGAATAAAATCTTTAAAAGAGTGTGTGTCCGTATGCGTGGATTTGCTTTCATATGCAAACAAACTCTTGTTTAGATTTTTGAGTGTCATTAGCTAAAATTGGCTGCTTAAAAGAGTAAAATAAAATAGTGATCAACCTTTTTTAAGAAGTTGTTGTGGTTTGGCATGAAAACAACCATAAAAGATAACCACTCATTTTTGATGACATATTGGCATTCTTAAATAACTGCTACATTACGTAGAAACTTAAGTTGTGACACATAGTCGCAACAGACAGGTAACATTAATTCAAAACTTTGCTAATGCAGATGAATAAATGAACCAGTTTTGGTTTTACTCTTGATTTGATTTTTCACATCAAATTTGCATAATTCTATAAAATTCTATCAAATCAGCATGGAATGAAATAAACGTGTCAAATATCGCCTGACAAAATTCTGTGTGAATGGATGCACGCATACATATTTAATTAAAAGGGGAAAAAAAGTATGGCAAGATTGATAGCCACTGGTTAATAAGCACATTTATATAATTATTCTCAGACTAATTATCCTGAAACAACTGATTAGTGTAAAAGAAAGATAATTCTTGTCTCTTTGTAAAAAAGGTGAGAGTGAAGATGCAAAGTAATTAGATTTTACATCTTCTTTATAATTTTAATGGCATAACTTTTTATTTTTATTACTTCATTATTTAATAAACTGTCAAATTTTTTTTTTTATATATTCTCATTGTATATTTGCATTATATTCTATATACATATGTTTGAAACTTCAACTCTTTTTTTTTTTTTGCGTAAAGTTAAGCAATCGTATCTCAGTTAGTAACAGGTATATATTGATTTTGTTTTTAGATTAAATGAAATAATTTAACATTGTATGTTCTACGCAAGGGTGATTTCACTATGGAAGTGTATTTCTAATAACTTTCACACACAAATGCTTGTGCACATGCATATATACGTAAAAAATATTATGTACATAAATATTTTGTCATTTCATCTCATTCTTTTCACACAAATAAACAGTGGATTCAATTAGTAAGAGATATATATAGTCCAAACAAATCTAAGATACCATATTTTATGCAACTTTTGCTCACAGATGCATGTTTATAAAGTCTCATAATGCATATTGCATACACACCCAGACATATATATATATATATATATATATATGTGTGTGTGTGTGTGTGCATGTGTGTGTGAACAGAAATAATGGTAAATATATATTTTTGTACTTCTCAGCAATATTTTATTGATGTTTTGTTTTTAATGATCTTTTTTTTTTCATATTATTTCTTATTTTTGGATTTAATGAATTCCAAAACAGATATTAAACTTCGTTTATGTTGGTTATAGGGAAATTGATTCAATAATAGTAGTTTTAGCAAATAATAATGGAAACATTTTTGTCAAAGTAAAACATAAACCAATCTTTATTTCTCAATTACATGAATGGCAAGTTTCCATAAAATAAGTGTATGTTGTTTAAATCCATTCATTCAAAAAGTTGCATCCTCCTAAAGAGCATTATGGAAGTTTTAAATGTAAATAAATAGAGAAAGTACAATAAAATCTAGAATGGGGTGTAGGACTTTATTGCATTGGAAAGTTGAGTAAATAAAAATTATTTACTTAAATAGTGATATCAATATAATTTGAACATTCTTCAGTAGAAATCATTTGCTTTATAAGATGAGTTGAAATAAAAGAATATGTATCTTGTCTAGAATACATCTAACAGTAGTCGATATAAATCAAAAAGTTCTAAGAAGATGAATATTATTTAAAAAATGATGAGTTCTCTTAAGAATAATTTTATCAACATTATGCTGAAAAAATTTAGAAAGCATCTCCCATTGTGATTTTCATAAATCCTCACTGTTAAGATACAGTGGTGTTATTGTATTTTTTAGATGAAAGTTACTTTGTAGATTACATATTTCATGTTTCCAACACTATGTAACCATTATTTTGCAAGAATAAGCAATGCATTTGAATTTCATATGTATCAGAAGCATATTTCAAATTATAAACATTTGTCAAAATAATTGTAGGTATTAAATCTTATTGTAATCTTAAAACATCAATGCTAAAAACTATAATTTTTGGATTATTTTAATATTGTATATATGATTAAATGTCTTATTAATAATTACATCTTATTTAATCTGGGAAGATATAGACTAATTTAATTATAATCCAACATTTATATCTATGGAGATGAATAAAAAAATAAGTCAGTTTTAAAATACATTTTGGAATTATCAATAATTTTTATGGCCATATGGTCCATTCAGAAAAGTATGCATCCATACTATATGAATAAATAAATTATCAAAAAAAAGGAAATGAAAACTATGCCTTATTGCAAATAATAAGACATTGTAATCCGACATTCCAATAGCATGAAACTATGAAATTGAATTAAAATAAATAATTAAATTATTACTTGTTTATGTTCAGTTTATAATGAATCAGGCAGTGCAATTATAAAGATATTATAAATATACCAATATCTCATCCTTGTTGATTTTAATTTGATGTTTTGTTAATTACATTTGATTTTATATATGTGTGTGAGTGCAATACATAAATATATTGCACTCACACACACACACACACACACACACAAAATCAGTTATTTATAATAAACAAAAAATTCTGGAATAAATACTATAATATTCAAAATATCAATATATGATAATAAATAATAGCTATAGCTAGCTTATAGCATATCTGCTGTCTTGTATAACATTTTACAGTTATAATTTATATAATAAATTGTGATGTTCTGTGGATAGATTTAAATGTGTATTTATATAACATTCATTCATTTCTAAATAGTGAAAAAAAATTATTACGAAGAACTAAAAGTTTTGCAAATGTAGATCTAAATCTATCCACTAAATAACACAATTTATTATATAAAACTTCATTTCAAAAATTCTCTTTTTCAATGCACATTTAACTCACAAATTTAACTAGACTTACATTTTTTTATCATTTTATATATAATTTTACATATGCTGATTTTATTAATAACAATCTTTCCATTAATAATTAATTTATCAACATTAAATTCAACATTAAAATGTTAAGAAACCAATCATATCTTCCTACTATGCACTTTATTATTTATATATAGTAATGAAATTAATGTTTTCTCATCTATGTGTAAGCTTATGTAATGCATATAAAATATCTTTCCTATTATATTATAACAGAATATTCTGCAAGTATAGATTTAAATCTATCCATAAAACACCATAATTGTAACTATAAAATGTTATTCAGTATGACAGACATGCTGTAGTTTGACCATAGATATTATTTTTATTACATTTTAATATTTTGAATATTGTAGTGCTTATTCCAGTGTCTCTGTGATATATAATGCAATTTCATCCATTATCAAAGCTATGATCTTACAAAAAAATGAAATCGTTTTCATTTATTTACAAGCTTTTATATAGACAAAACTGGCTAATAACAATTTGAGTTATCCTGCAAAGATATGTCTGCTAATGTAAATTTCATGCTTACTATTGTTATTGTTTCTTTAGGTGTCTGTATAAAACCTTGAAATGAATAAACATGATTTTATTTTTGCTCATTATATTAGAGTTTTAATCCTTGAAGATATTGCATTAAATATTATGGCTTATTTATGTTAGAAGTTTATCATTTCAATTACATTTCATATTATTTCATGGTATTTAATTTACTTTATATGTACATGTGTGTGTATATTTAAGTGTGTGTGTGTATATACAGTTAATAATAGTTTCCAGAAACTATAATATAGAACGTTAAAATATTTGTCAAAATAATTCACTTTGATCAAGAAAAGATGTTATTAAGTAATTATTGCAATGATGTAGAAAATTGTAAAAAAGATTTAGAATGTAGAACAAATTAAACACAAAGTCATAGAACAAAAAAGAACAAATATCAATGAGTGAAAATAAAATGTGAAAGCCAATGCTACTTTGCTGAAGGTTACAATGATGTGTAATATAAATTGTTATTCTTCATTTGTTTTAATTTCAGTTTCTGATAATAGTTTTGAATGCAAAATTCCATACTTCATAATTTTAAATAAAATAACAAAAATCTCAAGTTTTGTTTTAACATGAAATTATTTAAAAAACTGTTTAAAATTGCTATCCATATTATTAATCATTATTCAAAATATATAGTTATCATCAAAAACCTTGGATTCAGAACTCTAAACTATATAATGATTTTTTATCATATCTCTCCAGAAATGTCTATCTCCATAACATTCATTCATTTTTTCTTTTATTTTTATAATCATTCAGTTTTTTTTATTCTATATAAAATCAGAGTACAAAAAAAACCATTCAGCATTTCTACTCTCATTAAAAGCTTTTTTAACTATTGTTTTTCTCACTGTATATGCAACACAGCTATTGCCAAAATCAATTAAATTTCCATTTATTTAATAGTTTTATTGATCCCATTTCAACACTTCATTGAACTTTTAATTGATGGAAATAAAATCAATAGTCTATTATTTAAATATCATAGATGGGGTATGTAAAATTATAAAGAAGGAAACAAACATCAGATCATGTGCTTTGATGAATTTACATGCAGTCACCCATAAGCTTCAGTTTGAAAAGCATAAGTGTATGTGTATACTTAGAGCTTATCCATATATAAACCAACCTTTGCTCACTGTGCTGAAATAAGGGTTCCAGTCTATTGTTTCTCTGAGTTATAAGTTATTAATTGAATTGTGAAAACATATTCATTCTGTATCAGGAGAGAGATAAAATCTCATTGAATGGTTGAAATGAGATTTTATCTCTTTCCTGCTACAGAAATAGGTTTGTACAATTCAATTACTAATTTATAACTCAGGTGCATAATACATTGAAGCCCTGATGTCAGCATGATGAGCCAAGGTTGTTTTATGTATAAATAAACTCTAAGCATAAGCATACACTTATGCTTTTCAAACTGATGCTCATGGGCAAGTGCAGGTAAATTTATAAAAGTGCATGACTGAATATTTGTTTTTTCTTTATAATATAGAAGTAATCTAGTTTTTTAAAATGTATATATTATTATCCCAAATTTTCAATAAACATATTAAGCTAACCATTTATGTTAATAGCGAATTTCAATGCTAATCTTTCTTTTAAATAAATAAGTCAATTGAATAATTATTAAGCAAAACCATGATAGAATAAATTTCTGTTTTAATATCTTTTATTTATTATTTTCATGGAATCATAATATAATGTCTAAAATAATTTTTATCCTATATATTATTTTTAACTCCTCGACAGTCATTTTTTAACTACAAGGAGGAACATAATGTTTTATTTCTGCTTAATATTTAAATGAATTTAAAAATACATTATAACTTTTTTTTTTACAGTTTATAAAAAATAATTTTAAAAAACAAATATCTAAAATATAAAATATTAATCTTGAAAACAAATAATAATAATAATAATAATAATAATAATAATAATAATAATAGTAGTAGTAGTAGTAGTAGTAATAACAACAACAACAATAATAACAATAACAATATTATTATCATACACATATTATAGAAATTTTCAAATTCAAAAGTTACTAAAAATGCCTAATGGGTTATATCATAATGCAAAAATACCAACAATACTACTGATTGATAAATGTTTGTCCTCATGCTTTTGAATGCATGCTTTAAACTTTTGACGTTTTAAAGAAAAACAGGCGAAAAACATTGTAATTTTCTTGAATTTATTTAGATATTTATACTTCTTTATGCAAAGTATTTATAAAAAATTATTTAAAATCAAAAATATATATACTTTACAATAATATTTATTTGAAAATATTTTTTTTGAAACGACATCATTAATATTATAGTTATAGTAAAGCTGAAGTAACGATTGATGTGGCCGAAACAAATGCTTTCATAAATGCCAATATTTGTGAAATTTTAAAGATAAGTTTAATTTTTAAAATATAATTTCATTTGATTTACGATGTCTCAACTAAAATTCATTTTAATAATGGAATTCTTCTAAATATATTATTCAATATTTTTTATAAATAGGAAAAGGTTATCATCCCATAAGAAAAGAACAATTGTTATCATTACATATTCACTTTAATATTTTATTTTCATATTTTCAAAGTTCAATTTTATATTTTTTAGAATGTCTTTCATTTATAAACTTATATTTGTAATAAACATTGTAAGGATTATTAAAATATGATATAGAATAAAGGTCTAATTGTAAAAGTTAAATGTTGTAAATATGACTGAAGCTGATCACTAGGACTTTTAAAAAAGAATGATATGAGTTAATTAGAAAGAGAGTTAAGAAAAATGAATTGTCCATTTGTGATATAATGGAAAAAAAGAGTTCATATTTATAATTATAGTCAATTTAACATATAGCCATACAAAGATAAATATATTCCTGTTTCATTATTTTAATTTATTAATATACCATAATTCTTCAACCTCTTCATGTTTATGCCTGCACAATGCGGGCAATGATTTTCAAATTATAAACATCTGGGTTGAGGTTCAAATTAATGGAAATCTATGCAGGCTATGCACGTGCTTTTTACACCTTCATTTTCATCTTTCTCTCTACTTTCCAGAAAGGTGAAATTTTATTTTTCTATGATAAAAAATAAAAATTTTATGATAATTTTTGTGATCAAGTAGATTGAATTTTTTTGACTTTCTCTCATTTTTTTGATAGCTACTGGAGAACAATTGAGTGTGAAAAATATATTGGTAAAAAGTTTTACTTTCCCATTGTATTTTGAAGACAAATATTATGGGGGCCTAATGATAAGTTATTTATTTTTTTATATTTTTTTAATTATTATTTCATTATATATTTTTAATTGCTTTTTTTATTATATATATTTGATTTTTTAAAAAAAATTACTATTGAAACTAATATAAAAAAAAAGATCGTGATTATTGGCATTTTTTTCTATAATGTGATTTGGGTGGAATATTTGAATTAATTGATATGAGACAAAAATAAATATATTTTGAAAATATAATGACCTGATTTAAATGTTTTTATAATTTCTTGACTGCATTTTAATAATAATAAGAATAAGAAAATGCTAAAAGTAACGATTTTGATAGTACATAAACTTAGGCTGATTATAGACTATTGCAATATAAATTTCAAAGCTGCATATTTTTTAATTATTATTTTATTCATATATATATATATATATTTGATAAAAAATATTTAAAAAAATTACTACTGAAACTAACATAAAAAAAATAGCTCATGATTATATATATTTATATCATGAATTATCTGCATTTTTGATATGTGAATTTGGGTGAGTATTTTAATTAATTGATATGAGACAAAGATGAACATATTTTGGAAATATAATGACCTGATTTAGATTTTTGCATAATTTCTTGTCTGCATTTTAATACTAGTCAAAAATATGCAAAAGCTAAAATTAATGATTTTGACAGTATATATAAACTACAAACGTATGTACCTCAAGCTAAACTCTATAATGAATTTAGTATTTCATTCACTTTTTATTTTATTATTTTGTATATATAGTGACTATTTTAGAAGTACTTTTTTTAATAAAGTACAAACTGTATTGAAGTCCTTTATTATAGTATTTAAATTATATTAATTATTGATCAATATTAGCTACTTGTTATAAGGGATGTTACTAGGAATTGCAACCCCCTGTATGGAAATACATTTTGAAGGGCTACTGAAAAAACTGAAAGGTACTATTGTCTTTATTCTATGAAGTTTTCAAGTGATAGATTATCTTAGGTAAGTGTTATTATATACTATTTTTAAAAAAAAATTATGATGAATCCAACTAACCTACTATCAAATATATAATTTTAAGTTATATGCATGATAATTTAGGATTTATAAAATAATATGAAAATAATTATTACAAATATTAACTTTTTATTCTTTTTTATTACTTTGAGTATTAATAACTATATTGTTTTCAGTTTACTTACATTCTTTGGTGTTTAATCTTTAAAACAATATGTATTATGTCATTTTTTATTAATAAAACTTAAAGTTATGATAAAATTTGTGGCTTAGCATGATTTTTTTAAAATATTCAATATGGCTGCTTGAAAGTGAAAAGGTTAAGTGGTATTGTAATTACATATATTTGTATGATTAATAAGCATCAGTGTTTTATATATATGTTGAAAATACAATATGTGAAATATATGCTAGGTGTTTTGAAACATACAATACTAGAGATATCCCTATATATGTGTGTGTGTGCGCACACATATGTGTGTTAGGTGTAAACCCTAAGAAGTTAGACTTTCTGGACACTTACTATCATTGGGACAATATCTTAATCAAACTTTCCAGCACATATGAAATGATATTTGTAAATGCTTTTTTGGATCTTATAAAGATGGAAAATTTGATAAATGATATTATTCAAATTGAACCTCATATCAAATGGATATAAATTTATAACCAAACATTAAAGTTCACAATATAGAGATAATTTCTGCTCACTTTAAAATCATTATACATTAATAATTTAATGTTAAATGTATACATAACTATATCATATATTACAATAAATCAGCATATGGAAAAAATATTTGTAGTAATAAAAATATCAACAGCCTCAACATTAAGAAATAGATAATAAACATAATATCTAGAATTTGATCTAAGTCTTATAGCAACATTTATTTCTACTGCTACTTCAATATTTAATATGTCACATATAGCAACTCTTAAATTGTTATATTAAAATATTCTATATGCATATATAATAATAATGCATTGATAGAAATGTGGTAGTTGAAATTATAAATAGCTTTATGCATCATCGGTAAGATATACAAAATTTGAATTAATATTGTTGTTATTCATTTAAACGCCTGCATTGACCGAAATTATACTTCATTTAATATTTAGAATTTGGCATAAACAAATCTCGATAACCGTAGATACAAACAATTGTTTTATTATAATAAATATATTAATAGAAATATTAATTCGATTTTATTACTATATTACTGAAGGTTCACGGTTTCATTTAAACTTTACCATGTATTATTTATCAATACATACATATATAGATATATTTACATACACATAAATAATTTAATTTATTATTAGGAGGGATTCTTTTATTTGTATATTATTTTTTTATTTTTTATTTAGTATGATTTAAACATATTTTCTTTCTTTAGATCTGCTCATAGCTATAAAGACCACCAAAATTTATGTCAGCATCTTTTCTTTACAGCCTTTGTAGTCTCATTCTTTTATCAAACCTTATCATTCTTTTTCCCCTGAAGCTATTCTGTTATATATTGATTTGATTATTTTCAATTTCTTTAAAGTCGAGAGTTTTGTTTAAACTATATATATATATATATATAATTTTTGGGAATAAAAAAAAGCAATCAGTCATGTCTTTTTTTAATATTTTAGTTTTTGATTGGAAATCGGAGTAAAGTGATTTAGGTGTTCTATAATTAAGCATAAGATTTTAATAAATATTGCAAATATTGTCCATTATATACGTATGATTAGTAAATGTGTCTGTATATGTTTAGTGCTGCATTAAAAATATGTATTGCATTTTTGCTGCAAAAAATAGTATAATAAATATTAATATAGGCCATTACTCTGAACGTCATGTCTATGATAATCAATTTAGGAAATTTTTACTCTCACACACTTCAATTCTACAACATTTATCTATCCAAAATACTAAACTGGATTAGAAGCAATGGTTGCCCATTTTTAAAAGTTTATACAACTTTAGTTGTCACAATAGTTTTGCTTTTTTTATAACAATAGTAATTAAAGTCATATTTATAATTATTATTACTATTATAAAAACAATTGAATTGTTAATCACTCAAGAAAGCTTGTGATAATTTTGTGTATAGAAAAAAGCAGCAGATCCACAATTTGAGGACCTTAAGTTTCAGAATTTGCTATCTCTTTTAATACACTAAGCCATGCAATTATTCTTTTAATTATAATTGTTTTTTCATCATATCACATATTATTAATAGGGTGTAAATCTTTCTTATTGTTTAAAAAATCTGAGAAATTTTAAAAAATCATGTTTTTTTTTCCTTCCTAGTTTATTCTGAAGAAAAAGTCTTCAGTTTTGGGAGTCACAATTCTCAATACTGCTCAAAACTTTGCAGGAAAAGCATTTAATTCATATTTTTTAAAGACTTTGTCACAATTACTACTACTACTACTACTACTACTATTACTACTACTACTACTACTACTACTACTACTACTACTACTACTACTACTACTACTACTACTACTATTATTATTATTATTGTTGTTGTTGTTGTTGTTATTGTTGTTGTTGTTGTTATTATTATTATTGTTGTTGTTATTAGTATTATTATTATTATTATTTGAATTGCCATACAAATATAATTAATTTTAAAAATGAAAGTTATTTTAAATGATAACTTTTGTGATTGTTTTTTTTAACTAATCTAGTAAACTTCCTTTCTTCTTGCAAGTCTATGAGAGTTAGTATTTCACTTTTTAAAATATGATATAATGGTTTTTAATAAGTTTTAAATCGAATAATACAATAGTTAATGTATTTAAGGATTTTTCTTAAAAAGATCATCATCATATTTATTTTTGAAATTGAAAATTTTCTATTAATTTAAATATTTAAATATTATTAATAAACTATTATACAAAATTTCTCTATTGTGTTTATTAAAATGGCAGGTTAATTGTAGAGCATATTACTTGTCAGATGTTGCAAAAGTTTACTCTCCAGCGTTGGAAAGTGAATGATTTGTTGCAAAACTTTTGAATAGAAACTGAAATCTATAAAACTAATTTATATATATATATATATAAAATATAATCAAGACATAAGTCAAAATATATTACAAATTTTTCTAACAAAGTTGGTTTAGCAGCCAAACACTAGTATGCAAATGAATAGAAAATTAGGAATACATACCACTGCACAAAGAAAATTAACAAATTTTTTTTTATTATATACAGTGTTCTTGGGAAAATAGGATCTCATCAAATGCTGACATTTAATACTGAAATTAGGAAGATGTAATTAACCATTCAAGTTCAACTTATGAAATTCTTTCTTGGCATATTTTTATGTTATAATATACACACGCACACACATACATATATGTATTGTAAGGGTAGCTTACAATCCAGTTCAAACCAATCCTTAAGTGTCCACAACATTAAACTAAACCTATGAAAAACATAAACTGAGATAATAGGTTAGATACGTGATATCAGTTTTGTATATGCAAACATACACATAAATAGCTAGACACTTGAAGTTTGTTTTAATAAGTACCAAACCAAAATCGTCATGAAATGAAGTAAATGCTCCTTTTTAATGAAAAATAAAAACTTAGTCATAGAAACCTTTATTATATATATATATATATAATGACTTGTTTGATAATGTGTAAACATCACAGTGTAAAACAGTAACTTAGTAGATGTGGTGATGACCTGAGGTCCAGTCAATATCTAAGCAACCAAGTTTTGGAAAATGAGAATAGAATTTTATTGCATAATTTTATTACATAATTTTATTATATAATTTCAATAACAACCATTAATTCATGCAACAATAGGCATGTACAGCAATGGAAAAGGTAATTAGAAATGCAAGTATACTAGACAATGGAAACAAGGTCCAGTATAAAAGACAAACCCAGTTCATTTCTTTTCTTTTTCATATTTTATCAAGTGATATGACAACTGCAAGCAGTAAATAGTTTACGATTAAACATTAGAAGAAGGATAAAATGGATGATGTATTTGAAAATACTATTTCTTTTGTATAAAATTTTAAAGTGCTAAAAGTTGAAGCAAATTGTAATCAACATTTAAAACAGCACAAGTTAATGTACTTTAGTGTAACAAAAGAAGTAAAATAATTTTATATCAATAATCAAAGACAGAAAACTGCACTATCAATCTAACAAGAGGGAAATGGAATGTTATATAGCCAGCACAAACTGATACATGATGAAGTAACCCTTTTTTTCATGTAAATTTACTAAACATCAAATAATAAGCTGAAATAAATTTAATTTTTTTATATAAATTACCAAACAATGTATACTGGCTAGATAGACATGCTGTAGGGCTGAGATGCTGTCTAAATTACTATAAAGCATGATGATTTAACTCACTTATATAAATAATGCCTAGAAAATGCCTAATGTTTTATCTAAAGTGTCTGAGTGGATCCTGGAAGAGAGAGAGATGTTCAAAATGGAAACAACCTTGTTCAGGCATGTTTCTGGAGAATCTAAATGAATGATGAAGGATTTATCAGAATGGACTGACAAGGAAATAAATAGCACAAAAGACATTAATGTTAAAATTACAGACTTTAATCAGGAAGATTTGAACAAAATCAGAATTATAATGTGTTATATATATTTACTTTGTACATTTGTAAAATTCTACTTTTATTATTCTCACACTTGGAAGTATCAGCATATTTTTAATCGGGAGAATCCACTCCATAAGAAGCATGGGAAAATGGGGAGGGGGAGGTTTATTTGGCTAGGAATTTTTTTTTGTAAATAAAATGTAGGTTCATTACCTCAGTAGTGACTTGACATTCGATCATTATCATCATCACATAATATGGATTGAGGTAAGAATTTTTGATGCTTTTCCATATTAATTTACACACACTAGTACTGAACAGAGTTTATGTTGTTTATGTTGTTTGTTTACTTGTTTATTTTAAGTAAAATGTCAATACATTTATTTTATTAGGTATGAATGATTAACATTTTTGTGTGAAAATCTTTTTCTATCCACTTTAGACAACTTGTCCATAGGTAAAGGGGGGGGGGGATAAAATCTCTCCAGCTGAAATTGGATAATGGAGCTATAGGACATACTGTGATATAACCTTGTAAATAGTTAATCAGCTTTGCAATCATCATGACAATGAAATAATATTTTTTTTTTTTTTGCTTTTGTTAATCTTATTGACTTTGTAAATAGGGAGTGTCCATTCATGCATATCTACCATGGGTAAGGGTGGAGTAACAAACAGTTTTAGTCATTGATATGCATGTGGGACACATATAATCACATTTTTTGCTATATTAATAGAATTTGGATTTTTCTCTGTTATAAATAAAAATTGTTAATGTGTATAAAATCAAATTGGTCTCTAGTTTATTAAACTCATTCATACACTCACTCATTAGTTTAATTGACTAAATATATATTCACACACATATTATTATAACATATAACACAGCAATAGGGTTGGTGATATCTTAAGTCAATGAAAACTTAATTGCTACATAAAGTACATTCATTATTGAAGAGGGCCAAAGGCAATATTCTCCCTGGGTTTGAATACTTAGGTATAATCGAATCTGAAAGAGGGGTGAGGTATTGATGAACTAGCCTAAACTGTATCTAGATTTAATGAGTAAACTTAGAGATAGCCCATTGGAGGTGGATATGATCATTGGTTAGTTACTTCAGCATATTATTCATAGTATCCTATCCATAGACCCTAGGTCCAACCATAGTTAGTTGTGATCTCCCTCTTCTGGTGGAAAACCCAGACCATTACAATATATAAATATATATTTAATTATTCATTATTCTTGATTATAATAACTTGTTGTTAGTTTTAATATTTGCATATAATACTTGTAATTCAAAATATATATGTAAATATACATTATTCAAGTTTTGATTTTTTTTCTCTCTCTCTCTCTCTCTCTCTCTTGACTACATGCATACATTTTTAATTTGAATATTAGATATCTCCATACTGATTTATGGGGTCAACTGATGTAAATCTCTAGAATTACATGATGAGATTCTACATTTAGGATAAAACACTATATAATGATGAGGTGTTTGTTCGTTTTCTTTGTGCATTGATATGGGGTTTTGATAATTCAACTTTATTATATATATATATATATATATATATATATATATATATATATATTATGTTTAAATAGTATATATATATATATATATATATATATATACTATTTAAACATGTTATAACATATGACTTAAGATATATTATTTATATTTGGCTGTGTTTTAATAAATATAGTGGAATTTTGAAACAATATAGTTATATTCTTAAAAAGTAATGATGTATCAAAAATGGGCATTCCAGATAAATGAAAAAAGTTGGATATTTATTAATTTGACACAAAAATTAAATACAGTATAATTTTCTGCTATTCATAAGTAATAATTAGAAAATAATATGGAAAATAATTATACACAAAAATGTACATCATATATGTTTAAAATCTGAATAAAGGTTGCAATTTTTGCCTCTTTGGAGTACGTTATATTAGTCATAGTCATGGCTATGACTAATATAACTTAGTTGAAAGTGCACTAGGCAAAAATTGTGAACTTTGTTAAGATTTTAAGCATATATTATATACATTTTTGTGTATAGTCATTTTCCATATTACATTTTCTTGAGATAATGCATACCAAAATTTTCAATGTTAAATTAATTAGAAAATAACATGAAATTATTAATAAAACATGATATGTCTGCCATAAAATTGTCTCTGTTTATATTTTTTAGATTTTTTACTTTGTCTCCATAAAAGTTCATAGTGTTTTAGGAAAATATGTTTTTTTTTCTTCTACAAAACAGCATTAAAAAAATAATAAAAACAAAAGTTAATTGCTAACTTTCTAAAATATATTCTCTAAGACATTTTATTGTAACGAAAAAGATAAACTTTAATTAGAAATGTTATTTAAAAACTGTCTTAAATATTAGAACAAAAATTTATATTTTTTATCTTTGATTATAATTAATATGCAAATGAAATTTTTTTTTAAAATTTTAATTTTTTTAATAGGTTATTTAGTCAAATTATGTTCTCTAGGATAAAAACACATCTTTAGTGTGTTTTAATATAATCATTCAGACTTTTCTTTTTTAGTATATTTGTTAAAGAAATATATTTAATATAATTTTATAAACACATTTTTTGAAACTAAAATAGAAAATGAATATATATATATATATATATATATATATATATATGTAATGAGAGGAACAACCATAAATTGAGATATCATGTGTGTAATGGAGGAAAAATGAAAAAGAGAGAAAGAGACTCAATTTATATGACCAAACTCTGGATATTAAATCTGTTATTGGTATGAAAATGAAAACATGAAAATTCCTCTTGTTAATGCCACAAGTCTTTCAGCAAGCTACATTGGTAACAATACAAAATGAGGAATAGTTTAATTAAACTGTTTATTTTAATAAAATACCAACACTTATGAATACCAAAAATCTGCAATGCAATAAATTGATCATGGTCTATGAATTGTACAAAGTTAAAATCTATAATAATGTTAATTTTATAATACCAAATTTGTGATAATGTAATAGGCCAGTTAAAATTAATAGTGCTGTACAAATTAAATATGCCAAATCTGTAATGATATAAATTTAAGGAATCTTTTTTTTTTAATTTCTACCAATAAAATTATCCAAAATCTATATTGAATGAAGTTAAATTATTTTAATAATATATATACACTAAACAAATATCAAACTGACTGGATACCAATACTGTATACACAAAATAAAGTAATGTATTTGGAATTTATAACAAATATTAATTAAAAATTTATATTGGTATTCAATCATAAAATAACATTTTTATAAACAAGTTATTGATAAACTTTTGTATTTAAATCATATCAATTGATATTAGTAAAACATTAGGTTTATTTTTAATAATTACTGTAACTGATTATAATAATAAAATTTATATTATTATGTTAGAAACCAAAATAAATAAAAATAAACTCTTTCACCTTAGATTCTTTATTAAAAGTGGTCAAAATACTTTTAAAAATAATTATAACATACACCAAATCTTTTAAAACTTGTTTTTTATTTTTTTGCTACCAAAATGAAATATATATTAAAATAGATTTCCAACGTTTCGACCATTTCTTTATTTTTTTGTAGTCTTTTTTTAAGGAACTAAAAATATATAAAAAGGAAAAAAAAAATCCATAAAAATTTTTAAAACAAACAAAAATAAGAATCCTGTTACATACACATACTATTTTGGAAAAAATATATATATTTTTAAGTAAAGAATATATTTTCCAAAATAGTATGTGTATGTAACAGGATTCTTATTTTTGTTTGTTTTAAAAAATTTTATGGATTTTTTTTTCTTTTTTATATATTTTTAGTTCCTTGAAAAAGACTATAGAAAAAAATAAAGAAATAGTCGAAACGTTGGAAATCTATTTTAATATATATTTCATTTTGGTGGCAAAAAAATAAAAAAAAACAAGTTTTAAAAGATTTGGTGTATGTTATAATTATTTTTATGTTAGAAACCACCAATTATGTAAATTCGAGGCTGACAAAAGATGTAGCAGTCTGGAAGAACATGGAATACAAATGCAGATTTATCACTAGAAAAGTCAAACAGTTTTGCCACAAGCTTAGATTCAACCCAGTTATAGAAAATAAACCTAGGATTCTGCTACCATACATACCCTCTGTAGCTAAACATTTAGTTAAAACACTTTCCAGTGACTTTGAAGTAGGCTTTCACTCACCTCCTACAACTAATAGACTAATCAACAATACAAAGGACAAAATCATATCTGAACTAACCCTCCAAGTCATGTACAAAATTACTTTTCCCCAAGGAAATTGCCAAGCAATGTACTACAGAGAAACTAATGCAAACATTCCACCAGGGTATCACAGCACTGATAGATGTATAATGGAATGCAAACTAAGGCTGAAGGCAACTCAATATTTGTAGAACATGAGAGAGTCACTAGTCACATCTTCCAGCCACCATCAGCTGAGATAATTTGCACTGAGTGTTTGTTTCATCACAGAAGACCCTAAAGCAAACAATAGAAGAGATACCTGCTTTACAATTTCTAAAATGTTGGCATTTTAAAAATTATTATATAAATTTGAATACATTACTGTGATATTTACTAACTATTAGTGAAAACAGCTCTGAATATGGGGACATAGAATTCCCAAAAGCACTCAGTTTATTTATTGCTATACAGCTTCATTAATTGTGTATAAAATGGAAGTTTAAAATTATCAAATATTAATGAAGTAAATGGTTTATGTATTACAACATGAATCAAAAAACACAGTTCTGACAATTACTATGCCTTGGATTATCTATTTGCAGATTTCAAAAAAGGTTGAATTTTTTTGCAACAATGTGCACAATTAAATATCATCTCCAACTGCTTTAGAATCAAAATCAACAAAGCAATATTCAACTACAAAAAAAAATGAAGGTGTGAATGCAAAAGCAGCTGCTCATATCCATTATTAATGGTTGCTGGAAAATATTAAAGAAGAAGAGAAGGGGATGGGGTAAAATTTCTGCAAACATAAACATCAGACAGTTTATTATAAACAAATGTGATTAGTTGATTTTTAAACATACAAATTTGATCACAAAATAATGTTTTTAGCTAACAAGCGATACATTAAATTCAAAGGTACTAATAAATGCACATAGGTTAATCATACTGAAATAAATATGCCACTTGAGGTCAGCACTGTTCTGGAATTGGGCCCTAGATTCATTGGAGGGCAGTGGAGACATCTGAAGATGGAAGTAATAGCTGATGTGGAAGCTGGTCTAATTGAAAACCCACAAAGAGAGAGAGTCATCACATGCATTTCCAAAATGATTAGAAATAAACAACTGCAATCTAGAATTCAAGATTGGAGTAGAAGGATTAAAAACTCTAAGCAATTTTTCGCTGATAACAAGGCCACATGCATCAAGAAAGACAATGGTAATACATCTGTGATGATGAATAGAAATGAATATAAAGATAACATCTATGCTCACATTGAGATACTGAAGTTTGAAAATGTTGAGAATTTTAACAACAAACTTATCTGACACAAATTTATTTCTAGAATTTTGCATGTTAATCATGATAAAGCTATAGCCAGAGCAGAATATTACTGTATTTATCTCTCCTCTTTGACACCCCCTAGGATGTTTGTGAATGTAAAATTACACAAACCTGGTGCACCACTGAGGTTTATGTTGGATTTGGGGGAGCTCACTATTTTAGTTCAGTGATTTTAGTCAACCAATGGCTAATTGATGCCTTGGGCTTTGGAATATATACAATTAATTCATCATTTCAATTTGTTGATAAAATTAAGAAAGCATTCATTGAACTGCATTTTAATGTGGCTGCACTCAATATTGCTGAGCTTTATATCTCTATCGATAGAAAAGCATCCATTGATATTTATCTGCAATGAATTAAGAAATAAGGACTGCTCACCTATATGCATCAAATTCATCAATGACTTCCTCACATGGCTTGATGAGAACATCTTTGCAGTGTTTAAGAAAAAATGGTTCTGCATGAATAATAGTTGGCCCATGGGTCTCTCCATGTGTGTGATTATTTCTAGCATCATGCTCAAACACTAAAAAAAAACAAATTATCCTCAAATACCACAATAACATACCTAATATGGTCTATACTCAATACATAGATGCCATATTTTGTTGGCTCCAGAAAACATAATTGACAACATTCCCAATGACCTTCACATCACTTCAAAATTAATTTTAAATGTTACATGGGAAGATGAGAGGTGTGAGGCCAAATCACTTGACATTCAAATTCAAAGGAATCAACCACATCTTGACTATTGAATGAAAATCAAATCACTCGAAATAAGAGGAAATGTCCATTCCAGGTCAAATGCACCACAAGTCCACAAGCTAGCAGCTTTATTTTCATTTCTTTGTAGAAACCACCAATTATGTAAATTCAAGGCTGACAATAAAGATAATTTGATGCAATATGCGACAGACTTGGAGAATATGAGGTATAAATTGGACTTATGAATAGAAAAGTCAAACAGTTTTACCAAAAGCTTAGATTAAACCCAGTTATAGAAAATAAACCTCCGATTCTGTTATCATACACACCCTCTATAGCTAAACATTTAGTTAAAATACTCTCCAATGACTTTGAAGTAGGATTTCACTCACCCCCTACAATTAATAGATTAATAAACAATACAAAAGAGAAAATCACACCTGAACTAACCCCTTATGTCATGTACAAGGTCACTTTCCCCCAAAGAGGTGCTATGGAGAAACCAAAGCAAATATCACCATCAGGATATCACAGCAGTGATACATATGTAACAGAATGCAAACTAAGGCCAAAGTCAATTCAATATTTGTAGAGCATGAGAGAGTTTCTGGTCACACCTGCCAGCTGATATCAGATGAAAGAATTTTCATTGAATGTAATGATGTAAAGCACAAAATGAAGGTGGCTTATTTCATCACAGAAGACCCTAAAGTGATTAATCGAAGAGATGTTTTACAATCTCTAAAAAGTGGGCCATTTAAATATTATTACATAAATTTGCTCACATTACTGTGATATCTCCTAACTATTAGTGAAAAGAGCTATGAATATGGGAACATGGAATTTCCAAAAGTGCTCAGCTAATTTATTGTTATACAGTTTCATTAATTGTATATAAAACACAAGTTTAGAATTAGTAGTTAATTAAATTTTATATATTTATGTTTGCAAAGAGACACTAAATTATGATTACTATATTATATATCTAATAATATGAATGTCTCTTATCTTGAATTAATAAATAACAATAATTTTATATACAAAGTTATTAATAACACAATTAATTAGCATACTTTAATAATTTAAGTTCTTGTATTACAAAATATTATTTGAAATCTAAGGTGTTGGAATAATTTATTCATTTTAAAAGAATGATAAGGAAAATATTAATTATTCGTTGTCTCCAATATATATATATATATATATATATATATACGAATAATATATAAGTATATATATATATATATATATATATACTTATTTTCACAATTTCTTCTAATATAAACTTGTAATCAATGGTGAAACTGAAGAAAATAAACATTTTGATGATCCACATATTCTGAATGTTCAACTATTTCATGCTCAATCTTATTCTTTATTTCACATTCAATCTCATTACTGTTTGATGTTTAATAGTTTTTCTTTGAAAAGTTAACTTTGAAAATGGCAGATGCTATTTCATTGAAATGTTAATACTAACACATGGTTTAACCTAAAATATATTATTTATATATATAAGAAAATATTAATTTGTTTCAGTTTTCTACAGGTCATCTATCAGCAAGAAAAATAAAATTATTAAATAAAATCTATTACGATTATTTAAATATAAATTTAGAATTATTAAGATGTTCTTTTGGTTGTTTATACATTTATATTTATACATTCACTCTCATATATATATATATATATATATATATATATATATATATATATATATGAGAGTGAATGTATAGAATATATATATATATATATATATATATATATATATATATATATAAACAGTGAGGATTGCCAATTCGTCTATAAGCTTTATGATAAATGCTTAGCCAGAGCCAATACTTAAAATATCTCTGTCAGGAACCCCTCCCCAAACCCCTGACCATGGTTTCGTGCTTTGGCACTCCTCAGAGAGGTGGCAGGATAGGTTCAGACACTAGATATAAAAATACCAACCCAAAGCTAAGCACTTAGCTAAAAGTTATCTATTGAGTGGAAAATCTGAAATTTTTAGACATCTACATGTCTTCAAACCCAGCTATCCAACTCAATATATATATTGAACCGGGTTCGAATATGTGTATTCGAAACACCGGTCTCTTAGGCAGAGAAGAACATACTCGGAGAGTATGTATGCCCAAACGATAGCTATAAAGTATATAACTAACGTTACATTTCCAGGACATAACTTCTTCTCGACTGTTGAGTTCAACACCAAGTTCAAAGCACTTTTTTTTTGTTTGTGTATAAACATGGGCGCCAGCTACTTATTCTAAAAGAATAGACAACGCACTTTGAATAGTGGCAACTAACCCAACGCCTAAATCCACGACTAGCTCAGTTGTTTGTAATCACTAATAGATTATACTTAATTAGTGGTTAAAAGACTTGATAAAGAATTTGTTAAAAAGAATTTATAAAAAGAATTGTAAAAGAATTGATAAAAAGGAATTGATAAAAAGAATTGATAAAAAGAATTGACCGACAAATCAAGTTTAATTTTAAAGATAATTTATTAACTAACATTTATTTACTAAATTTAAACATTTTATAATTCTATTAAACACACACATATTTTAAATTAACATTTCTAAATAGTTTAAATACTCCTATAAATTTAATAACAGAACACTCTAATTTAACCAATAAACATTGATATAATAATCACGCACATATTAACTCATGCACACACATAATAATGATAATAAAGGACTACATAGCATTTGAAATTTAATTACACACATATCAATAGTTCATTTATGTATGATATCGAGTTCATATAATTAGACTTTTGGGAGATTTGCATGAATTAATGAAATGTAATGGCTATTACAGTATAACGAAAATAAGCAAATGTTTTACCTAGGATTTTGAACGTAGATTTAACACTTTGTTTTCTTCGTGTTTGTTGTTTCTTCCAGTATGAATCGTTCCAGTATGAATGCTTCCAGCTGGCTGGGACGTTTCCTTGCTGAGTTTCCTGATTTTCATGATTATTACTATCGGAGACAAATAGATACTGATGGAGATTTTCTAAGATGTTAAGCTGACATTATTTCACGAGCAGATCTGCTGTTTTCTCGGATATCTGGGCCGGAGGTGAACGTGCATTCCAAAATATTCTCAGCACTGCATTTTGTTTTTTAACTGACTCAATTAATTTCTGAACTGCACTCTCTCAATAACTTTGTGAACTGAACTCACTCAATTAATTTGTGGAACTGAATTACTGTCCAATGAAAAAAGTCTATTTATACCTGCGCCTTGTTGTCTTTCTGATATCTCCGGCAAAGATCTGTTGTCGAATTCCTTATCAATTAATCCTTTGATAAACATGTTTTGGAAGATTGCTTAATTAGTAATAGCCATGCAGAGATGTTTTATATTTTATTAATAGCCATTGCCGTGTTTTTTAATAATAATCTTCTTTAACTTTATAATAACATTTATTCTATTGTTGACAATCGCACATATCTACGGTCATATATTGGTTTTAACATTATTTTTTCATTTAATTAAACTTGAATGAAAAGAGATTTGTATATTTATATTTTTACGAACACTAATAAAAACTATTTAATTCCTATCCTTTTCTAAAACAAACTGAATAAACTCTTTAACATTTAATTTTATGTTTTTCTTTTATGAACGATTACTTTAATAATAATTTTAGATAAAAATTATATGTGCTTATATTAATATAGGTACAATATATATTAAATAACTTTTTAAAACAAAAGCAATATTAAATCAAATATAATTACATGAATGAACTATACAACATGCATGAGCAATGATCACTATTTATCACAAAGATTTCTCCAATCTTTAAATCACTTTTTTAAAGTTTGCATAAAGAAAGTCTCAACAAAAATTCATAAAGTGATGATATTTTAACACATAATAATTTCAAATACTATTTTTTTTACAAGTATCCATACTTTATTCAACAAACCAATTATTAACAACAAACTAATTAGTAATAATTCCTGGCTAAATTTCATACTTGTAGTTGATATTAATTAATAAGTACTATCTCTTCTAAAATGATAATTACCCCATTTGAAGTTATAATCTTTAGCAAAAATTTTATTTTCCTGGGTGGCATATAAATATATAGGCACTGAACATATTAATCCATGTAATTAAACTTTTTCATCATTCTTTTAACAACTTATAATTATTCAATTTGGTAAATATTATTTTATCTTTGGTAAGTTACTGGTTTGTTTGCATACCCATATTATATATATATATATATATATATATAATATATATATATATATATATATATATATATATATATATATATATATATATATATGAAAAACAAAAACAAGTTATTCACGTAACTTGCTATCACTTGTTATTTATGATCAATAGATGGTGTTTTACCAAAACCACCGAAACAAGTGTAAAATTTGTTTACATAAATGACAAAAGAGTCAGAATTAACTATCTCTTTCATTTTCTCACCCTCAGATCAGCTGATTTAAAGCTATTTGCTATCATCAGTGAAGGATAGAGTTAGAAACTAGATCTAAACACTGACTCCAAATGTTTATGCAAAATGGTTTCTATCAGTTTGCAAGCATGAATTTTTCAGATCGGTAAAGTCTTCAAACTCAGCCTAACAAGCCAGATATCTATATGGGTCTGATCTCAGTTCAGTTTCACCACATAGAATAGCGTTTTTATGTTTTTCATAAATGTACCTTTAAAATTTTCTTGCAATGATATATATTGCAGAGACTTTGACTATGTGGTGAAACTGAACTGAGATCAGACCCATATAGATATCTGGCTTGTTAGGCTGAGTTTGATGACTTTACCAGTCTGAAAAATTCATGCTTGCAAACTGATAGAAATGTTTTGCATAAACAAGTCAGTGTTTAGATCTACTTTTTAACTCTATCCTTCACTGATGATAGCAAATGTCTTGAAATCAGCTGATCTGAGGGTGAGCAAATGAAAGATATCGTTAATTCTGACTCTTTTCTCATTTATGTAAACAAATTTTACGCTTGTTTCAGTGGTTTTGGTAAACCGCCATCTATTGATCATAAATAACAAGTGATAGCAAGTTAAGTGAATAACTTGTTTTTGTTTTTCATAAATGTACCTTTAAAGTTTTCTTGCAATGATATATATTGCAGAGACTTTGACTATGTGGTGAAACTGAACTGAGATCATACCCATATAGATATCTGGCTTGTTAGGCTGAGTTTAAAGACTTTACCAGTCTGAAAAATTCATGTTTGCAAACTGATAGAAACGTTTTGCATAAACACTTGGAGTCAGTGTTTAGATCTAGTTTCTAACTCTATACTTCACTGATGATAGCAAATGTCTTGAAATCAGCTAATCTGAGGGTGAGCAAATGAAAGAGATAGTTAATTCTGACTCTTTTCTCATTTATGTAAACAAATTTTACACTAGTTTCAGTGGTTTTGGTAAAACACCATCTATTGATCATATATATATATATATTGTAACAATATATAAATATGCCGTTACATTAAATTGAAATAAAAACTTTTAAGTTCGCAAATAAAAATAAATGTATTAAAAAAAAACTAAATGCTAAAATTAAAATGTTTGTTAAATGTATAACGTATATATATTTGCACAGATGTAAAATTTTAAATTTTTTTTTTTTATAAATAAAAAAAAAAGTATTTGAACATACTTTTTTTTATAAAAAAATATAAGATTTAAATATAAAAATATTTTAATAAAGAAATAACATAAGTAAAAATAAAAACAGGTATTAATTAATTCCTGTAATCTGTAAATGGAAATGATTGTTTATTAATTGAAAAGCAAGCTAGCCTTGGGGCTCTTGTGTAATTAAAAAGTCAGATGAAAATTAGATAAGAGAATAAAGAGAATTTAGCTTGACCAGTGGAAGCACCAAGCCTCTCAGACCTTAATGAAAATTTGGATTAGTGACGTCTTTGTTCGTTCAATCTGGAGATTTACTATAAAAAGAAAAATATTGAGTTCCAGTCAGTTTCCTGCTTGATTTTGTGAGAAGGGTGATGGGACACACTTATCATTCTCTCTCATTTATTTTAAAAATGAAAAGACTGAGATACCAGAATGAACCAGCTAAGGCTACCTCCAGAATATCAGATCGGTCTTCCATGAAAGTCTTCATGGTAATTGCCAACAGGAACCTGGACTCTTCTACTATAAGTAATTGAACTGAACAGTTGTTAAAATCATAAAATTAATTAAGAACTTTAAAGATTTGATCAGTTAATTTAAATTTAAAAAAAAAAGAACTTTTCTCCGACTTATGTGTCAAATCAATTAATAATGTTTAATTTTATATGTTTTGTCAGATTTTATATCATCATTATCTTCCAATTATTATCAACTAGTAACATTGAACATGATAAGTTGTCTCTGGGAAGAAATGAGATTTTGAAAGTATGGATGAGCAGTTGAAAGTCAATTTAGCTGTCATTAAATTAGTGCTTAAAATTATTTTCTAGCTCTATGACTTTTTTGTACATTTGTTAATATCAAACTGTATAACCTCTCATACTTCTGTCATTTTTCTACTGCTCTGACTCTGGTTTTGCACTGCACTATGGTGAAACTGACTGGAAGTGAATAAATCTAACATCTTATATAAAGAAATCTGAAAGAATACTCTTCTGAAAGCATCTTTGAATCATGAAATAATGAATGTCTTGATATTTTGTATATAACCTTCCTGAAGCCTAGAAAACATATTTATCTGAGTGTGAGCTCTAATTTGTCAAAATTTGGCTCTTGTAGCACTAGTAATTGCTAATTATTAGTCATTTTGTTGTTTGTCTTGAGTCCATTTAAATCAAATTATGAGATGTCATAACTATAAAACATTAATTAAGTACACTTAATTACATATCTGTGTGGTCGGTCCTGTGTATCGATTGTATAAGATGTAGTGGATGACTAAAGAGAGCTTAAAAGTCTGGGTTCTAATCACGTCTAATTGCATCTAACTTAAAATATAAATACTATACATATATTTAATTATAAGTTATATATTTATTTTATAATTAATATGTATTTTTCTCCTTTACTTTACAATATATTAACTGAATTTTTCATATATATTTTTGAATTCATTTTTTTAAAAATAGAATCTAAACTTTTTGCAGTCACTTATAAATCATTGAATTTTATAATTTTTCATTTTATTTTTTCAAAAATAAATTTATCTTTTTCTATTCCATTCAAAAATATAAAAATTATATATATATAATATACTCATAAGTTAAAAATTAAAAATCCTAAACACCTTTATAGTCTTAAATAATGTAAATGTACTCATTAAATATATATATATATCCAATTATTTAATAAAAAGACCATAAAAATAATGAATATTACCGCATTCTCTTTCAATGAACCTTGTATCTATGTATATACTGTGTATTATAAATTAACTTTCATTTTGTTACAAACTCTTTTTTTTAATCTCAATGTCTTAACCTTATTTAAGAAAGAAAAATTTTTGATTTAATGATGTATGTAAACTTTTCATTGCTTTAAAAGCTTTCATTTATTTCAATATTAAATAAATAAAAATTGAAAGCCTAGAGAGGATGGTATGTTTAGCGTCGTGTAATTGAAATGTACTGGGAATGAAACTAGCTGAACATCGAAATAATAATAATAATAGCAATCTAAATCGAGGACCTCCTGTGGATATGGTTTTTTTTTTTTTTTTTTTTTGAAAAGCAACAACGTTTAATGCTTTTCCACGTAATGTTTACTATCCTCATTAAAGAGAGTGAGATTTTTTTAAACAGTTTCTTTTGTATTTAAGAATTCATAACTGAGATTCCCTGATGTGGTGAGGAATTGGTATCTCTATTCTAAAAAAATGAAAACAAGAGCAAATTGGTGAAAGGCTTGTGAATAATTTAATTCTCTTTGCTTTCACATTCAGTAATCTTTAGAATATTGATATTTATGACTACTTTTCTTTTTTTAATTTCAACATATATTTAAAAGTCCTTATTATTTATGTTGACAATTAATTAAAACTGACTAGCTAAGAACCATAATTTGATGAATAATATATATATATTTCATTCTTTCGTCATTTATTTATGAATTTAATAAAAATAACAAATTTTCAGTAAAATTAAACTGCTTTAATGATAAAATAAATGTTTAAATAAAAGTAACACGTAAAAATCTAACTAAATCATTTTGAAAGTAAAACTTTGCCTGTTAATTTTTATAAAAGCTAGTTTACTACAGTGTAAATAAATAAAAAAATAATAATATACAATAAAGTAAAATGAGTTTTTACTTTTATATAGTAAACGCTTAGAATAAAAAAATATATAATGTAAATATAATAAAGTGCTTTCCGCTCAAAGACGTATATAAAAAGGGGAAAGGGAATTCCCTTTCCATCTCAGTACAGCTAAAAAATTCATAGTAATTTTGTATTAAATGCTGCCACCCAGAATAACAATGAATGAGATCAGATCGAATTTTTACAATATATATATATATATATATATAATTATTCAAAACAATACAATAATTAATACAGTAAAACAATATTTAAAAAAAACAAAAACAAATATATACCACAATTTAATAGAAGTACTTTCAACTATCTATGTAGTCGTTATCAACTAGATTCTAATTGTATTAGAAAAAACCGTTACTAATGTAAACAAAAAGTAATACGTATTAATTATTTTACTGTATTAATTATTGTATTGTTTTGAATAATTATATATATTTTATTATAATTGGAATACAGACATTGATTAATAATTATATATATATATTGTAACGGGATATATATATATATGCATTACATTCAAATTTAATAATAACTTTTTTTGTAAATATCTAATACTAAATTAAATGCACAAACGTTCAAAATGCACAAATAACGAATTATTAATTTATTATGTTTGATTTAAATATTAAAATAAGCTTTAAAAAAATTATAGAATCGAAACAAAGATTCTAATCTTTAAATAAAGTATAAAATAAAAACCTTTTTTAAAATAATAGCGAAGATTTTTTAATTTTCAAATATAAAAATTACAAACAGATCCTTAAGGCAAAATGACAATTAAAAAATGATTACAAAATAGATAAGAGTTCCCGCCCAGAGATAGAGACACAGACCTCAGTGGAAAACCCAAAATCTTACCTTGGACACAAAGAACAAACCCATAAAAACAGACATGAAGTATGTTTGATAAATCCTGCATTCCAGAGATAAGGTGCCTAAAGACTATAAAAGGAAAATCCAAAATATAATTAATTAGTTAGAGAGAGAATCAGAAAATTAAAGTTGAATTCATCTGTAAAAATAATTTTAAAAGTTATTGCCATCACCAAAAAAAATGTAATTAGCTTCATCGTGCTTCCTTCGGTGTGGCTGGCCGAAAACAGTTTTCGTATTCACAGATCCCAGGATCAAACCACTGGTACCATATTCAGAAAACATCGTAAAATGCATCTTCATATATTGTCATCACCCACAAAAAATGGATCTTGTATAAATTCAGATCTTCATCATGAAGGAATGAGCCAGGAGAAAGAAAGGAACGTATATATTTTAAACAAAAAAAAAAGAACATTATAAACTCTTAATTTAAAATCTCCGAACTGTAGTTTCTTTTAAAGATGAATTATAGACTTTCTCTTTTTTTTTGATCAAATCTAAACTCTATAAACTTTAAAAATTTTAAGTCTTATCTAAAATTGAAACGTAATCTTTTTAAAATATGTTATATGTTTTCATTTATACTAAATGTAAAATCTGTTTGTAATGGGGCGAGGGTTTGCTATTGCAAACGAATTTAAAGATGAAAATACTTATCGTTGTTTGTGCATTATTAAATTTTAAAAATATGTCAAAAATATTATTTGTGTAGACAAGAAAAAAAATAAGTTGAATGCAATATAATTTTAAAATAGGTTAAATACTGTAAACTATTTTTTTTTATTAAATTAATAAAATGATTTAAATGTCAGTTGAGTATAGATGGCTGCTAGACTAGTTCAAAATATATGTTAGTTTAAAGAGGCTTTGATTTCAGACTATATGTTTCATAGTTGTGTCAATGCTGGTGGAGAGATATATGAATGTTTATATCAATGTAATGTGAAGTGTGTTAGCACCTAGGGATACAAGTCCAACTGAATGCATGACCCCAAAGAGAGATAGTCATATTGGTGAAATGGATGCAGAGGTATTTCCTGCACCATTGACCCATTCCAGTTCTATGGATTGAGAAGATAAGTTGGCAAGATAAGACTGCTCTCTCATCCATACTTAGCATTTTTCTCTTATTATTACATACATGATTACTTTGCCAGATAAAAGCACATTCCTATACTGGTTGAAGCTCATGTTTTCTCCAATAATATCACATTGTTCAGATGCACATTCCTGTCACGTGATTCTATGCTAACATGTTCATATTGCATTGGTTGCTGATATATATCTGGAAGCGAGCATTGGTGTGGCTGCAGACTTTTAGCCCAGAATCAATTGTTTGAAAGTCTTTCAGGTGCATGGTCTGGGTAGCTCATCTATACTCAACATTCTAAAATTTAAAATTAAAGTTAAAAACAAATAAAATAATAATGGAACATAATAAAACATAAATTTCTTCTTGTGTTATAAAAATTATTTTTTAAAGTTTGTGCATTGTTGATTATATACGTAAAGAAAATCTTTTTATGTGTTAATAGTACTGGCAGTGATATAGTGATTGTTTTTTTAATCTTTATTAAAATATATTTTAATAAATATATTAAGTTTCTGCATCTACTTGAACTAGTGACTTGGGCTGGCAGTTGCGGTCTTAACAGCACGTATCTGTCAACTCTATAAATTTTCTTGGTTCAAAATAGCCTAGTGGCACTCTGTCGGCAGATGCGATAAGACTGTACTTCATCATCATTCCCGACCGTTATAAATGACTGCCCAGCATTGACCACAAATACCCTGATCAAATAAAATAGTATAGGAGATAGTGGGAATAGCATCCTGAACATCAGAATAGTTATAGTAAGAATAAGTTAGGATAAGATGGCACAAATGAGCATTAAGTAACTTTAATATTTAAAAAAGAAAAGGAATGATTTAGTAACTAAAACAAAAATAAGAACACTTTGAAAATTAAGCCAGTAATATTTTTTTTTTAAAATAAGTATATATCTTTTTGGTATTAACATAAACTTATAGTTTGAATATTGTGCAAGAAAAATATGTCCACAAAAAAAAAAGAACTTTAACGCATTACTATTATTAATTAGTACAAACTCTAACTAAAGTCTTTATTTTTATCATTTTTTTATAAGTTCGGTGATATGTAACGGGATATATATATATGTGTTACATTCAAATTTAGTAATAACTTTTTTTGTAAATATCTAATACTAAATTAAATGCACAAACATTCAAAATGCACAAATAACGAATTATTAATTTATTATGTTTGATTTAACCCTTAAACTGCTAATTATATTATTGGTTGCATGAGGTAAAAATCAAATCTTTTAATTGGCCAACTCACAAACTGAAGACAAAGCCTATTGTTAAAACATATTCGCCTATAATATTAAATTCAACTCAGATACGTTTATAAAAAGTATATTACTAATTTTTCAGGTTATGAAAGAGAATGAAAGTTCTTTCAAAAATAAATTGCTATTTATTTATTATAAAATATATTCAATTTCGGCAAATATAAAGCGAATGTCTAAACAAAAAATTGCTGACGCAAACACTTTTTTTCAATTTTACGTTATGGAAAAGTAAAGATTTCTTTTTGCTAAATCTTAAATATTTTTACTAAAATCTTCAATATTTTTCGAAAATAATTTTGTTTTTTTAGTATATTTTTTAAAAAACTATTTTAATTTCTCAAATTATATTTTTTTAATACTTAAATTACATTTGAAATGAAAATCTCAGCGTTTTTCTTTATTTTCTTTGATCAGGCGGTTTCTTTGTTCTTTCCAGCCAATCAGAATGTCTTTTTCGGCTGAGAGCCGGCTGACAGCCAATCACTGACAAGGTTCTTTTTTGTTTAGTTTTAAATGCAGTTTTTTTGATTTTTTACTTGTAAAATAATTCAGAAGAGGGCACCATCTTACAGAATTTTTAAAACCTAATCAATAACTGTCAAACGAATATTCTACCATTAAAACTAGCAGAATTAGAGTGTCAGATGTCGACAAGAGGCCTCATAAGAGGTGGGAAAAGGGTTAAATATTAAAATAAGCTTTAAAAAATTATAGAATTGAAACAAAGATTCTGTTCTTTAAATAAAGTATAAAATATAAACCTTTTTTTAATAATAGTGAAGATTTTTTAATTTTCAAATATAAAAATTACAAACAGATCCTTAAGGCAAAATGACAATTAAAAAATGATTATAAATTAAATAAGAGTTCCCGCCCAGAGATAGAGACACAGACCTCAATGGAAAACCCAAAATCTTACCTTGGACACAAAAAATAAAAACCAATAAAAAACCGACATGATGTATATTTGATGAATCCTGCATTCCAGAGATAAGGTGCCTAAAGACTATAAAAGGAAAATCCAAAATATAATTAATTAGTTAGAGAGAGAATCAGAAAATTAAAGTTGAATTCATCTGTAAAAATAATTTTAAAAGTTATTGCCGTCACCAAAAAAAAATGTAATTAGCTTCATCGTACTTCCTTCGGTGCGGCTGGCTGAAGGCTATTCACGGATCCCAGGATCAAACCACTGGTACTGTCTTCAGAAAACATTGTAAAATGCATCTTCATAAATCGTCATCGCCCACAAGAAATGGATCTTGTATAAATTCAGATCTTCATCACGAAGGAATGAGCCAGGAGAAAGAAAGGAAAGTATATATTTTAAACAAAAAAAAAATATATAAACTCTTAATTTAAAATCTCCAAACTGTAGTTTCTTTTAAAGATGAATTATAGACTTTCTCTCTCTTTTTTTTTATCAAATCTAAACTCTATAAACTTTAAAAATTTTAAGTCTTATCTAAAATTGAAACAATCTTTTTAAAATATGTTATATGTTTTCATTTATACTAAGTGTAAGATCTGTTTGTAATGGGGCGGGGGTTTGCTATTGCAAACGAATTTAAAGATGAAAATACTTATCGATGTTTGTGCATTATTAAATTTTAAAAATATGTCAAAAATATTATTTGTGTAAACAAGAAAAAAAATAAGTTGAATGCAATATAATTTTAAAATAGGTTAAATACTGTAAACTTTTTTTTATTAAAATAATAAAATGATTTAAATGTCAGTTGAGTATAGATGGCTGCCAGACTAGTTTAAATATATGTTAGTTTAAAGAGGCTTTGATTTTGGATTATTTGTTTTGTAGTTGTGTCAATGCTGGTGGAGAGATATATGGATGTTTATATCAATGTAATGTGAAGTGTGTTAGCACCTAGGGCTATGAGTCCAACTGAATGCATGACCCCAAAGAGAGGTAATCATATTGTTGAAATGGAGCAGAGGTATTTCCTGTGCCATTGACCCATTCCAGTTCTATGGATTGAGAAGATAAGTCGGTAAGATAAGACCGCTCTCTCATCCATGTGTAGCATTTTTCTCTTATTATTTCATACATGATTCCTTCGCCAGATAGAAGCACATTCCTATACTGTTTGAAGCTCATGTTTTCTCCAATAATACCATGTTGTTCAGATGCACATTCCTGTCACATGATTCTATGCTAGCATGTTCATATTGCATTGGTTGCTGATATATATCTGGAAGCGAGCATTGGTGTGGCTGCAGACTTTTAACCTGGAGTCAATTGTTTGAAAGTCTTTAGGTGTGTGGTCTGGGTTGTTCATCTATACTCAACATTCTAAAATTTAAAATTAAAGTTAAAAACAAATAAAATAATAATGGAACAGAATAAAACATAAATTTCTTCTTGTGTTATAAAAATTATTTTTTTAAAGTTTGTGCGTTATTGATTATATACATAAATAAAATCTTTTATGTGTTAATAGTACTGGAAGTGATCTAGTGATTGTTTTTTTTTTAATCTTTATTAAAAATATATTTTAATAATTATATTAAGTTTCTGTATCTACTTGATGTAGTGACTTGGGCTGGTGGTCGTGGTCTTAACAGCATGTACCTGTTGACTCTATAAATTTTCTAGGTTCAAAGTAGTCTAGTGGCGCTCTGACGGCAGATGTGATAAGACTGTGTACTTCATCATCATTCCCGACTGTTATAATATATATATATATATTGTAACCTTCCTTCTGATCATTGGACAGTTAGGCCCACACATTTCTTGGGTGCCATAGTTTCATATAACCTAGCTACATCCTTAATCAATCAATCAAGCCACTACGTTGCACCATAATCTCAATTGTAACCTTCTCACTGGTCTAACTGTTTACAAACAAATCATGCTGCATGTTTTAATGACTAAATTCTCTTATGCATTCTATCATACTCTCATTATCAAGAATATAAGCATAAAGAAACAAAAATGTAAAATTAACGAAATGATTCCTGTACTGAATAAAATTAGCATGAAACTATAGATCTGAAGAAGATCACAAGGGGATTAATCAAGATCAAACCAGCTTTAAAATCCACACAAGCAAAAGATGATGAGTTAAATTTGATATTCCGAAAACTAATAAATAACTAATAATTATATCTCTGGAATGATTATGAAATTAAGCTTATAAATGAAATGATACGTAAATTATGATGTAGATGAGTAAATGGATGATGGATAGAAGTAATAATTAAATAGTGGAATGGAATGAGTCTAAGAATGAAGAGAAAAGAATGAAGATGTATGAGAATAATGAATAGTTAAGATGATAAAAAAATAAAAGTTAATGTACGATTAATCAATCATGATAATGAATTAATGTCAAATGAGAATGAATAACTAAAAGAATGATCAAGATGAAATTGAAGAACAATGTTAATGATGGAGACTGAAATCTTAAACTATAAACTAATATGGTATTAAATGGTAAAAAGATAAGCTAAATAAAAAATAGGGATTTCAAGCTTGACACAACCAGAATATTTATCATGAAGTTAAAACAAGCTATACTTTTTACAACAAAAGAAGTAATTTATACATTAAAGTTTGGTTGATTTTTATAAAACAGTGAAAGTAATCTAATTCAAGTCCAGCTATAATAAATAACTATCTATAAAATTTAGTTATAAATTCAAATTCTACCTTGAAACTTAACAACTATTTCTTCTCAGGGTTCAAACACTCAACATCATTATACAAACTATATTTGAGTCAGTAAGAGGGATTTTACCACTACCCAAACATAATGCACATAACAGATCTCAATATAAACTCAAATTAATAACTATATTTAGCAGTTCCAAAGAAACCTTATAACGAATATAAACTTTAAAATGTATGACTGGGAATGACTTTTTAATAATCAAAAAAAACAACAATAACTTACCAAATTTCTTTTATTAGATAATGATAAACCATGTGATCAAGATCAGTGAATGATAGCTATACAGATTTAACTAAATCAATCAAATCAATATTATACTTATCTTTTAATCTATTACTTAAAATAATCTGTACTCTAAGTTATTAACATTTTGATTATTGTGTGATAATGCATTAGATGTACCAATAAATTACAAGACTTACCAAAATTATTATGATTTAGCATAAGATAGTTAATAGTACTATATTGGTCGATGATGAATTCAGCTTATAACCTTCTGATAGGTCAATAGCAATAACAATAATAGTGTATATATGTAGTAGTTAGCAATAAGACTACAGGCAACTAAATAAATTTTTAAATGCAACACACTTTATTTACAATATTTACAAATTTTTAATTCACAGATATGGCATGAAATAAAACTAATATATTAAAAGAACTTATGGATGGGAAAATACCTGGTATCCCATTGACTATATACTCAGCAAATGATACAACCTGCTTATAAAATGAAATATAAAGTATCACTTGTTACGGTTTAGCTTATTTTATAGAATAGGATAATGAAACTTATTTAAGCTGACTAGCACTTAAATTATAACTAACAGTGTATTTAGAACTTTAGGATATGCACCAAGTTTAAATTGAGAATTAAAACAAAATTATAAAGTATTGCATTCTCCTAAGACCCCTTTCTTTTATCAGAATATGATAAGGGCAATTATCTCTATCTGCACAATTAATAACTTATTCAAATTTGAAATGAATAGGTTTGGTGCATTAAGGTAAGAATAAACATCAAAAGTCAAATACACATAGATCTCACTACAACATTACCAATCTCCACACCTTAATTATTGAATACTTCTGGTCTTACCAATTCATTGTCAAATCATTATTTGATGAAGATGAATCCACACTGCCAATGTACATCTCTTGCTTTTACATCTAAAAATTCTACCATTATTAATAATCTTAGTTTAATCTATCTATATCTGAAAATGATCCTATACCATCGTAAATACTATTATAATTAGGCCAACACTATAGCTAGATTAGTGTTCCCAAATCTAACATTATTTTGACTTTGCCATATGGTTTTGAACTACTATACTTCACCATACGCAGTGGAAAAACTAACTCTATATCATCATGAGGATTTCACTAAAAAGGGAGGCTTTATAAAACAACATGACAGTTGTATAATAATATGGCTAATTCTGCTAACTCTCTATATGTATATACATGTGTGGGCTTTGCCTCATCATGAAAAAAAATAGAATTCAGACCATGGATATCCTTTCTTTAGGGTTATTTATGCTAACAAACATTAATTACTACTTAGCCTCTACCAATCTTTCTTCTCATGGAATCAGCAATAGGTGACTCTCCATCAGCTCATGCTCAATATTAATATTAATCTATTGGATGCCATTCTATTGGAACATCTTATAAGCTAAAAACTGTCACTAATCATTATCAAATTATAGCAAAGTAAAACAATACCAACAAGATCAGTGGAGATATACATATTCTATTTTACAATGCAAAACTATTAATGTATCAATAGACAAACCAAAATATAGATATCAAATGATCATTAATTATTTACAATGACACCTATACTTTTGTTAGAGAGAGCACAACATATTAAGCAATAAAGATCAAACCTGCATTTGTATTCAAAGTGGACAAATTCATTTCTATACAAAATTACGAAATGAAAAAGGTTTGTATCAAATTTTCTTTTATATAAGAAAATAATCTGGCCATTCTAGTACCTTTGACAAAATCTTTGTTTGTTTACCTTTAATAAAATACATTAAAATCTGTTTTAAAATATGAGAGAAATAAATATATCTCTCTCACTTTCTCTAGATAAACGATCTATGTAATATCCTGGTTTCCCTTAACTAAAAAAATAAAATACATGTAATAGATGTATATATTTTACAATCTTTTTTTTAACTCAATGTATATATATTTTTCATGACACAATAAAACATATATGTCTGAAACACAAAATTCCCAAATAACACATTACGTAAGTAATATACATAACACAGCAATAATAATAAAATAATAAGAAACAAACATTTTCTACTATCATAGTTTATCCTATTAATAAAATTTATTTTATTCTGGTGAGCTAAAATGATAGGCACTGATATTATAATGAGTAAACATTTCAGATAATGCATATATATTTTATTATCCTGATTGATGCTAACATAATAAGGCAATATTCACATATCTTCAAGTGTATCACAATTAAAATCAGTTATCCATTTTTCTGGAGATAATTTTCCTTAATACGGTATAGGTTAATGTAGTCTTCACAACAAACTTTTATATACATTTATTGATTTGTTCATTATTATATAGTGAGACAAGGTTTAAACGTTTAAGTGGGTTATAAATAAAATTAGTTTATTTATGTTTTGATCCAGACGATTTCCTTGAAAAAAATGACTTTATAATTTTATTGCAATTATTATCTTTAGTTTTTTTTCTTTTTAAAATAATTTATTCTTTCTGTTCTTTCTCCCACAGTAATATATATGTAACAATCTTTAAACAGTAGGACATTTTTAAAAACTTTTTTCAAAATCTTATTTATACGTATTGCACGGAAAACTTTTATAAGCAAATAATTATTTTGTTCCGTTTTCATTAGCAAAATGTTATATAATTAACAAAATTAAAAGGAATTTATCCAATTAATAATCTGATATCTTAAGCACTTTTAATGAATTTATAATTTTTCTATTACTATCATTACACAAGTTTGGCGCTAAAAAAAAAAAAAAATCAGCCGATAAGTGTTTATTTCTTAATAAAGAATTGAGAATAAAATCAGCAATTATTTATTTTTATTAAAAGTTAGATGATTCAAAAATGACTTTTAAATTTATTTACTATATATATCATACATAACACTTGTTTTCAAAATTATCAAACTATTTTTTTTGTCCCTTGATATTTTACTTTACAAGCATAACCTTGTTTTGCTGCATAATATGAATAGCACCTGAAATACAAACATTATCAACTTTTTGGTTTACTTATAAATAATTTGTGTGTCATTTTCAAAGAAGTTTTTTTTTCCAAAACATGAATAAAATAAAAGCAAAAGCTTACTTTTTCTTGAATTTTCCTGGGTTTGAAGCAATACTTATTTAAATAAAGACTTATTTCTATGGCTTTTATTTCCTTCTCCAGTATGAATCCTATGAACGATATGGTCATGGAGGTGGTGTTTACAATGATAGCAAGGCTTTTTAGATTTATTCCATCATTTCTAGATAGCAATATATTATAATTCGATTCAATTAGATTCCAAAATTTTCTGATGTTTAAATTTTTTCCCTTATTTTAAAACAGAGCTGAGGTTTGTGGTTGCTTAGTTCTTGTTTTTCTTAATCAATCTCCCCTACACTTTGTTAAAACATATATAGCTTTTATTACTATGCACTCTGGGAACAATCAAACCAATAATCATAGTATGAATAATTAATATTACCCCCTCTGGCTTTATTTTTAATAACTACCCATAATGATTTAAGCAGCTTTAGATTCACTACATAAGAAATATGCTTAAGTAATTTACTGTAATGATTCATTTTACAAGATTTACAAATTTGATTTAATTATTTATTTATTTCAATTTCTATTCAAAATTAATAAAATAGTAATATATTTATCTCCCAATTAATAACAATATTTTTAAATTGTTGTTTTATCCTTGGTTTCAAACCTACACTGGGTTTAAAACTTCTTCTCCATTCAAGCAATATCCTAGTACATCCAAAACAGTCTTTATTGAAATCCACTCATTAAGATTTTTATGCTAAAGATATTATTATGATTTAAAATTTTGGATTATTAAATACAGGGACCTAATCACAATATATATATATATATATATATATATATATATATATTGTGATATATATATATATATATATATATAAATAAAATATATACATATATATATATATATATATGTTTTATCAGATTAGATGACTGTAGGATTATATATGATAGATATTTATGCCATACAAAAAAAAAAAAAAAAACTAGTAAGAATACTTCTGAAGCAAACTACTTTGAGATTGTTAACTTCTATAATAAGCCAATCTCAATTATGAACAACACTGTGGGCAGCGGCAATGAGACATAATAATGTTAGCTATCTTTCACTAAAATATTTATAATAAATGAAATATTTAAATAAAGGAAAGCGGCACGCAATTGTCTCATTATTATTGTGCATAATTTGTTTGAAATGATAATTGAAGATTGCTTCTTAATAATATGTTTATTTGCATCTTTTCAAAGTAGATCATATATATTGCATTCCTATTATTATATTTTTATAAGGAATATTTATTCATTATTTTAGATCAACTAATGAATCAGTGAATCACTGATTATTTTAGTCTGTTCTTATACAAGGCTGCTTTGAGTGGTTTTATATCAAGTACTACCATGCATATTAAAAAGTTAATATTCATATTAGGAGAAATCTATTTATTTTCATGCCATATCATTGCTCTAAATGTATGATTTTTTTTCTATTTTAAATACTTTGATATAAAAACTAAAAAATATATACATGGTTTGTTTTTGTGTCTGCCCTGTGCTCATTATTTATTTGGAATAGTAATTGAAATTATTGCCATTTTTCATGTTCTCAAAATATAATGTATATGTATCATTGTTACAGAGGTGTTTGTGTTAAGGAATATGTATTCACCATGCTAGAATTAGTTATTTTTTTAAATAAAAATTTGGTCGGTTTTTATAGAATGTTGCTCTGGGATAAAGTTTAATACAAAGCTACTTTGAGGTTTTAACATCATAAGATATATATATATATATATATATATATATGATGTTAAAATTGAAATGTGTACAATATATATATATATATATATATATATATTGTACACATTTCAATTTAATCTGTGACTAAACTGCAATGGTGTGTGCATAAAGTAACAAAAAAGTCATCAACATAATTTCTTTTATAAGAGGGGGAATCTGTAGGGCAGAGTTCAAACCCTACATGACCAATTACCCAAAGCCTCAGAGACATAGTGGGAAAAATATTTATTTCTGTCTCTATTTAACTTTGTGTTAGTAAAAAGGATAATATATATACTTTGAATAGTTTAATAGTTGTACTTAAAAGTTAGAATTTTAAAGCACATATAAGTAATTGTTTGTAGACACAAACTTTATAAATCATTTTTTCTAAGTTTGCCTATTAACTTTTTTTAAGTTAATTTACATTTAATAGATTATAATATTCTTTCTTTAATCATACTTTGATTCTAATACTTGTCTTACTGATTTATTTTAGATTGTTTGATATGCAAGTTTTTGATATATATATATATATATATATATATATATATATATATATATATATATATATATATATATATATATATATATATATATATATATATATATATATATATATATATATATATATGAGTATGAATGTATTTGCAGATATAAACCTAAAAACATTCACAGATACATTTTAAAAAAAGAAGTGTTGTATTTAAATAATTTCATGGTTTTCAGTATAAAACAGTTGTATTATTTAAGATCAATTTGTTTTATTCTGTCCAAAAGAGTTAAAGGTTTCACCTAATGTTCAGACTAATGTCAAAACTTAATGAGAGAGATAAGATGTTGTCCATGTAGAGGAATAAGGACAAAGGCTCATTAATCAGTCATTGTAATAACCAAGAAATACAGATCATTTTTGGGACCAGGGTAAATAATACATTTGGAAAAAATGTCAATTTTGAAAAGATTTTTTCCAGATGCCTTGATTTATAGATTGCCAACTGTTTCAGAAACAAAAATATGTGTGATATTATCAGACAGACTAGCATATATAAAGCTGAAAATAAAAGGAAGAAGAAAAAAGAATAAACTTGATTGATTTTTAAAAATCACACAGTTTTATAGGTTTCTACATAAATATGTTGGGGTAAAAATGATTTTGTTAGCATTGCAGTGGACTACCCATGAACTTATGCACAATAGAAGAGTTTAAAACTAAAGTATTGAAACATCTTATAACTGATTTCTAAATATGAAAGAAGAAACTTATTCCTCATCTGTGCTGTTAAATCCAAATGGGAGCTACAAATTAAAATACTAAAATTTGTGAAAACATGCCATTTGCTGAATTTGAATAAAAGTGCAAAGCAAAAGAAAAAATACTAAAACATATGGAAAGCAGAAATATCCATCTGTCTATCAAAAGTAACTTTACTAAGGAGAAATAAAGAAACCATTTCAGTGCTAAAATGGTCCATATAAAAGCAAGTTATTTCATCATAATCACAGTAAAAAAGAATTGCAAACCCAAGCCAAGAATAGGACTGTTCCAGTAAACTGCTGTAATTGCAAAATCTACACATGTTACATATTGGTGTGTGGCTGATTTTAAATTCTAAAACTTCAATAAGCTGAATTTAAAATGAAGTTTCTTGGACTCTTTGAAACTGTCTTGTACATTGAAAGTAAAAGAAGAACTGGTAATTTCAATTTTAATTAAATTTTTGACAGTGACCATTAATATTTTTTTAAAATAATAAATCCATTTATCTCTCTCTTTAAATTCTAAAATGAAAATAAATTATTAGAGATTTTTAATAATAATAAATATTGCTTTATTAATGTGTTATGTATTCTTAGATTATCCTTACATGTGAAGCAGTCAATCTTAGCTTAAGATTGAGCTTCATAGTTCTATCTACTAACCTATGTTTAAATTCTATATCTCATCCTGTTTATTTAGTTGCATAAATATATTTTACTTATATATTTGAGATGCACACCTAAGTTATAAAATTTTAACATATAAATAACATTTTTATGATTATGAATTCTTTTTTATTAAAGTATATAGGTGCAGCACAAATATATATATATATATAGGACAAACATACTAACAAAATATTGATTTTTTTAGATATTTCATTGTATGTCATTTTTTAAACTTTTGCTTCATTAAATTGCTTATTTTTCTATCTTAATATATATCTGAGCACTTATAGTATATATGTGTGAAAGATGATAATCTGGACCAACTGATGATTTCTGGTTTAGCATGAAATACGTATATTGGTGATTATTTATCTTTTTAGCATATATGTGCCTGAGTGTATCAGTGTTATTAGATAGAGTGGAGAGTGTTGGTTCATCTGAAAGTCTGTGCTCATATACCCTATATTACATATATAGACACAGGTATATAACAAACCCGTGTTTCAGTTATTAAACTGTATATTTTATAAAATCCAAGATGGAAGATGCAACCATTAATTGTCCAAAAATAATTGAAAGATTGGAAACACTATTGTTTTAATCTGGGGAAGAACTTTTTAATTAAAGTTTTTACTTAAAATAAAATGGGGATTAAGATTAACAATTGTACTTTTGTTATAAAAATTTTGTCAAATCTATTTCAAATCTGAAAATAGATTTGAATATATTTTTAGAATGTTATCTAACTGTTGCATCTTTCAAAAACAATGGACAAAGAAATGTAAAATTTCTGTTAGATTAAAGATTACATTTGAGCTAGAGATAAGAAATGGGAAGCATTCTTCAAATACCTGAGCAGGAGTATAAAATGGCCAGATATTAAATCACCAACAGATTAGTTACTATTGAGAGAAGTGTGTTGTCATCAATACTCCATGCAATTTTGAAACCTAAGATAATGATAGAGTAGATGCCATCATTTGGACCCTTTTGGGTCTTTTTCCCATTAATATACCATCTAACTGCTGCCCTGAAATGAAGTAAAAGCCCAATGGAGAACTTTAGAATGTTGAATAGAAACTTGCTTGCCACATAAGAACTCACATGGATCCATTAAATGCCATACTTTGAAAAAGGACTCTTAAATTATGCAAGGTAATGATTTGCATACTGCCTAAAAATAAATCTAGCTGACTAATCTCGAACCCTACTATCAGTTTCTTCTACTGTATGGTTTAACTTTGTAACTTTTTTAATAATGTAAATTGTTCTCAAATAATTTCTTTAAATTTAATTCTCTGTCATATGCTCTCACTTTCTTTAACCTTGGCACAGTGATTTATTTATAGTTATTTGTTACTTGATTTTATTTGTATGCTTTTATTATTAATATGCCAATCTCGAGCAACCTGTCAAGCTTAATTTCTAAAAATCTTTTTCGCCATTTTTTTTAAACTAAACCTTCAAGAATTAAAGTTATTGACATCCCCTTAAAATATAATGCATTATTAATTAATACACTCACCATTTATGTTTTAGTGTAAAAATTTGTTATTTGTTTAAATTTGGATTCTACCCAGGGAATCCAGAACTCAAGCTAATTAACACTCTGAAATCATTTAAAATATTATTTATTCAATTATGAAAGAGTGACTTATTAATTGTTTTCTATATCTAACTGCTAGTTTTTATTTTATTTTTCATACTCTTAAAATATTTAATACAATACTTAAATATTCCAGATATTATAAAATCAATGAAGGTGGGATTTATTTATTTTAAGTAGCAGAAAAGGAGGGGGTCAAATCTAAATGTATATCTTAGTAAATGAAATATATATATATATATATATATATATATATATATATATATTACAGTAGCATGGCATATTATTTGTCTAAATTATGGCATTCAAACAAGGGTCATTTATTTTAAAGCAGTAAATCATATTCAATGTCATTAGGGACATCTTTTCATACTGCATTACTGACATTTGACATAGCTTTGTGAATATATATATATATATATATATATATATATATATATATATATATATATATATATATATTCCCAGTGCATAATGCTATACTGAAATAAATATACAAATATTACACAATTAAATCATCCCATATGATTAAGAATTCCAGTACTACCCTCTGTGAACTAATATATAAATACATTAGAGATCGTATTTCAAAATAGCCATATATATATATATATATATATATATATATATATATATATATATATATATATATATATATATATATATATATATATATATATAATGTGCTTCTAATCTGGGGGTTGTGACAAGTTTGAACCCATAAATTTCTTCCTGTGTCCTGTTGATAGCTGAACTTCTCAGGACAAAACTTTCATATAAAAAGGCCTCTCATGTTGGTTATTTTAGTGTAGTCTGGGCCACTCTATGCCTATTCACTCTTCTCTAAGCACTGCCCTAAGAAAGGGAGCTTAGACTTTATTCTCATCCAGAAGCATGACCATTTCCTCTTAATTCTTCACCGATGTCAGCACCGCAAACTTCTTTGTATTATTATTTATTTTGCTTCATGACCCAGTTTTAATGCTCTAATAATAAAATTGTGCTCTGCTCAAAATATATATAAATGCCAACTATTTCTAGTTTTATTAATTAAATTTATTTCAGTCTTATATAATCCTACCACCATAATTTAGTATTTCTGTGTTTAAGAGTATCTGCCTTGGGGAAAATCAAGCATTCTGTCTTTTAAATGTTTTTTTAATAAATATTTTGTCATAAAATTAAATGTAATTTTCTAATATGTTTTATTTATTTTCACGGCCGTAATGGTGTGAAAATAGTTTATATTATATCTGTAATGAATCCTAGATTGCTCCCCGAAATCATAATGTTAGTCACCACATTTCAGAACCGTATATAAAAGCATTAATAGCAATTTTTGGACCCACCAAAGATGTGTGTTTATTTATATGTTATTTAATTAATAAAACAGCATATGAGAACTAATAGTGTGAATGACAATATATACTTATCTATTGTTTGGTAGACTGCTTTCTCATTCATGCATATACTAATGTATGTAGTTAATTCATAATGTATAATAATATGTCATTATATTAAACTATATTTTTTTATTGTCTAACTTGTATGAGTAGTTCAAATTCCTTTTTTTCCATTTCCAAACATACAGCCATGTGTATACATATTTTAGTTAAATCATAGTTATTAGATGTCTTATTGTCTTCTCTGCTCTGCTAGTGCACTGGATTTAAAATAAATTATCATGTGCCATCGTTATGTTACCCATTAGGTGTTAGATCTGGTCCTTATGGAGTGGGTTCAAATTCAGATTGGTCCCTGTACTAAATCTCCAGCTTGGCTAGGTTTAAAGTACATTTTGTGAGTTCCAGCTCATGTTAGATGGATAAATATGTTTTGACTGGTACACATGTAACCATTTATATGTGTATTTTATTTTAGAAAATGTGTTTAATGTGTATTGATTCTAATATTATGAAATATATTGATTCATATTGTATATAAAAAAGGGTTTAATAGTTTTTATTCATAGTGGGAATTGACACATGAACGGTAACAGTCAGATTTGTCTAGCTCATGAACGCACTACAGAATTCAAACTCCAAACACAAAACTCAACACTCTAGGAGAAGTTACCTTCTAAAAATCCTAAGTTCAAATCTAAATTCTCTACCCACAGTGCCACTTATGTGATAATGTGTTTTACACTACTAATAGCATAGTTTCTTGCCTGTGCTGATAGTCAGGGAGAAGCAAGAGACTCTATATTACAATACATCATTAAGTTTGCTAAGTCAAGACTATGGATGGTACATTATATATATATATATATATATATATATATATATATATATATATATATATATATATATATATATATATATATATATATATATATATATATATATATATATATATATATAAAGATGAAACAGATCAGAGTAATGGTGTGTATCACAGAAATAAATAAATATATTCAAACTGACTAAAATTTAAATACAGTTTATTAACCAAACATTATAAAATAGAATTGTCTGAACAAGCCAGACTGTGCTGTCAACTCATTAAAAGATAAATATATATTTGGACTACATTTAATAAAGTACCATTAACATTAATGGCTTGTTAATTTATACATACTCTCTATACCTCGAGTCAATGCCAGATAATATAATAATAATGTACTTAAACAAAAGTACAGTTACATAAAGAAAGATTGATTTTAAAATATGTGAAGCCTATGGAAAATATAACAAGTGTTTGCTTAAATTAATTTACACATTTAAGATTTGAGAAAAGAATTTATATTGAATTCAAGAAAAGTGCAGTTGAAAGCTCATTGAGCTTGAGACATGGAAGTGGTTAAGATGTGGGAATTGAAAAAAAAAATTATTTTAATATTAAAAAAGAATGGTGGTATTAGTGGAGGATCAATATATAGAATGGAGTGTGGTACATTAAAACTGCAGCTTTGTGAAATAAAATAAAATGATAAAATAATAAAATGAAAACAGATAGGATGATGTCTTGCTATGAGCATCGTAGAAGGTTTAACACAACTGTCCAGGCTTGGCATTGTACCATGAAATTCATGGCTGGGTAACTTAAGTGTAATATTCCCAGGTATGACTATTAGCTCATACAATATCTGGAAATCGTGAGGAGGAAAGAGAAATGTCTGAACCATAAATCCCTATAGAAACAAAGCAGGTCTCAACACCCCATATGCCTACACCAGTAACACAATATAAAACATAAACAGATATATAGAATGGTTAACTAAATAAGTAAAGACACTTACCCAATTCTTATATAATTTAAAGATGGTCCGCATATTCTCGACCTCAATTTTTATAGTTAATAAATTATGTAATAAATACAACAAAATGTTATTTTAAAATAAGAAAAATGGAGGGGTATGCATGATTAAAAGGGAATTCGTAAGGTTATATGTAGTCCTGCATTTCTCTATATTATCAAGTCCACTTATCAATTTTGCGCATATCCTCGTGTTATAAAAAAATGTGAAATATACCTTTCTTGAAAACAATTATTTAGGAGATTAATAAAATAAAGTAGCCCTTGAACAAGCAATTTTAGAAAACATTTATTAAGGGGTCAGTTATCAAATTAATCCATAATAATATGGTGGCACACTAATAAAAAGGGAAGGAAATAATTTGCTCGTTTGATAACTATTGAAGAAAATGACTATAATAAAAGAAATAAATTAGCAAATATATATAATAGAAAATATCAGCCCAAGGATAGAAAGAAAAGCACACAATTTAGGTTACAAAATATTTTACAGAAAGAGACAGTATCATAATTAAAATTATACTTAAATTTAGCTAGTTTTAAAAGGGGAAATAGACAACACAATAGCTCTTGGGTTAATGGAGGTTACCTCATATCAATTTGGGTAGTTCGTGCACATTTTGGTCTTCTCTGGTTTTAATTTGAATCTTTAATGAAAGTTGGGTAGTATGTTCTTGATGTGGCAGCTTCTTGGTTCATGATCAAATCTGATACATGTTCAGCAGCAATGGCAGTTTCCAATAGGTACAGAGCACCTGAGTCTGATGCCACAGGAATGGCCATCCAAGAAGAAAGAGCCTTCTTGCCAGTCTACTCAGACATTCTGCTGTCAATAGGCAAAGGCTGGTAATTTACAAATTTCTCTAATGGTATAGGGCTGGCTTTAGCTTCTTGTAATAAATTTATAAATTTAAAATACAGCAAACTTCAGCTTTAGTAAAAATATACTTATCAAAATAATTCAACTAATCAAAAACAGAGTTGAACTAATAAAGCATCATCAAAACATAATATTTTTAAAGCTGAACACAGTCTAAGAATAAGCAAAAGCAGAATCGAATAATAGCATAGAATATAATAGCACAACAATAGCAATTAATAAAATTGGCCCTATATATACTAAACCAGTATACAATGGAACTACCCTGTGGTTGGCACTGTAGAGCAAACAATAGGTGCAAAATAAAACTGCCAACTCATCTAATCCGAATATCTGAAAACAGGGATTTTATAATTAGTTTTATTTTTAAGATATTCGAATTAGAACTTGGTTTCAACAATATTTTAATTAAAAAAATACCTGGGTGGACATCTGTTGTTTATCTGATGGCAAAATATTTAAGCCACTAATTAATGAATTTTACAAAATTTAACTAATTAAGCCTGTTGTTATCTTCCCAACCCTCATTTTCTTTTCACATAAAATTTATGGTGTGATTTTTATAAATCTAAAACAAAATTATTTTACTTTTAAATTGTAAATGTTTAAATCTATGTACGATGAAATATTATTTTACTAAATGAAACAAATATTATGAGTGTACTATTTCTAAAATAAATAGACTTAAAGAAAATGGATTATCGCAGTCTGTATGTAAACTTAATTATATAACCTACTTTTTAAAATGAATATTATACATGCACATACTCACAATTGATAACTTATTAATGTTAGGGTTTTAAAATTATATATATCACGAGCATTAATACATTCATGATCTAATTTAGGCAAGATTTTGGTATATAAGTGGCAGTACAGACACGCTATGATAAATTGGGGTTTAAACTAGGGTATGAGTGTAGGAAAGAAGTGAAAGAAGGTGAAACTAAGATTTGTAAAGCAAATCTTACTATTTCAATACACACACACTTTGTAATATAATTATGCTTACATGTATATTTGTGGAGCACAAATGCTAAAAATCAGTAGAAATTTAGCATTAGGAGAGATAGATTTTTCAGGTAATTAATGACCTAGATTGGTGAAAAGCCAGATAGATAATTTGAAGCTGATTTCTTTAAATGCTCTTATCTCTATGATGTAAGTAACCTTTCTCTGCTTATTTCTTGATTGATATTATGTTTAAATTTATAAATATAAAATATATGTTAGAGGCAATAGGCGAGTATGTGTGTGCATCGAGTGTTTACTTTTAAAATTAAAATGTTTCTAGGATATTAGATTTTATTTATCAATTAGAGAAATAAATGAACACACATTGTGCTATATGATATTAACATTGAGTTTACATTTCATTAAGGAAAGGGGGGAATATTTTTGGTTAATATTATTAATATTATTTAAATGTAATTTATCATTATTAATGGCTAAATATTAATATTACAATTTATACAGCATAGCACTATATAAAATAAATAACTTATTTATATTATTAATTATATAAATTTTCTATCTGTGTTATTAATGATAAATCAGCAATAAATTGTATTTTTTTTATTAAAAGAGGCATATATATTTCTTAAGAGTTAATCATTGTCTTGTCAGTTTAGTTATGATCATCATCATCATCAATGAATATCAATCTTTATGTAATAATTTAAATATGATAATATTTTGGGTAAATAATTGTAGGTTGATAAAACATTAAATTTATATTATGAGTTAGTTCTAAGGATGTGACTGGAAGTATCATTATCATCATCATCATCATCTTATTAATCAATGTTTTTAATAGTGTTTAATGGCCATAGTTAAATAATGGTTCTTACTGTGTTTGTGTATTAGTTGTGAGCCATCATAAGATAATGACTACCATCAAGATCAAATGTTATTCAGGGTTTAGTGAACTGCCACCGATAAACCTATAGTGTTTAATATGAGCTAGTAAGACTTATGAGAATGTTAAGTATGCATTTACGATGTTAAAATTTTATATAATAATTTTGTCTGATAATTTATTTGCACAATTAAAAAATAATAAAGATGTTTTTCTCTTAATATTAATGCAAGCATGATATGGTTTTAAAGTGGAAAATCCTATACACTGTTATAAATAGTGTACTAACTGAGGTTCAAACTCAATAGTGTATAAGTTGGTATATAATATAATTTTATCTAAGTTTAGATAGCCTAGTGGCACCCAGATAAACCATATACACATAGCTAAAAACTTAATTAAACTTATAGAAAGGAATACTAACAATTATAATGCTCCTTTCCCCCCAAGATTGTTGATACACATTTATTTTTCAATATTTTTAATAAGTTACAATATATATATATATATATATATGTATATATATATATATATATATTATTTAAGGTTATATATATATATATATATATATATATATATTGCAACCTTACAAGGTGTGTTGGCTGTTGAATTTAAAGATTTTGCTGAAATAAATACAAAGAAAAAAGGAAAATAAAATAAAAGTATGTTTGGTATAGATGCAAATTAAGGTATAGAATAAATATTTTATTGGATTAAACTTAGAAAATTTATTTGCTTTGAGGCAATACACATTGTGTTTTTTTTTTGCCTTTCAATAATAAAGAGCAAGTTTAAGTAATAAAAGTGAATACTGATTGTAAATATTAATAGAAGTTTTGCAAGAAGAGATTGGTAGTTAAATATAACCACAGCAACTACCAAAAAAGAACATTGAGAACAAAAATCTAAAGAAAGATAAAAGTTTGAAGACAAAATATGGGTGATATTCAGCATACCATTTGTAATGAGTTTTTGGAGAGATATAAAAGTAATGAACATAGATAAAGAAGTGTCTTGTTGGTCATTGGATTTTTTACAAGATTAAACTACCCCATGATAGTCATTGATATTCAAATGGGTGGCTAGAATACTTGTACATCACTGATGGTTTCATTTTCTTGAACATACTTACAATAGTTTAGAAGAGTGAAGTCACCACTTGCCTAAAATAGAAACCTCACATCAAAGCTGGAACCTAACATGCAGATCACCAAGAAAACCTGAGGATTATATGTATTACCAAAGAACAAACAATCTTACTGGTAAGAAATTAGATTTTTGAATGTATATACTTATTGAAAGTACTCATGTATCACGTAAAGCAGGAGAAAGTAAAACATAGTTTAATGAACCATAATCAACTATTTATATGGTTAATGAATCCAATAAATAATTTTGCTATGATATTTTTTGTTGTTTTGCTTTTATTGAATATGCTCATAAATAAATAAAAAAGAGAGAATTACAATGTGTCATTTGTAGCCTCATAACTGTATTATTTCAGTGATCCTCTGTGGAACAATTCAACTGTTGATGCCAACACAATTTTATTATATTTTTAGATTTATTATTTGTTAGGTCACGATATAGATATATAGTATACTTGCATTAGTTTGTATAAAGATTATAGGGATAAGTTAATATATGGGAGATTTGTTCATTCACAGTATACAGAGGGCTTTGATATGATGTGACAAAAGGAAGGGAAAAAACTTACCTTCATTGTCAGTTTAATAGTGATATGTAAATAGAATCCTGGTACCTAATAAAAAAAAAATGTAAACTATTAAAAGCGACAATATAGGGAAAATTAGTTATAATTAGGACTGTATTACCTGGAAACATACTATGCTGGATTAGCTACAATAATCTAGATTAAGTGTAGGCATGGAACATAACAGGTATATCTTTAAGAGATGTATATAAACCTAATTTAGAGCTTTTCATGTTTAATAAATCACATTAGATGTATATAAAATGTACAATATATATAACTAAAATTACAAAACCATTATATTATAAAATTATATATACTTATCTATCTAGAATATATATATATATATATATATATATATATATATATATATATATATATATATATATATATATATATATATATATATATATATATATATATATATATACAACAATCCACTAGAATAAAACTACAAAAATTTTCAAAAAATGCCTATATAAAATTAAAGATTAATATCTTTTACCATAGCAAGCTTCATCATATTCCGCCATCTTGTCTATTAGCATTATATTATTGACATTATGTAATGCAGAAATAAAAATATATACTCATGCAATTTTTTTGCAAATGGAACCAATAAGAAATATTGGACAGAAGTGTGATATCAGTTTAATAATTGTATTTTTATATTGGACTATTTTCTTATCTAATATGAGTTTTGAATGTCTTTAGAAAATGTTAAGTTTATTTAAATATGTCAAATATATTATCTATAATGATCATGTTCCATTAAGACCCATTATTAGTTCTAGAGATTCAACTTTCCAAAATTTGGCAAGATTTCTTCTCAAAGTTCTAAGTCCTTTGGCACATAAAACTCAGTCCTTTGTCAGGGATTCTAGACTTTTTGTATAATTAATCAAGAACATGAAAATTGAAAGAACTATCTTACTGGTAAGCTTTTATGTGGAAAGCTTATTCACAAATCTACCATGTAAAGAAGCATTGTCTATTGTAAAGAAAAGATTAAAGGGTGATAATAGTTTATAAACCAAAACAGATCTTCCTATTGATAGTATGATGAAACTAATAACATTCTGCATAAAAACAACGGACTTTCGATTTAACACAGAATTCTTCAAACAAAATTAAAGAATGACTATGGGCTCATCATTGTCAGCAATGTTTACATGGAAGAACTTGAAACCTTAGCCATAAAAACTACTTATATCCACTTAAAGTTTGGCTTCATTATGCAAATGATACATTTTTTGTATGGATACATGGTGAAGCATTGCTACAAACTTTCTGGAAACACTTCAACAACATGTCCACTTCAAATAAATTCACAATAGAATCAGACAAGAACAAAAATTGGCATTCTTAGTTGTTATTGTGACAAGACTCCCTCATGGCAAAATAAAAACTACAGTTTGCCTGAATCCTACACATACATGAAAATATCTAGCCTATAAATCCAATCACACCATAAACACAAAACATGGAGTTATACTATCACTATGGAAAAGAGCAGAAGAAGTTTGTTCAGAAACCAATGACTTGGAAAAAAAATCTATATAAATAAAACTCTTATGAAAAATGGTTATCCATCAGTTGTTATTAAGAAAATGTTAAATAGACAACAAAAATAACCATAAAGAAAAAAAACAATTATTGGTACTGTAATGTACCCATACATTCCAAAAATAGCATACAAATTTAAGAAAAATCTGCAATCAGTATAACATCAGAACAGTTTCCAGAGCCATACCACCCTATGAAGAATTATACCTTCTACAAAGCCTAAACTTGAAATGTTGAAAAGAAAAAAACTGCATCTATGGAATACCATGTGAATGTGGAAGAACATATATTGGTGAAACCAATTGTCTCATTGAAAAATATTTACAAGAACACAAACTGATGATTAGAAGAGAGAAAACAGATGTGCCTAAAGTATCAGACCATGCATGTGCCAATTAACATATGTTCAATTGGGAAAATTACAAAAATATTGGATAGAGAAGAAAAGGTACAAAGAAGAAAATTTAAAGAAGCTGTTCACATGACAATGTCAAAAAATCCCATAGGTCAATCTAGTGTGACTATACATAATGTATAGAAACCACTAATCAACTTTTCTCTTAGAAAAAAGTGGAGAAATCAGGAGGAACCTTATAGATACATATATGAAATTTCTACTGATTGTTGCCTTTGACAAGCTGGCTCAGTTGGTTAGAGTGTTACCTTAAAATTCAATAACCAAGAATATGAGGGTCCATGTTTAAATCACATGCTAGTACTATCACTGGTCAGGACAGCATCACCTGAAGAAGAGGGAGAATAATACCTCTCTAAACATTGTGCATTTACTCACCTGTTTAATGTGCTATTACTAACAGTTGAATATATTTGGAATATTTAAATAAAGTTAAGTTTTTCTAAAGACATTTATCATATTAAATGATGGAAACAGTCCAATCTAAAAATACAACTAAAACATCATCATCACAAACATTCAGGAAACACAACAGTTTAATACGTTTGTGAAAAAATATTAATAAAGCTTTGCAATTAATGCTTTGTGATTATAACATTAATGATGATTTCATTCTCTAAATTAAAAAAAAAAATTTCTTGATCCAAATAGTTATAAGTGAAGGCTGACTGAGAAGATCTGATGACTATTATGAAGTATTGTAATCATAAGTTTCACAGTGGAATCATTAATTTTTTGGACCAATATATATCTGAATTCTCCAAGTAACTAATAAATTAATCCATTGTGATCTTTATAAATAAGTCATTTTTACCAAGTTAGAATAAGTGCACTGAAATTGCAAGTATAAAAAGTAACTATCAGGTAAGAAAAAACAGTCTTATGATTGGATAAAATATCATTCACATTTTTCCTTCTAATTACTGATATATGTATATATATTATTTTCAAAAGGAAGTCTATTTTTTTCCAATATGCAGAGTCAAAGAACTACCTTAATTTGGGCATCTATTTTATAATACTCTCATTATTATTATTATTATTATTATTATTATTATTATTATTATTATTATTATTATTATTATTATTATTATTATTATTATTATTATTATTATTATTATTATTATTATTATTATTATTATTATTATTATTATTATTATTATTATTATTATTATTATTATTATTATTATTATTATTATTATTATTATTATTATTATTATTATTATTATTATTATTATTATTATTATTATTATTATTATTATTATTATTATTATTATTATTATTATTATTATTATTATTATTATGTTTCAATGATAAGCTTTATTTGTCTCAAAGGGTTACAAGAGTTTACATAGCTTGGATTGCTGTGTTTACATGGGCAATCCGTAGTTGTAGGTTTACATATATAAAAATGGATTTATAGTTTTACATAGGATTACAGGAATTTTTACATGCTGTAAATTAGTTACATGGTTTTATATAACTCGGATTGCTGTGGTTACATGGGGCATCCATAGATATAGGTTTACATATATAAAAGTTGATTTTGATTTACATAAGATTACAAAAAATTGTCATGCTGTAGATTAGTTACAATTGTTTTTACTTGGCTTGGTTGCTGTGGTTTCATCAGCAATCCATAGGTGTATGTTTATGTATGTAAAAGTCCATTTATGCTGTGGATTAATTAGAATGTTTTTACATAGCTTAGATTGCTGTGGTTACATGGGTAGTCTGTAGTTGTAGTTTTACACATGTAAAAGTTGTTTACACAAGATTGCATAAATTTTACATGGTCTGGACAACTGTATCTACAGATGGTTGAGTTGCCTTGGTAACATAGACGAGGACTCGAACTTTCCATGGTAGTTTGGCAATTATCTGTGAAGTCTGGCCTGGTGTTGTGAAATCAATGTCAGTATTTTTATTTTTTATAGTATCTTCTTTGGGTTACCAGACTTTCTCTTGGTTTCATTGGCAATGTGGGTTGGTGTGGGTGGGAGGCATGGGGGGATTGCCATGCCTATTTTATGATGCATTTGAATAGATGAGTGTTGCAGAGGGGTGGGGTGGCACAGCTATGTTAGAATTGGTTGCAATTGTTAAGATGGACTTTGTGGTAGGCTGGTCGGACTCTGGGTCTGTGTTCTGGAGGTCAGATGAGTAAGGCTTTTGATGAAATTTATGGATGAGATCCATGTGTAAAGTGTCCTAATATCCAGAGAAGGCTGGTGGTACAGCTATGTTCGAACTGGTTGTAACTGTTGAGTTAGAGTTTGTGGTTGGTTGGCCTCTGACTCTGGGTGTGGCTGTGTTAGAGTTGGTGGCCAAATAAGGCTTTTCATATGATTTAAGTGTGAGATTCATGGCTAGTGTCCAGGCAAATTCTAGGCAGGTAGTTAGGCTCAGCACTGCTATTAGAGGTGACATGTTTTTTTGAAATTATCTAGTAACTTGATGATAGTTGAAGATTTGAACAGAAAATTGGAAATCAGTTATCAACTGATTAGAAATTGAAAAAAGTATATATTTTTTTCCAGCCTAAAGTTTTGACTACTTTATAAGCATAAACAGCCAGGGCTTGTTAACTCAATTGTGAGCAAATGAACTAATTGCTGGGAACTTGAAATCAAATTTTATTACTAAACAAAGATTAGAGATTGCTACAATAACGTTAAAAATAAACGTATGCCTGACTGACCTTTGAACTTTGAAACTCTATGTTGATATTATTGTGGGCAAACACTGGTCATGCAATGGCTTTTTTAAAAATAATAATAATAATAATAATAATAATAATAATAATAATAATAATAATAATAATAATAATAATAATAATAATAATAATAATAATAATAATAATTTTAATATGTTTATGGAATCATTATTGAATATGAGAGTTTGAATAAATGGATATTCCAAGATTAAGTTATTATCCACTTCACATTGAGTTGAAAAATAAGTCATAAAATCATTTGATTCTATATCTACTACACATGTATTTTGTCTATCTGAAGTATAATGAGTCTTTAATACATTCCAAAAATGTGCTAGATCTTTATGTATTTTGTTTTGAGTCAGTTTAATATATTCTTGAAAATCGTATTTTTCAAGTACTTTTACTATGCGTCTATAATTCCTACAGTTATTCAAATACAAAAAGCATTTATATTTCTTATAATATCTATGAAAAAAATTTTTTCTCTTTATACATAGAACTAGTTTCACAGAGAACCATTTTGAAAATTTAATACCTCTACTTTGCTTAACTGGAATGAATCTATCAACAGTATCTGACAATATTTGATGAAATATATTGGTAGCTAATGATGGGCATTTACATTCATAAACTTCACTCCAAGAAATATGTTTAATGGCTTGATACAGATTATAATAGTCTCCTCATGCATAACATTTATTTCCACAGGTTATGGAATTTTTCCTGAATCTAGTTACTGCTGACAGTTGCAATTCTAGTCATGGATGGTATACATCTTATGATACTAGAGTATATTCAGAATTATTAATAATTATATCTGTAATTTTTGTAAATATCAAATCCAAAATATAATTTTGTTTATTAAATATATTGTTTACTTGCTGTAGATCTAATACTTTAATAAATTGATCCAGTTCAATAAATTTGGGTGTATTTTCTTTTTCCTTAGTGTTTTCATGATAAGCTACATTGAAATCTCCTAAAAGAATCATTTCATATTTATATTGTATGAGATATAATTCCAGGATTTCAAGATTTTTTCTGAATTCATTTATTGATATATTTGGTGGTATATATAAATTTTCAATTATGAGTTTTGAGTTTTTTATCTCTAATTCAATCCATACTGACTCAAAAGTTATATTTTCAATATTTATCTCTTTATGTATAATATCATTCTTGACTGCTGTTAGTACACCACCTCCTCTTGATGCAATGGTGTTTGGTCTATCATATCTAATTACATTATATCTATTGTCTATCAGTTGATAATTTATGATGTTTTCTTGTAACCATGTTTCTGTGAGACAAATAATATCATAATTTTCAATAAGAATATTATGTTTTACAGTAAATAATTTTGTGTGTAAACCTCTAACATTTTGTACATAAATACTTAAATACTTAAATACTTAATAATAATAATAATAATAATAATAATAATAATAATAATAATAATAATAATAATAATAATAATAATAATAAAAATAATAATAATAATAATAATAATAATAATAATAATAATAATAATAATAATAATAATAATAATAATAATAATAATAATAATAATAATAATAATAATAATAATAATAATAATAATAATAATAATAATAATAATAATAATATGAGACCACAGCAAATCTCTGCTGAGGTAAGAAGCAATCCTTAAGTTCTCCGATGTAAGTATTTATTTTTTACTTTTGTTCCAACTTGTTATTTCGCAAAACAAACATAATACAGGAAAAATCGAATTATATAATAGATTAATAGTGTTTTTTGAAAAATATCGGTGTGTTTTAATATCTTTTTTTAAAAAATAAAAAAATACTGACTTGAGTCAGAATAAATCATGGCTACTGCCCAGTCAAGCGTGAGCGAATTAAGCACCAATACGAAATTAACAACATCGTTAGTTTCAACATCGCCTATTTCATATGCAAAAGTACTTAAAAGTAATGGCAATACTACAGCACCAACTCAAATACCGCGCTTCCGTAGAACAAACACAAATGATATAAAAAATCTTGATCTAAACACTCGAGAGGAAAATTAACCCCCAGCCGCAATCTGGACAAAAGAAACGCTTGAAAATGTGACGACCGTTTCAGTAATACGGTGCCTCATACGTTATTTGAAACATTTCGCAGGTTTTTTTCACCAACTTCGTTAGTGCTCGCAGTAACTGATAATCAATGCTCATTATATCGTTTCCCAAAAGCTTTATTATATGAAGCAATCACGCAAAATGCACTATGGGAAACAATCTCTTGTATCGCCGACCATCCAAATTCTCGATATATAACCATTGATTTTTATACTCAGCAGCAAAAAGAACGTTTTCAATCCACTATTTTAGCACTTGATAATTACGCACTCGTAATTATAGATGAAAACCGGAAAAATATAATTACTGGAGTGCTTAAAAATACTTATCTCAAATACAACGTACAAGATTTTCAAAAAATGATAAACCCGTTTGGAAAAGTAATTGCCCTACAGGCTATATATTTAAAAGACACACCTATACCGATATGTAGTAATCGTTTTGAATTTAAAATAAAACTACATAAAAATGTAGATGCCTCAACGATTCCAACACAGATTACAGATCAAGAAGCGACACTCTCTCTTCACATAAGAAGTCTAAAGCCACATTGTTTTGGCTGTGGACAGAGAGGACACCTAGCAACTCAGTGCGATAACACAAAAAGCAATCACTGTGAACAAACTAAAATCCTCTCCCCAGAATGACCCAGTGATGAAAATAAAATTTATAATAACACTACATCCATTGGCAACCCAATAATAGAAACCGGAAAAAAATGGGTAACACCCACAAACAAAAATAATAATGGAGCAGAATTGCCTATCCCAAAGACCAACCAAAAAAATAATAACAAAAAACTAACACAGAAATCCAAGATTCAAATGAAAATAATTCTCAAGAAACCACAACACAAAATACAGCAATTACATCACAGGATCAGCATCTCAATAAAACAAAATGTGTACCAAGTAAAAATCAACAAACAGAAAGTAAACACACACAGTTATATAATGAAAATATAAATCCAGATAATATAAAGATACCAATAAAAAAAAAACTACAATTATAAACAAAACTGCATCAAACATAATGGATGCAATATAAGCCCCTCTCCCACCTATTCAAGGGAATACACCAGAGGGAAAAAGAAAGCCAGGTCATCCACCAAAAAATCATGAATCCAAAAAGGCAAAAAAAACAGACCAAAAGCACAACTCATCAGACATATACAATTTAGAAAATGATGAAATAGAAATGGATGTAAGCCAACAACAAATGGACACCTGTTCGGTTTCATCACAAATTGCCTGTATAGAGTCTGAAACAATATTAAATGAAAGAAAAACTGATAATAAACCCAACAATGTCTTAAATATGTATCAGCATCCATCTACTGCAATATAAACAAACATTTAGTATTAAAAATAAAATAAAAATCAATACCCTGTTAAAAAATTATTTAAAACATGAAGATAAAAATTGGATCTCTCAACATTAGAGGCTTAAATGCCACCAAAAAACTTTTTGATCTCAAAAAATGGTTACATACAACACAACCACACATACTGGGGCTTTTGGAAACAAAAATATACAGCAGCTCTCAAATTGATCCATCAAAATATTTAGTCAGCCAAGGTTTTTGTGCCTGCTCAAGGCAATCATCATCACCATTAGGTGGCGCAGGCATAATTATTTCCCACAACTGCCCTTTCGATTCTTTTAAAATTATATATATTGACTCTAATCTTATCATATTAACACTCCATCATAAAAATATCACACTTAACCTAGTATTTGTATATATACCACCAGGCCCTGTCATCATCTCCAGAATAATAGCAACAATAAATTCAATGCTTACAGCAACACCAAATCCCATAATACTCCTGGGAGATTTCAACATGACCTACCAAACTTTTGTCACCAAATGGATCCATCAAATAACAATCCCACTTATGAGTGCTGAGAGTTTTCTCCCATCAAACTCAATATCTTTTAATAACAATAGATATAAGTCACTTATTGATTTGTGTTTCTACTCACCAATGTTACATCATTATTTTAATCTTGAACTCTGTCCATCTATAATCTCAGATCATGCTGCTCAGTTCATCACCCTCGACCTAACAAAAATACAAAATACAACAATAGCCCTCCAAAAGACTATGTGAATACTTCTTCCAGCACAAACAACTGAATTCTTATATTCAGAAACATATATAATGCTCCAAAAACTTCAAAACATGTCACTCGATCCAGTACAAAAGTATATAGCATTCACCAATATACTTTCTTTCAACATCAATCATATTACCTGCAACTCAACACCCCCTACCAGATTATTAGCATTGACAGATGAACTACATAAAAGAATAACCATTTTCAGACCAATTACAGATAATCAAACACAAATTAAAAAATTTACAGAAATGTACAACAATACATGCAATACACTAAAGCAATATGTAGCAATAAAAAAGAAAAAAAATATGCCTTACACAACAACATACTTGGACTAGAGCATACATACGGTGGACATTGGGATACCCATCTACAGTCAGAGTGCCTATGGCACTTGAAATAGATGGCTCTATAACAGCTGGACATAACATGATAAACCCAATATATCAACACTTTAAAAAAAAAACTGCAAAAACAGAGAGTGTACATACCAAATGAAGACATATTTGGAGACCCTGAAACAGACACACCAATAACAACAACTGACATTGCATTTCAACTTGCAACAATAACAAACACATGTCACCCAGGACCACAAGGAATCCCCAAATTTGTGTTCAAACATCTTAGTCACTTCACATCAAAATACCTGTGCGATCTAGCCAATTACATATCCCAAAAAATTTACAACATACAAAGTCTATACCCAATTGCAATGGTCCCATTTAACAAAAAACCAACAGCAATATCATCTTTATCTAATCTACGACCAATTTCGATGGGACCTTTAGGAATAAAAATTCTTGAAAGAGTGATAAAGGAAAAAAATAGAACAACACATACTCCCTGTAATATCATCAGCACAATATGCCAAAAAAGGATCATCCATTGGCCAGGGTGCCTTAATGTACAAAACAATTATCGAAGTAGTAAAAAAAAGAAAGAAATATGCACCAATTATAGTTCAACTAGACATTGAGGCAGCTTTTGACTCAGTGCCTATAGCCAAATTATTAGACATGCTGAAAAAAACAACAACACCTCCATCCCTACTATATATAATAGACAATCTGCTACTCAGCTGTGAAATTCACATCACATTGAATGGAAAAAAATCACCAGCCTTCAGACCGAGTCAATGCATCCCACAAGGATCCTCCCTAAGTGCCTTGCTCTTTACAATATATATAAATCCTCTATTAATAGAGATACAGAAAAAAATAAAAGGCATTCAAATTCCAAACACTGCTTTAAATATATCATGCATAGCCTATATGGACGATGTAACTGTTTTCACCCCTCTAAAAAGAACCTCCCTATATTATAAGAGATAATCAAGAATTATACCTCAAATTTTAATTTAAAAATTAACACAAATAAAACTGCTGCATGGTCAATATACACAGGCAAGCACTGTACAGAGATGTTTAATGGTAAACCATCCACTTTCCTTGGTTTCCCATTCTACCTTGGAACCAATGGAATGAGGCAAAAAATTCAAAATAAATTAAAAAAAGATGCTGAAAAAATCACAGGCTCACTTGAAAAGTCATACCTGTCGATATATGCAAAGGTAGCACTATTTAATCAACTTATAATTACAAAAATTACATACTATACACCTATAATCAAATTTGCAAAAACATTCATATCTAAAATCTCATCAATCTGTAACAAACTAATATGGAAGAGAAAGACAGTGGCAATATCTTTAAAAAATCTGAGCAGACCACCACATAGCAATGGACTTGGACTCCATACAATCAATGTTTTTTACACGCAGAAATCAGCAAATCTAATAACAGCAACCATAAAAAGATTTCCAGACCTGGAGTGTGTAATCAGTATAATACCCACAGACAGACTACCCCCTTCATATGGATATATATCCACACTGATTGAAGAACTCAAGCCAATATACAACAAAATATCACTCAATAATGACAACAAGTATACATACTGGGACATTTATAATATACTATATCCAAACCAGACACCTAATCTACAACCATCAGTTCTTGGAATAGACAACAGGCAACTACTGCAACAATTCAGAAAATGGTCATTAGAACCAAAATTATTTGAATTTCTACTTAAGCTTAATCTCAATGCTCTACCCGCAACCCATTTCCTTAGATTTCGTAGATTCTATACAAATATAGACCACATGTGCGGGCTATGTCATAGAGAAGAAGAGACACAAGATCATTTTCTTCATTCCTGCAGTCCCCTAGAAACAATATGTCACACAATGTTTACCACATACAGAAAGGCTATCATTTCAATTGATGAGATAATAAATACCTTTAAAAAAGGCAACAACCCTGCTATTCGTGCAGCAACATACAGCCTTTATGCCTACTGGTGCACCAGATGCACTTTTGCACTTGCCAATAACCCTCGATGCCACCCAGCAACATATTCAATAAAACTAGAACTGTTAAGAAAAAGAGACAGCATCCTAGCTCAACCAGATATATTTGCAGCCACATGGTCACACTTGAAACAAAGATCCAGTCTATGAAATATAAAGGCCAATAAGATAGATGATGACATTTTGAACATCAGCATTTTTTCCAACTTTAAAAAAAATGCAAGCATAAACTGAACTAAATAGAAGACCAAATTTAAAAACAAGAAGAAAAAAAAGTATACAGAAAAGATAAAGACTTATATACTGAAAGTTGTAATTTGTTTTTCATTTGTAAAAAATCAATATATTACTAGATGTGACTCTGTAACTTTTTAGACTCAATAAAGTTTTGCTTTGAAACATAATAATAATAATAATAATAATAATAATAATAATAATAATAATAATAATAATAATAATAATAATAATAATAATAATAATAATAATAATAATAATAATAATAATAATAATAATAATAATAATAATAATAATAATAATAATAATAATAATAATAATAATAATAATAATAATAATAATAATAATAATAATAATAATAATAATAATAATAATAATAATAATAATAATAATAATAATAATAATAATAATAATAATAATAATAATAATAATAATAATAATAATAATAATAATAATAATAATAATAATAATAATAATAATAATAATAATAATAATAATAATAATAATAATAATAATAATAATAATATAAACACATTTTAAATATACAAACTATTACCAATTTTTGATAAATGAATGCTTTCAACATAACAAGGTTCCATTTTATTCAGTCCTGAATATGATAATATAACTAAACATCTTCAAAAGGCTTTTTATTTACCTTATTAAAATGTTTTTGATTCTATGGGCATAATTTTTTCAATGAGTAAAATGTCAATATTCTCCCCTGATATATATCAGAAAAATTGAGTTAAACACTCTTGAAGTTTTGTTTTTTTTTTTGCTATTACAATGTCTCATTTCAGTAAAACAAGAGGAGAGTTGATACCCAGAGTTATACCTTAGACATTTTTTATATCTTACATGAGCAATTATTATGTAAAACAAAACAAATAAATGCATACATGCAGATACACATTAGCTTGAATAATTATAATAAATAAAATAAAATGTATTAGATGTATAATAAAATAGATGTGTTCATTACATAAAATATATAAATGCAATATACATTATTATCCTCAAATCTGTATATATTCAATTTGTATTTATATCTCAAAGGCTTTATTATTTATCTTAGATCATACTTCTTGTATTTTTTACATAAATGTGATAGTGAAAAGTGTTTTATGAATTATAGACTTGGTATGTCATATTGGTTGCATTTCCACAATTCTTGACATGTTGAATTTATTTTATGCTTTATGCAAAAATAATTGGTAATGTAGTTTAGTAATTTTAAAATATTTATATTTTTATCTGTCATTCAATGTTGTTTCTCAGACTATGTTTTAATCAATGACTTAATTATTTTTTTTTGCTTATCAAGGATCATCTATAGATTGAATTTTATTCCAGGATTGTCCAAGTGATTGCATATACATGCTAGAGCAATATTTTTATCTCTGTGTATCAGTTGTTTTAGATTGAAATTAAATCAGGCAATATTCTCTATATGTATTGCCATTCGGTGCAAGCCAAAGTAATCAATGGATGCCAGAAGGTTTGTACATAAAATCCCCATAATAGTGACTACTCATCCAATATCCCCAAACTAGTTTCTGGTTTGTGGTTTTCATCAGTGGGAGCTTTGGATTTGAGGGCACCACAACTAGTTTTAAATTGAAACCCTAGAATATTTTCAATGCAAGCTCAGTAGCTTATGTACCTATGCATTTTGGTGTCTTTGGATCTTTAATAACCACAGACACCAGTGACAATACATATACAGAGTTTTGCCTGTTTTAATAACAGTTATGAGCAAGCATAGATGATCATGTGATGTTTATTGTTTTACATTGTTTTCTTGCTGTATTTGAATGATTTTTAGGATTAAAACTGCAGACAAATATGCATATTCTATATCAAAGAGAAACTGAATGACAGTCTGTTTTTGTATATGTTGTTTCCAATTTTTATTCCAAGCTTCATAAGCTAAAGCATTTATTGGAAAATGGATTGTTTTTTTCTCTGTGACATAGCGGGCATACATCATTTATATTATTATACTTTCTTTTATATTTTAAAAAATGAGCTGTATATACAAAATTGATATAATAAATTGAAAGTAATATGAACATTAAATAAAATCTTAATATATTTCAGATACTGAGCACCAATGTCAAAAACAAATGTTATATAATGATTGTCCTTAACAAGTGTTTCTTAGCCCACACAATACTAGGATTATACTTAATAATTTTCAATATTTTCTCTGTGTATGAAAAAAAAATTAGTATTAGCTATAATTTTTACATATCAGATATAGAGTTATCTCAAATATTGTAACATTTTAAATGTTTCATAAGACAAATATTAAAGTTTTATTTAATCCTATCTTTGATAAAAAAATAGACTAAGTACTCACTATAGTAAACTGATATTCTGTGTATATATTGTAAATTAGTGTGAAGGAACTTATCAAGTCCACTAGAGAGCGGATGTATATATATATATAAATTTGTCTAAAATATAAATTATTTGCACATCAATCTATATGTCATGCAAAGAAGACAAATTCAATAATAATAATAATAATAATAATAATAATAATAATAATAATAATAATAATAATAATAATAATAATAATAATAATAATAATAATAATAATAATAATAATAATAATAATAATAATAATAATAATAATAATAATAATAATAATAATAATTTATTTATTTATTTATTTATTCATTATGAAGCAAACAATAAATGTATAATACAGTGAGATAAATTCCATACAAGAAAAATCTTATGTGAGGAATTTAAATGTAACAACTAAAAACACTAATAAAATACAAAAAAAAAGTATAAATATAACATAAAATATTAAAATCACACAGATATTGCATTTGGCAATTCAATCACAGTAGTAAATAATTACAACATAACATACAATATAATCAAAAAAAAAAAAAAAACTAATGCTTAGCATAATATAACCAGTGCCATAAATGCTTTTTAAAAATCAAATAAGATAGTGTTCATTAAATTCACAGAACAATCTCTTATAAACATTTTAAATAATTTAGGACCATTATAACTAAATTGCTTCCTACTAGATGTTTTAAGAAAATTAGGTAAAGCTAGCTGATATTTAGTATTTAAACGAGTATTTACAACAGAAGATTTAGTATCCAAATGAAGTTTTTTACAATAAATATCAAGAATCACTCTATATTTATACAAATGGAAAACATCTAGTATATTAAAAGTGACATAAATATCTTTAACAGATGTGGCACGTGATCTACCAAAAATGATACGCATTGTATAATTCTGTAAAACAGACAATGCAGTCATTGCAAAAGTAGAACAGTTCCCCCAAACTGATATATTATAACATAATAAGCTTTGATAAGAAGAAATATATAAAGTAATCAAAGCTGACCGAGGAAAAAATTTAGATAAGTAGAAAAACATATAATTTAATTTACGTAAATGAGAACAAAGCAAGTCAATATGGTTTGACCAAGATAGTCTGGAGTCAATAAAAACACCTAGATAGCAAATATTATCAACAAAAGAAATGTTAGCACAAGTACAAGTGCTATTACAATGCCAAAAATATTTATTACAAATAGTAATGTTAAGCGAATGAATATTTGACTTATAAGAAAAATTAATAGCTTTTGTTTTACTCAGATTAATTGATAAATTATTAAATGCTAACAATTTACTAATTAGGATTAAATCATCATTAATTATTTTTTCAACAAAATTATATAAAACTGCAGCATAAGATAAAACAATATCATCTGCAAAATCATAAATCTTAGATTCTATAGGTAAAGAAAATAAATAATTTTTATAAATTATAAATAAAATGGGACCCAAAACTGAACCTTGTGGTACATCATGGTTAACTGTTATAAAAGAGCTTACAACACCAGAAATATTTGTTGCTTGTTTTCTCTCCTTTAAGTAACTCGCAAACCATGAAATAAATCCACCATGAAAAACATATGAATATAAACGCTTAAGTAAAATTTTGTGAGATACAGAGTCAAATGCTTTAGACAAGTCTAAATAAATAGCAACAGTTTTAAGGGTGGCCTTTGAGCATTCCATCATCAGATTTTCAATTTGATGGACAGTTGAAGAGTTGGAGTGTGGAGTATATTGAAGTCTGTCCATTAAAGTATGAGGATTGGCTATCTTAATATATATCTGAGCACTTATAGCATATATGTGTAGAGATGGTAATCTGGACCAACTGATGATTGCTGGTTTAGCATGAAATACGTATATTGGTGATTATTTATCTTTTCAACATATATGTGTTCAAGTGTATCAGTATTATGAGATAGTGTAGAGCATGGTGGGTCATGTAAAAGTCTGTGTTCATATACCCTATATATTAAATAATAATAATAATAAAAATAGCCAAGTGTGATTTTGATACTATGTACCAAAATCTTGGAGAACAAAATAAACTAACCAGTTAAGATTCCTGTGTATGCTCAGTGAAATTCTAGTATTCATTAGATTGTCTTGGCAATAAACCAGGCCTATTTTATCTTCCTCTTCCTATCAATAGGCTCATTGCAGACCATATTAATTATTTGAGTATAAAATTCATGTTCAATATTTTTCTCATGATTAGAGAAAACAAAATTAATTTCGAAATTGTTTTAGACTTTTTATATTGATGTGTTATCATAAACATATTGACATACTATGGAGAGAAAAAAGTTAGTGTGCCATTGCATTTATTACAGCACTTATTCCAATATAAAAAGTCTAATATGGATTCTCAAATTATTTTGTCTTCTCTAGTCATCATGCTGGATATGAATTTTATTCTTCAAATAATTAACATGCTCTGCAATGAGCATAATGATAGGAAAAGAAAGGCAAAATAATCCTGGTTTATTTCCAAGTCTAATACAATGCTGTCAATCCCATTGAGCATGAATTGGACTCTTAATCAGTCACTTTATTTTGTTCACCATGAAACTGGTAAACAGTACTGAAAACTAGCTCAGCTAAATATTATTATCAAATTTATCTTCTCTTTATGGCATATAGATATATGTGAGTGTATAGGTTTTCTTAGTGTTTTTAGGGTAAATTATATGATGCTGTTCTAGATATATACTTTATTAAGTAATAAAGCAAACAAAAAATGTTTGCAATCACAGTATTCCAAAAAGACCACCCTTGTCAATCTTAATTATAATAATATACTTGATTTGATATCTGCAAGAGCATGGCTTTTTTACTTCTTAAATATTTCTAAGAATATATTGAATTATCTAGAATACATTTTAAAAAAGTTATGTGGTAAAATTGGGGTAAAATTTGAAAGTTTCGGTTTTTCAAAGACTGTATGTAGAATAGTTGAAAATAGTTCTGAAATAGTGTGCAAATCTCTCCTTGCATATTATCACTATGAAGAAGTTTTTATTTTTTACAATTGAATTCATAGGTTCTTTCAGTTTGGCAATAGATGGATATTATTATCATGCTACAAGCATAATTGTAAATAAGATTTATCAATGTTCATTTAATTTTCTGCAGGCATTTAAAATATGCATAGAAAAATAATTCTGCTAATATTAAAAAAAAAATATTCACAAGAAATGCAATTTTGCAGTAAGTAGGGACAACACTAATGTCTGTGAACTGTGAAAAACTTAAAAAAAAACTTTTAGTATTATAGAGCTTTAAGATGACTCTGATTCTGCCAATTATTTTTTTTTTATGTAAAAAAAAACAAACAAAAATAATAACAAAAGTTATATTTTTTTTATTTTATTTTTAAACACAATTTTAAATCTCATACCAAAATTGTTTGATACTAAGATACCATGAATATAATTTATATTCTCAGATAACATGATAATAAAACTGCTTTTGTGAAAAAAAAAGTTAGTTATTAAAAATAATTGAAGAAAGTCATGAATAGAGACGATTGTCAAATATCTAATGATTTGTGTAGCTTTTCTAAATGAATTTTCTTTATTTTAAAATAAAAATGTCAAGACATATAAGTTAAACCACATTTTTTTGTTTTTATTATAAAGATAGTATATAAATGCATATTATCAATGCAAGAAAAATACTCATTTCTAACAAAGGTATTATTGATATATCAAAATAACACTCACATATAGCTGCTTCTAATTCATGAATATCTAGATACTATCTTAATGAAAATACTGGTTATTGGTGCATGTAGTTTCAAAACATATATGTAATGTTCATCATTAGATGTAGTAAAAATGTTTAAAAAATAATGTATTGTTTGAAAAAAAATTGCATGACTGAAGAAATTACATAGATATAAAATTATTTTTTTAATATTTTGTAATAAACTTACTGGTAAGTAATGACATTTCATCTTAGCTGACAATTTTCATTTGATTAAACTTCTGAATTTTAACATTCAATATAAAATGGGCTGACTTTCAACAAATGATTTTATTGATATCACCACTGATTATTGCAAACTAATAATATATTAGTTGGAAAACATATTCATCCACAATTATGCAACTTTTTAATTTTAAAGTATGTGGAACTTTATTTTCAATTGCATTTAAAGGACTCAAAAATCATGGTTAATTATTCTTCACTATTTCATCTTTTAATTTAATTTCTAAATTTGCAATGGATAAAATAATCAACATCTTTCATAAATGATGATCTTTAATCTAATTTGTACTATTATAAGTTTTTGGTAACAACTCTTCTATACTTTTATTACCTAGCTGAAAACAGCTAAGGTCAATTGAAACATTGATGTAATAATAGTAATGACATAGAATCAACACAAAAGATTAAAAATTCTAAACTATATTTATGTCTAAACTGTATTTACATTTTCCACTTGGAAATATCTTCATTTAAACACAATCTCTGTAAGAAAAGTATATTTTGACAATTTACAATGTTCAAAAAATCAGAGAGCAAATGGGCAAAATTTATTTATAATTTACCTATGTTCTTATTGGATTAAAAACTATAGTGTTAGAGACCTTCTTGCTGAAAATTTTTATCTTATATGAATTATACCAAATGAATAATTTTTTTCAAAAGATTATTAGGATTATTTTGGCTGATTTTATTGTATATTTCTTTAAACTGTTCAATTAGATTTATATGTCACTTTTTACTCTTAGTTTGATGGATTTTCAACATGTAGAGTTATGGAAGATTACATTTAAAAACTATAAAACAGAAGGAAATGAATAATCATTTTTAAAAAAATTCAATCTTATACATTTTCAACATAAAACTTCATAAAGTGTTTGCAACTTCTTTTCATATCTCTTTCTAAATTCTAATTATTAATTTTGCAAAATGTTATAAATTTTGATATCATCTCATTGCACATTTATTTTTGGATAATAACTTATATTTTTGAATTACTTTCAACAATAATTGGTAATCTTTTCTGCAAAACTGATCTCCAAAAAACAACATCTTATAAAAAATATAAAAAAGAAGATAAGCTTTTTTAAAATATTATATCTGGCATAAAAATAAAATGACAAAATCAGTTTAAATCATTGGGAATAAAATAAAATTTCCCTGTAGTTGATAATAAAGCTTATATTGATACTAAACAGGATAATCTCAGAAAATCTATCAAGTTTCTTGCTAAAAAAATTTCAGTTGATAAAGAAATAAAAATTTCCCCAATAAACACATCATAATTGTTTTTTTGAAATCTGTAATTTTCTTTGTTGTAAGTTTTATAAGCTCCACCACTCTTTATTGCTTATTTAATATCAAAAGCAGTGTTACAATGAAACTATTGAAAATTTAGATGTTTTGACTTCATTATTAAAGTACTAAAAGTTTTACTCAATGTTATTTTGTATTCATTATTTATGACTATTTTAGTTTCAAAGCACTAAAAATAATGTTATGTCATTCTAATCTCTCCAGACATATATCTTAATTTTAATTCTCATCATCATCCTGTGTTTGTCTGATAAAGATCATCTTAATCAAGAATTAGAACTAACAAAAAATATTCTAAATTCTAATGATTATAATAAAAATATCATCTATAAGGTGTTACATAACATTGATATTAAAAGAAGAAAGAGGACAAAAGTGAGAATACAACTAATTATTCAGTGATTTTACCTTATATTAAATGAATCACTGATAAAATCAATAAAAGATTATCCAATTTTATCATAAAGACTACTTATTTCCATTAGCAAAAATAAAAGATTTCCCCCATAAATCTATAGATAGAGTACATTTGGAATACCAGGATGTTTAAGAAATTCCTTGTTTAGAGTGCTCAAAGGTTATGTAAGTCAATCTAATAGACAAATTAATGTCAGAATTAATGAACATAAAAACGCTTTTAATCAGAAGTTAAATACATCAGCGTTTTTTTTCACATTTTTTAGAAATTGGTCACAAATCTGATTTTGATAATACTAAAATACTTTTTAATTAGGAAAAGGATAAATTGAGCACCACGAGGGAGTTAATTAAAATATTAAAATATCCAACTTCTTTAAATAGAGTTGATGAAGCACAATGTATTCCAACCTTATAGAACCATTTACTTTATCTCTTTCTTCTAATATAAATATTAAATCAAATAATGGTGAAATTGAAGAAAATAAACATTTTGTTAATTCACATATTCTGAATGCTCAATTATTTTATGCTCAATTTTATTCTTTGCCTCTTTTTAAATCTCATTGCTATTTGAAATCTAATGTTTTTTCTTTGAAAAGTTAACCTTGAGAATGGTGGATGTTACTTCGTCAAAATGTTGAGAAGTAAGCAAAAATAATACATAGTTTAACCCAAAATCTACTATATATATATATATATTGAAGCTGGGAATATAGTACATATTTCTGCTTCACATAGTGCCAATGTCATCAGCACTAGTATGGGTTTGAACCCAATCCTGTATATTAACTGACACCCATCTCATAATAGGTGGTAGTATATTTATAATCAATATTATATCTTATCTAATTTATAATGAAATATATATATATATATATATATATATATTACTTAAATATATATATATATATATATATATATATTACTTAGGCTCTCTATGTAAATAAGCATTTATTTTTATATAGCTCAATGTTTATAAATTGTAATACATTAAAGATCAACCTTTCAAGCTATTGTGCATGCACTTTTTACGAGTGTTAATAATAAATGAATACTTTCACTCTCAACACAAGATATAGTATTTATGAAAGAATAAGTGAGTGGTCTATCCTCAGGCTTTCATTTCCATTACTTAATATTTGCCCATATATAAGCATTTGGGTTTGAAAGAATAAGTAGATTCATTTTATTTTTTCATAAATACTATATCTTGTGTTGGGAGTGAAAGTATTCATTTATTATTAACACTCATAAAAAGTGCATGCACAATAGCTTGAAAGGCTGATCTTTAATGTATTAGGCACTCTATGAAAATTTATGCCACTATTTTTTGTGGCAATAAAAAAAAATCAATTATTTTTTTATTGAATATATATTTCTTTTAATGAACTTGACATTAGTAGCAGCTCTGGAGATCAGTTGAGATTCAAACAAATATAGCAACACAATTTTTATTTAAATATTTTTGCAACTTTTAATATAAAACCTGACTACAATTTCAATGGCTATTTTATCATAGCTTACATTGTATCAGTTTATTACTATTAAATTTATTTTTAAATAAGTTTGCTTTCAAATAAATATGTAAATATATATTTATTTAATTATTTAATCACCATATAAATATGTAATAAAGCTAATGTTATATTTATGATCTGTATAGAAATTTATTTTAATATTTCAAGTAGGAACATTTAATAATAATAAAAAAATAATAATTTGCTATTAGCTACATATTTCTGTCAAAAAAAAAACTGATGTCAGTAGCAGTGGAGAAAAGTAGTTGAGATTGTATTGAGCATAGAAACATAGTTTATATTTAAATATATCCTCACAACAATTAATATGATCATAAATCTTGAATGCCAATGATTTAAATAAAAACACCTTATATGAACTGAATGTTATCAAGTTGCATTCTTTAAACACTTTAAATAATCTTGCTTTTAAGTGATATTTATTAATATATAATTAATTATCACCACATAAATATGTAATAATACTAATTTTATGTTAATTATACCCTTATATAAATTTATCTCCATATATCAAGATGCTTTGGTGAAAAAAATTGCTAATTTTTTGTTGGAAACTTATTTTTGATTATAGACCTGACATAATCTATAGTATGGGAAGTCAAATGGGTTCAAACAAATTTAGCAGCACAATATTTATTTCATTATACACCTTCTTGTTTTATGCAGTATATAGATTCCTCAGAAAATGTGCACAAAAAAAATCACACAAAAATAGACTTAACTTACCTTGAAAATTAGGGGATATGTTCCAGTAATTTTCAGAAATCGTATAAAAGCAAAGCAACAAGGTAAAATTACTTTAAAATTTGCATTAAAAAAATAAAGAAATAAAGTATGACTAATAAAAAATTTCAAATATTTGAAAAAAATTAATACAAGACAAACTTTTTTTATTAACTACAGTATTTAATTTTACATTCTTTCATACATATTTTATCATTACTGCTATTTAACAATATGCATTCATTTTTGAACTGATAAGAAATCAGATTTGTGACATGATGTACAACTATTGCCACTTTCAGTCTTGTGCTGTGTTAATGGTTTTCTGTTTTTATATTAAAAAATGAGATCACAATGAAAACAAAAAGATTATACATTATCATTAGAAAGATTATTTTCAGTTTATAAAATCAATAAAATCTTCGTTATTATTTATTTTAAAAATCTAAAAAAAATATTTATTTCTATTAATATCTAACAAAATATGTTTTAAAAGTTTAAAATTTTTGAATATTTATTGTGATATTTTTATACATACGTATAAATATATTATTATTATTTACTCATTAGTATAAGTAGGTTATTTACATAGAAGCTATGATTCTAAATACAGCTTCAGGCCATATCAAGTCAAAATAAGTTATTAATAATTTAAATTTCTTGATATCTAATAAATATAGTGAAATATGAAAGATATTAAGAAGAAATATGAATTGCAAAACTTCAAAATCACATTAAAATAATCCGCATAAAATGAGACCCAGGTGTACTTGCAATATTCAAATGATTTTAAAACTTGAATGTGAATCAATTGTTGTTGCATGAAATTATTTTTTAGAGTTATCATAAGTAAAATAATAGTATTATTATATTAGAAATCTTACCAAAATCACCCTTTCCTTTATTTTTGCTGTAACATCTTATATAAATCCAATTTATCCAAATCACTTTGAACACTTTTAGAAAAAAATACTTTTTATTTTACTTATATACACATACTTCTACATTTCTTCTGTCCTGCAGTCAGTTTTGACTGTCCTGCAGTCTCTGAAGAAGACTGCCGAAAAGTCAAAATGTAGGTGTATATGTATAAATGTACAATAAAAAAGTTTTTTACTAAAAAGTATTTGAAGTGGTTTGGATAAATTGAATTTATATAAGTATTATTATATATTTGTGTTAATTTATTACATATTTGTGTTCTTATTTTAAAGCAAAGTTATTTAAAAGTTATTTTGTATTAAGACTTTATATTATTTTATAACATTAATGTAATGCAAAAATGGCTTTTATTAATTTGCAGTCAGATTCATATTCAATCTTTATGATCATATTGAATGTTGTGAAAATGCTTAAGTAGATATTGTGTTGCAATATCTGTTAGAGGTTCAAGTTCAACTAATTTCTTGAAGCTGCTGATAAACATCAGATTTATTGGCAGAAAGTATGTCAAGCATTTGTGGCTGAGTGGTTAACACAACTGCCTTACAAGCAGTTGTCCTGGGTTCATTTCCCAGCTGATGCTTTGACACATGGAAAAAAAGTATGTAAGTAGAAAAAAAGCAAATTATTTTTTGTTACCAAATTTTGCTGTTTGAAATATCAAAATAAATTTCTATAGGGAACATAAGTACAATAATGTTAGTATTATAATATATAGAGTTAGTTAGATAGATAGATATATAAATGAATAGATAGATAAAAATGAAAGTATTCACTTCAGTTTAACAATCTAATCAAGAGCACATTATAGTGGAACAATCAAGAAGTCACTACTTACTATAGTTTCTATCTGCTGGATATCTAGGATTAAATAACTTTTCATCAAATACAAACATAGTAATAAAAGTAGGCTAACTATTGGTGTTTTGAGACATTTCAAAATATGAAACAAATTAAAGGACCAGAGTGATATATGAGTAGTGACTTAAAAATAACCGAAATCATTCTCTGGTTTTTGCACCTGTTGTAAGATATACTTTTTCTGTTATATACTTCTTGTAGGAATCCTTCTGCATCAATCTTTCAAATGTCATTTCCATGATAGGGTCACATAGCACATATTTTTGTAAAGTGCATTTCACATATTTGACATTTTTTTTATAATGGCTGAAATGTTCAAACAATGTAAAATACTGTTTTTGTTAACAGAAACTAGCAAGACAAAAGTTGTATTGCTTGAAAGACATTATAAGAAAGATGATCTCATAAAAATACAAGTTTATGAGTGATTTAATAGCAAAGTTAAATTTACTATGTCCTTAAAAAGCATCACAAGTGAAATTCAAAACAATGCTGATTTTTTTTTACACAAATGACATTTTCTCTCAAATTTAGTTTGAAACAGTCAGGCATATTTTTTGCAAGTTCTGAAAAAAATTTACATGATGCAGTAGCAAAAAAAACTGGGTAAGTCTCACCTCAACAAAGCATCATCTTTCAAAGCATTGAGTGTGAAACATTTTTTAATTAAATTCAGCATGACCTAGCTTATTTAGCAACCATATTCACTTGATCTCATTTCATGTGATTTTTTTTAATCTCTCAAATGAAAAAATGTTAACTTTTTGTGTGGACTTAGAACTGAGGGAGGGTATATGATGGTGGCATTCAAATGTATCACTTTGCAAGATTTTCTGGAACTATTTTGAGAAATGGCAAACAGGTTTAGACCAGTGCATTGCATTAAATAGACTATACTTTTTAAAGCAATTCAATTTGCAATTCCTAAAAATAAATATGCAATTTTTATTACAAAATTTTAGTTTTTTGTGTGTCCTCCCTTGTGCAATAAAATTATTTGTAATTCATGAATTAGTTTTAGAGTCATTACAAACTTATTTTTAAAACTTTATATTCATTTTTCTTTTTATGACTTGGTATTACAATGACCATACTAATTCATAAGTAGCTAATAATAAACATTAATTAGATGTCTAGGTAGGTTGTCTTTGAGCTAGTTAATGAAAATAAAGGGTCTTTACTTGCTTATTTTCTGACAAAATTTTAAGCTCATCTCAAGTATTTGTATGATGGACAACCTAACTGTATATCATGATGCCCTTTAAACACTCCTCCACACACACAAATATATATAATTAATTTAGCATATGAATAATATTTTAGCACTCAATTTATGATAATAAAAAACAATTTCTATCTATCTAAAAAATTATAATCACATTTTTGCCAATAAATGTGACAATATGAAGTGATATTTTATCATATTAGCTGACAAATTATTAAAGCCTTTTTTATTGCGCATGATCAAATCTTTGAAAAAATTTTTAGAATAAAAAGTTCCAATTTATATTTGATGAAAAAGCATGTTATAAATATTATTCAATGAATTATTTTTACAATGCGAACATATGATTAAATGCATGCAACTTATTTATAAATAATTCAACATACAAAAAACAACTATTAGAAGTATTTTATTTTTTATTTTTTGTCCCTAGTTTGAGTCTCATTTTCTACACTGTCATAGTTTTCACAATAAATTTTTGTTCTATTGTTTATTACTGAAATTTTAGGAGTAATTAGGATTTTATTTTGAAAATAAAATTATACTGGTTAATAATAATAGAAATAAAAAAATTAATTATAAATTAATGTCAAAATGAAATATTTACAAAACAAATTTACTCTTAAAAACATTGAAAACTTTTATATAACACTTAGAGAATTAATAAATTGAAATATATATACCATTTATTGTAAAATATATAAAGTTTAATATTTAATCAGGTATAAATGTTTTTAATAATAATTAATAATAAAGTAGTTACTTTCAAAATCAAAACTTTATTTACACATTAGAGTGGATACAAAAGCAATCAATGATAGGATAAAACTATGTATACATATAAATGTGGTATAATAATCGAGTAGTTACTTTCAAAATCAAAACTTTATTTACACATTAGAGTGGATACAAAAGCAATCAATGATAGGATAAAACTATGTATACATATAAATGTGGTATGCAGCCATGTATATAGAAATATCAAAAGTTGTATTAAAACAATAATTTAGTCTTAAGAGCAGCATAAGAAACTCAAGATGGTTAATTAATGCAAGTATGAATGAAATATAACTAAATCTAAACAAAATCAAAGATTATATTAATGCCTTAAGTCAGTGTGTCATGATCCTAATTAGTTAGGAATATAATGTAAGTCAAATCTATGTATAAGGTTTTGAAATTCCATTGATAGGCCTAAGAAATATATGAATTAGGACTCTAACCTCATCTGGCCCCAGGTTTGGTCAATTAGCCAAGGCTGACAAGTTCGTTTATCCTCCTCTTTAATCTTGTAGAGGGATTTAAAGAATTGATTAATCATCGAGTCATCACAGCCATGATCAAATATCATGCTACATCTAGCAGTTCAAATTGTGAAGTTAATGAATGTGGCCAGTCTTATAGTTCCAAATTGACCCTTTTTAATTGCTGCATTAAGAGAAATGTTAGCTGGGTTCTTGCCATTTATGTGATCTAACACTATATTATGGAGATAAGTCCACGAATCACATTGATCCAGAATGTGGCCAATTTATTCTTCCTGTTTGTTACATAGGGAACAAAGGGGGTTGATGTTGTAACCCCTTTGGTAGTGTAGGAAGGCCTCAGTGGGGAATGCTCCAAGAATGATTTTTATTAAAAAATCAACAAATTTTGGAATCAGTTTGATTAATTTTGTTAGTTTGGAAAATCGAGCAATTCTTATTGGAAGTATATTAGTGGATTTAGTTTTTCCAGGAAACATTAATCGATAAACTTCCCAATATGATAATTTCCCCTGAAAAAGGGAACCCGATGACTGGAAGTTTTGAAAAATAACTGTAACTTGCTTTTGTATCCAAATGCTTCTTAATCTTGGCGGAGGTCGATCGGTAGGCTCTATCTTATCCTTGGGGAAGGAGCACAACATATCGGGATTGTCCTTCAATCTTGAATAGTATATTATGAGTTCATTGGAGGTAAAAAATCTTCAGCGAGTGAAGGCTAAGGTCATTAAGAAGTTTGGGTTTTTGTAATATGGTGAGGCTGATGATGGGAGTCCTGCCTCCCCAGCAAAGTTTTCTGCATATGGTTTCAATTTTTTGGATAAACTTGCACATGGGGGAAAATCCTGCTAGATAATATGTTATTTTAGACAATATTATAGCATTAAGCAGTGCTACCTTCCCCAATAAGGACAGGTAGACCTTAGATAGTGATGTTACTGTAGAATTGACTTTAGCTAATAAGGAAGCTTGGAGTTCTCTTTTCATAATGGATGGGGGAGGCTAGGGGGAAGCTAAGAAATTTCTGAGGGGGGGCTTCAAATCCACCTGGTATTTGCTTGCCTGATAGAATTGACCATATGGCTGATTTTGTTCTGTTTACTCTGAGACCAGATTTGTGAGCAAACTGGTCCAGGAGTTCCTCAAGCCTAGTGAACTCATCCTGAGATGAGAGGAACACCACCATGATCATCCATGAAGGAAATATGGTGAATGTTCTCCATCAGCATAGGGATGGCTATCCCAGGAAAGATAGACTCAGTGCTTAGCAGTAATGGGTTCAGATAGGCTGTGAAGAGAAGAGTACTTAGTAGTGAGCCCTGAGGAATAGAAATACAGGGCCAAAATCCTGGACCCACTCTACCATCGAGAGAGAGAAATACCTCCTGATTGTGAAGCAGGTTCTCTATCATCTGGAGATATGTTGAAGGCACCTGGAGTTCCTCCAGCACACTAAGCAATACTTCGACCTTGATGCAGTCAAAAGCCCCAGTAAAGTCGAGTTGAACTGCAATCAGTCAGGACATTCTTTTCCCACAAATGTGATTTATGAGAAGGCAAAAGGGGCTGATGGCATTGGCAGTTGAGCTCCCTTTCTTGGTAAATTGGTATGAGGACAATTGATTTATGATGTTGTCTTGGATATCTACTTTAATTAGGCTTTCAATTGTCTTTACTAGTAAGGGCAACATTGAGATAGGTCAGAGATTGTCCAATTGATGTGGGGCTTCCCATTTCTTAATAAGGGGAACCATGGCAATCAGACAGATTCCATCAATTCTCTGCATGCCTTAAGCCAGAAGGTCAATCATTCCTTTGATTATCAGGATCGTAAAGGCACTAAGGTGTATGAGGACAAACTTGGGAATGCCATGTAGGCCAGGATGAGTTCTATTTGGGAACGATCTTAATTTTGATAGGATCCTAGTTTCAATGATCTTGTGTGGAGTTGTTCCCTGTTGATGAGAGTCCTTTGTGAATTAGTTACTCCCAGGGGTTAGAATTTTCTGTGGTAAAGTTCCTGAACTTTTACCAACATGGAGTATTTGTTGCCCTGTATTTCTATTGACCTAGGGACCCTAGACCTTTTGCCAGAGCCCAGGACCCACCTTAGGTAGCCTTTGGTCCAGCAATGTTGATGGTGAAGGTATTGGTGGGTCCTCTTAATTGAGAGATACTCAGCAATGGCTTCTTGAGTGTGCTTATATTTTGACTTTAGAGCCAGAATATTTGAGACAGTTAGGGCTTCATAATGAAGTGATCTGAGCTCGCTGGCAATGGAGTCCAGTTCATGAAGCATACGAACTGGACTCTTGGATTTAGTTGTGCACCTGTTGATAAGGTGTTGTAATGTGTCAACAAATGCCCTCCAAGCAGCCTGTGTGGGAAGAGAAATTAGCTGTAACCGATTAAAGGTGATATAAGCTTCTGATGTCGGCTGGATAGTAATATTGCCCCTAGTAAGCATTCAAATGGTTTATGGTAGTTCATTTACGATCTGTGAGACATTCCTCAGGTTGACTCTAACCTCTAAGGCAAATTGGTCAGAAAATACTGTAGTACATAGATGAACTTCAATAATTGGTGATAAGTAGAGAGAGAAGAGGATGAGGTCAATGAGTGATCTGGACTTTTAAGTGTAAAATGAAAATGTGGTTTGTGGGAAGAATCTCCTTCCACTTTCCATTTGTTGATTTAGAAATTGTGTAAATTTGCTTTGACATTGTTCATAGGTAAGATTAAAATCTCAATGATTAAAGTGGGAAGAGGACTGATTCTGAGTATAGAATTTATAATATGAGTAGTCCTGAGAACTGTATCTGAATCCTTGGATAAGTACAAATTTATCAGATTAAAAGGAAAACTATTGATTTGAATGGTGGCTATTAAGCAATTAGAATCAATGTGTAGAATTTTAAAGAAGGAATCACAGAAGACTCCATGATATTAGAGCACCAAAGATTATAGCTTGAACTTTGACCCAGGAACATTTAACTCTTGAACCCATCATGCATGCTACCACTACTCTGGCTCAGATAAACAAACAAAATATTCTATGATTAAAATAATGATTTGTCTTTTAGTGAGCGATATATTATAATAAAAACAAGAAAATAACATGTAATACTTTTTTTTACTCCGAATTTTTAAATGCTTATTTATCAAATAATAGTTGAAAATTTTGACTTTTGTTTTATTATATATAATGTATGTGGGAAAACATGTTTGATATAAAATCAATATATTTTTTATATTTTGAGACAAAAGTATATATTATAAGAATGTTATTTTGAGCAGCAAGTCTTTTTTTTTCTTAAAACATATATTTTTTATATAATTTAAAAAAACTATTTAGAGATAATAGAAATTTCCTTTTTTGTATTTAGCATATTAATTTATAATAATTAAAATTGTCTATAAAACTTTTATGAGACAAATGTAATTAAATTTCTCTTACTATAATCACTCCTTAACAATTTTGTGTATATATCTATCTATATATATATATATATATATATATATATATATATATATATATATATAATTTGTGAATTAATGATAGTAGATAAATAATTTTAAATTTATTAAAAATTCCAAATTATAGATGGTCAAATTTTTAAATTGAATGATGCAAAATAATTAAAAATGGATGAAAGCAAAGTACATTATTCAAAAACAGTACAAACAGATCAACCAGCTTGAAGTTCTAGTAGTCTCAAGAAACAATGTATTGTAAATTCCATATTAAATAAAAATGTTTTCATTATTTATCATTGTTATTTATATAGAGTCAATAAAAATTTACTAAAGGCAGCTTAAAAATACATATGTTAAAAATATAAATACATAATTATGGTATGACACATCATAATTATATGTAATTGATCAGTTATAATATTCTTTTGTAAGTATCAGCATATATGTATCTTAGAACTGTGAATATATTTTAATTGCAAAGCTTTCTACTTAAAAACAAAAGTATCTATTTTTATGCAGTCATATTATTTTATAGAAAAATAGCAGTAAAGCTTTTATTTCTTTATAATTTTTTTTCGAAATAGCTTGTGATTAAATAGTATCATTTTTAAACACATCATTTTAACTGATAAACTGATTTTGAGAAATAAGTTTTAAAGAATGTTGAAATTACCCATCGGATATTGTTTTTGATGAAATAAAAAAATGTAAAATATATATGAATTGATATAAGTTAATAACTTCACACAAAAATGACAGAAAATATTCAAAGAGGGTAAGATTAAACATAAGTACTATTTTATCTGTTGAAGAAGAAATCAAATACATTCTGGTGTCAACATTTTGCAAGAAATTTGGTGTTTTTTATAAACAATACTGTATAGAAATGTAGTAACAAAAAGAATTCAATACAATAATTTTTGTAAGTATTATTAATTCTTAGGGACCACTAAATATAATTATTAGTATGGTGTGTGGACTCTGATCTGTATGGACTTTATAGCCTTAATTGATGTTATCTTATAATTATTGATTCATCAAAATTACAATAGTTATTTGTAAAATAGAGAGATTTACTGTTTTTACTACAAATTTTGAAAGTTTTCTTGGAAGGCCATCTTAAGCTTAGTTTGGAGAACTGTAAATAGTAATTTTATTACATGCTAATTTCTTTCCATTAAAAATGTATTTGTTGTTTAATACTTGACTGTAAATGAATAGTTATAGCAGTTTTAAATTATATAGTAGTAAACAACTAACTATAAATTTGAAGAAAATGAATACAGGTGAAGATTTGGTGAATTGATAAAAAGAGGAATTATTGAAATATTGGAAGACAAAATATAAGGTATTTATAATAAATATAAAAAAAAAAAAAAACAGAACATTCAGTATATTTTGAAAAGGGAAAAATTTGTGAAATATATTTAGAAAAAATAATAATGGATAAAAAATAGAAAATTAATAAACAATTGAAAAGAACAGAAATATGTACGCATTAAAATCTTTATTTATTTATATAATGCAAGCATGATGAATCTTTTCCAAGTGTGGGCTTCATGAATTATTGCTCTTTAAAAATTAGCTCATACTTCTTAGATAATTAATTTTTCATCAACTGTATTAAAATATATGTGAGGATTCTAACTAAAAAATAAATTCAGTAGCAATTTTATTTATTTTTTTAATTCTGAAGGTGTATGGCTGTACTATAAAGGCATGTAGATCGTTTATAACTGCTACAATTACAGTATTACAAAAGCTGTTTATTTCCACTTCTTAACAGATAATCACAGCAATTAGGCTGACCTTGAGACCATTGATAAGATAACATGACATCTAATTAGATCAAATTTATCTGGCTTTATTATTTAATCTGAAACAAAAGTTTATTGACTGGTACATAAAAAAGAGTATAAGAAAAAATGAAATAAAGCTAAAAATGTGTAGTTGGGAAAAATATAAGTAAATTTAAAGTACATAAATGTCAATGTACAATAAATTCATTTCCAATAAAAATAAATAGATAAATAAATTCTGAAATATAGTGAAAAATTTTCAAATATTTTGATAAAAGTCAAATAAAAATTACATTGAAAATACATATTTTTAAAAAATTTAATAATTATTATATAAAATGAATTACAATAAAATTATTTTAAAAATATGGAAAAGTTAGGGGTGTATTAATAAATAGTATAATAGAGCCTTAAAATATACAGATTTGTAAGAAATAACATGTTGAAGTAAAGATGGAAAAATTCATTAGAAAATAATTTAATTCTATTAGCAAAATTGGATTACTCAGGGATAGTCAAATTGAATTGCTAGAATTTAATGCTATGTTTCATTCATTAATATAAGGTGACAAACTCTAGAGTATATAGGTTATTTTATTGAATAGAATTGATATGCTCAATCTCTCACAGTGATGCATAAATGTTGCACAGTTTCCAAGAAAGTTAATATCAATTATCATTAATATTCTTAGAGATTAAAAACAATGATTTGAAGGAAACACTCAATATTTGTCCTAATATTCATCAGAGCACTAACTATATATATATATATACATACACCTGGGTCTCTTTTTATGCGGATTTATTTAAAGCGATTTTGAAGTTATGCGATTCACGTTTCTTCGGAAGTTGAACTCCGATAATGCACTATTACTTTAAATAATAAATTTCGTGCACTTATGTCATATTGAAAGTAATAGCACATTATTGGAATTTGACTTTCATCTTAGTAATTTCAATATTTTCAGTACTTTATAATAGTAAGATTTTATGCAATAATGAAATTAAAATCATGATTTCCACATTTTATGTATACACACATTAAATTTTACAAGATTATAATGTAAATTTGTTCAAATATTGTGCATGTTAATTTTGCATTTTAAATCACATTGTTTTTTCTTTTTAAAAAAGAACGTAATCAATTATTAATCATTTAGTGTCTGCAAGTTTATTTTTAATTATTTTCTTATTAATGACACTAATCACGAACGTGCTCTTAAATTCCAACGAGAGCTAAATGGTTGTATGTCTGGATATTGTGAGCTTCATAAACAATTAATAAAATCATTGTCTCAAAGATTAATTACTAATTACATTGTCACCAGAAAATCATTAACACAACATGAGAGTGAAGTTGGCGCTAGTTGTATTTCCTCTTGTGAAGAATCTGATTTTTTACCTGTTTGCAAACGAACCTGTTTATCGGCAAGTAACGATAATAATTAAATGTGTATAAAAAATTGTCAATTACTGTACTATAAATTATGAATAAAAATATATTATTTTGAATAAAATTAAGTATTATAATTAAAAAAAGTTTGTCTTGTATCAATTTTTTTTAAATTTGAAATTTTTTATTAGTCATATTTTATTTCTTTATATTTTTTTGTGCGAATTTTAAAGTAATTTTATATTGGTGCTTTGCTTTTATGCAATTTTTGAAAAATCACAGTCCGTATCCCCCTTTTTCAAGGTAAGTTATGTCTATTTTTGCATGATTTCATTTGCGCATGTTTTCTGAGGAACCTATCTATCATGTATAATGAGACCCAGGTATATGTATATATCTATATATATAATAGCTATGATTTAAATTGAGAAAATCAAAGATTGATGTATTTTTATGATCCATAGATCTTATTGCAAGTTTATGTGAACTAATTTATAATAAATTAGATGAGTGTTTACCTGAAAATAAATTGAATTAAGAATATTGGACAATAAAAATGGTTGTCCCATACAGTAGTGCTACTCAATGCAAACTAGAGTAATCAATGGATGCAAGAAAGTTTGTGCATAAAATTTCTATCTAGTGCCTACTCATCCAATATCCCCAGACTGGTTTCTAGCTTATGGTTTTCATCAGTGAGGAGGCATGGATCTGAGCACCTAGATCTTAGGAACTAATGCAATCCTCCAGCAGCCACCTTTTATCTTTACTTAACTACAAAACTATGAGTTTAAAATTAAAAACATAATATTTTCAATCTAAGCTTATTAGCCTATATAGTCATATAGGTCTGAACTCAAGTCAGTACCATACATTTTTGCCCTTTTGTTTTTTAATACCCATAGCTATAACTATCCTATTAGGCAGAATTAGTATTAAACCACTAAACATCACATGATAACCATTTCTTATGCTTGGTCTAGCTGTTAAAATAAGGAAAAACTCTCCATGCAGTAGTGCCACTCAGATACAATATGGTTTGCACATAAAATCATTATCTAGTGCATACTCATCCAATATTTCCAGACTAGTTTCTAGCTTATGGCTAATAGAATAGTGATGGCTTTGGTTATTAAAGAACCAAAGAGAACAAAATGTATGGATACTGAACTGAGTTCAGACCTATATGATTATATAGGCTAATGAGTTTGGATTAAAAATATTATTGTTTTCAATTTTAGACTCATAGTTTTGCAGTTAAGTAGAGGTAAAAGGTACTGTTGGAGGGTTGCATTAGATCCTAAGGTCAAGGCACAGTGCTCTTACATCCAAAGCTTTCTTACTGATGAAAACTAGAAACTAGGCTGGGGATATTGGATGAGTAGGCACTAGATATGGATTTTTTACACAAACTTTCTTGTATTCATTGATTTCTCTGGCTTACTCTGAGTGGCACTACTGTATGGGGAGTTTTGCATGTTTTAACGGCTTGAGCAAGAATGAGAAATTGTGATCATGTGGTGTTTAGTGGTTATTAAAAATGGGTGTTAAAAATATTTTTTAAATGCAGTTGTTTCTTTTATTGATCTTAATTTTGAAACTGAAAAAATAGAGATTTTTATGAATTGTACTTTAAAGATTATTATAACAGTAAATAATATATAAACACAAATGGTATATATAGACTAGCCAAAGGTATAATGTAAATAATGTTATTTATTTTACTTTAACAACATACATTTCTCTTTAACCATCTCTATTTTATGTGATTGAGTTATGCATTATTTTATATTATTTAATACTTTTATTAATGAAATGTTAAATGAAAATTGTCCCAAAGTACTATGAAATTAACATTGTGCAGGATATTATTTATTAGATGACCATATGATGTAACAAGCATTTTAAATAATGTTATTGAAGATTGTTGAGATAAAAAAATAAATGTGAACAAAAGTAAAATGTTAAGAATAGATGTTAAATATAATTCATTGGGATCTGTTTGACAGTGATATTTTTATATACATATAAATTTAAATTGAATGGTGATAGATTGGAGCGAACTAAAACTGCAATTTTTTAAAAGATTTTTAAGAAATTAAGTTGATTTTTATTTTATTTCAATGTACACGTTTCATTTTATTAGCATGTAGATAATTACAGTTTTTTTTATATATATCCTCTTTCATTATTAACGATTGACATTCATTTTTAAGGTTAAAAATAATTTTATTTTTTTCAACCCAGATAAATGATTTAATTTGCATTTCAACAATCTTTCTACTTTGAGAAATAATCATTTTAATATTAGAAGTGATCACATTTTTGAAAATCAGTTATACAGTATATATATTAATATAATATTAACGGCAAATATATTTATTAGTATTATTAACTTTGATTGCTTTCCAGCTTGTATTTTGTCTTTTTATTCTTTTGGTTGACCTTATATATTTTTTAAATATATTATTGATTAATGGTGAAGTTGTTTAAAACATTAATTGTCTATGAGAATATATTAATAAGCTAATGTTTGAATTTATTAACATTTAAATAATGAAAACAAGAAACACAGGAGATTGTGACAGTGATTATTTAGATTATTTGGATCAACCAATAAGATGAAGTTTATGTTGAAATGCATCTCGGGAATCATTTATATATTTTTTCTGTCTGTGGTTATTCATTTTTTTAAAAAATACCATGAACGTTTATGATATTTTTGAAAAATATTGATATGTAACCAATATGGTTTTAAATTTAATTAATGAAGCTTTGTTTGGATAGTAATTGTATATAGAAAAGAAAAAGATTTAATAGAAATATAAAAATAAGTGGAATAATTTAAAACAAATTTCTTAGCAGAGTAATTTCAAAAGGTAAATTGAAAACAGAGTTATGAATATAAAGATATCCAGTAAGTATGTCTAAAAAATATGAAAGAGTATGCCATTATGTCTAATATTAATAATAAAGAATAAAATAAACATTCTGTAGAGAGAAAAAAGGCAAAAAAAGATATATCAATGTCCATATGAAAGTATGTTATTAGGACAAATAAGTGAAGAATAACCCAGAATGGTTTGACACAGTAATAACATATGGATTCTTCAGCTTAAAGTCATGAGTAATATATATCTCCAGCTTTTTCACTTCCAGTGCTACAAGTTTTTAAAAACATGTGAGTAATAAACCATTTATTTATTTATTTTAGTAAAGTATAGAGAAGTTAAGAGGGTGATTTGCAATAACTAGTAGCTGGATGATGTAAAGATCATACTAATAATAGACACATAACTTTCAAGTGAAATCATTATTGATGTTATTTCCTCTAATATCAAATTGCTATCAATATAATGAATGAAACCAAATCATCTTAAGTAAAGCTATATAACTTTCCGATTTAAATTTCATACTTACTAGTATTACAGTCTAATACAGATGTCCATATAAATTCTTGAAAAGTGAATGGAAAGGATTCTTTGATTCATCTATTACAGTCATCATAGCTTTGATACTGAATATCGTTATATTGTTATGATTAAGATTTAGATGTTAGGCTGTATCTGTATGATTTATATAATATATTATTTATTGTCATTTGACTTACCCGTTGCATATATATATATATATATATATATATATATATATATATTAAATGACCTTTGCTCTCAAATTATAGTTTTGTTTAGAAATATTATAAATAAATATTGGATTATGAAATTTTGCATTAGTATAGAGCGTAGCAATATACATAATATTATTGTCAGTTATTAAAATTTAAATCCTAATTAAACTTAAATATTATATATGTATTTATGCGTAAATGTGCATGTTTATATGTGTGATTAAAGAATAAAAGAAAAAAAAATACAAAATTCTTAGATTCTGATGTGTGAAATAATATTTTATTTTAATTAACTTTGAAATACAATTTAAACACTTCAGGATCTTTTTTTTTTATTCTTTTAAGTGTCAGTTGGTCTTTATTTATGTTATTAATTTACATTTTCTTTATGACAACTTATCTGAGTGTTGTCAGCTACCTTAGGAAAAACTTTTATAATAAAAGGCAGAGACTCATCTTATGACTTCAAACCCACCGTTTCCTACTTCGCCATCTTTGATGCCAATTATTTGATGATGTCTGCATGGCGAATGATAATCCTGGAGCCTGTTGCCCAGGAAACTGTCATCTTGCAGTTTCCAAGTGACTGCCCTGAAGTAGTAGTTTCATTAAGTCATTCTCAAATGCTGTTAGTGCTTGGCATCATGTGTATTGCCTTCTCCTCCGCCCCCCCCCACCATATGGACATAGTTATAGCAACTGTCTTCAAGCATTTTCTCTTTTGAAATCAAAACATTTTCCAACATCTGTTGCAGTAACCCTTGGCTCAGAGCAGCCATTTCTTTTTATCACAAATAAACCGATATATATATAAAGGAAACAGTGAAAGAAATTGATACAATGTTTTTATGCACTTTTGTATTATTTAAATTCACACATTATTACTGATGCTTTTGTACATATATATATATTTATTTATTTCCCTTTAAGAATTATTGCATATCATATATAACTTGTTTTTATTTTTTGTGGGCAATGGGTAACCATAAATGTTCATATCATTGCTTTTGCTATGCATATATATATATAGTAATGATGCAAAAGTGTATTGTCTGTACCTAAAAATTGAAATGTTAGAATAAATCATTTTAGAAGGATGATGAATAATGTCACACTAGACCACCCATGATGACCAGTTATTATGTCTTGTTATAGTACTTTATTATTTATTTTCTCTACTTTATCCAGATAACTTAATATATATATATATGCATGAGTATATATTTTTGTTTAAACTATTTTTTTCTTTATTGTTTGTATATTATTACCAAAGTGCGTATTTTTGTTTCATCTTGATACAACAATAATAATAATAATAATAATATTAATAATAATAATAATTATAATAATAATAATAATAATAATAATAATAATAATAATAATAATAATAATAATAATAATAATATAAAATAATAATAATAATAATAATAAAATAAAAATAATAATAATAAAAAATAATAATAATAATAATAATAATAATAATAATAATAATAATAATAATAATAATAATAATAATAATAATAATAATAATAATAATAATAATAATAATAATAATAATAATAATAATAATAATAATAATAATAATAATAATAATGATGATGCTGATGATGATGATGGTGAAGATGGTGATGATGATGGTGGTAATAATAATAAACAGCCAATCAAAAATGGGCATTGCCAATCTAACTATGATAAGAAAGAGAGGAAAAAACTTCTGCAAATATGAGTTTTGCAGTGATTTTACAAATCAATCTGTGAACCATGAATATGTTCACACATAGAACATGCTAGCCCATTCTTTTCCTTACTTGATAATTTATGATGTTGTTTTTTAGTTTCATCAGAAGAAAGCTTTCTTTTCTAAAATATTTCACCACCATGTCTAATTTTAGCTCTTCAATGCATTTTATTCTTTGCCATATCTTCCCAATGAAAACAACTAAAATTGCCTTTCTTTAAAATGTATTTGAGATAATTCTTATAAAGTAGATAGAGTCTACCTGTCTTACAAAACTCATGTTCAAGTGAACAATGAAATATCCTTTTAAGAAGTCTTCCATTCGTTATTTGTATTACATATCCAAAGTAATGAAGTGTGGTTTCACAATAGTGGACTCAATAGAATTATATCCTGCAAGCTGAAAAATGTATTGATTTGGTTTATGATCTTGTCATTATATCTTTAAAATTTCACAGAGCAACCTTAAATGAAAACTTTTTATATAACTAACTTAGATGCAGCAGGTATTTTCCTTTGATGAAATATTCTCTCTTGTAAAAAACAATCAGAAAATTGGAGTGTGCATTGGATCTCAATATCTAAGTTTATCTTTCTATTTATAAAACTACCAAGCTTTATTAAGTTACATTCTCAAGCAGTAAAACATCCAAGCTGAAAGTTGCTCTGGAATTTTTCTTCCATCATTGGCTGATAAATCTTATCTATTCCCTTTGTTTTTAAATTTGGAAAAATAAAAGTATCATTATGATTGGATGGCACACCATCATGGGTCTAGATATTCCTTAAAATATTCCAATATTTTTGAATTAATATATCACCACCATATTTTAAACCTTCCCCAGATATTTCATCAGAACTTGCAGCCTTTCCATATTTAAAACTACAAAGAGATTTTTGACTGCATTAAGCTGAATATCACTAAAAATTATCTTATCAATTCTTGCATTATTATTCAAAAGATGATCAAAATACTTTTCCCAACTGTTTAAAATATCATTATCATCATGTAAGAGTGCCATTTTTGTATTTAATAGGAATGTGATGCTGTTTCTCATGTCCATATGCTGCTTTCAATGCATCAAAAAGATCTAGAATGATCCTGATCAGTGGATGTCTGTATATTCTTTGCAGTTTTAATTCCACATTTTTAAGTCTTCTTGTTAGTTGTTCAGATTTTTATTTTTATTATAAGTTTTCCATTTAATCTATTATTTTGATAAGCAGAGAATGCAACATGTTTTTTTTTTAATTAAATCCCTAGTACTGTAATTATTATCAGACAACCAGTCATGATTCTTTTTTGGTGTACCAAAATATAGATTTAATTATAACCATAACAGACTCCTTGAAAGAATTTTATGCTTCAATAATATGACAGTTCTGAAGATACAAATTAGCAATTTTAGTGTTGGATTGCAGTTTTAACATTAACATGTAGAGCATATTCTTATAATTAACAAACATCAATTTTCATGTGAAAGTGATTGGAATATCAATTTATTAATACAACTATCATTTTAATCTCAGAATGTACTAATATATGATCTGCCCAATGCTTGTATAATGTGATCTTTGACTGTATTCGGACTTCTAACAATAATGTAATATATTAAATATTAGTGTTTTGAGGATGGTTACATCCATGTTCATTTATAGCAGTTTTTCTGCCTAAACATAGTAAAATTTGAAGTAATCAGTAATCTAATTTAATAGGGGTTAAGATGAATGAAAATTTTAATTAGGAACAGATCTCTCTTTAGATATTCCTATCTTTATGATTTATGTAAATTTTCTCTACCTATTTCTCGATTACGTTTTTTAAGGTTTTATACATACATTTTATGCGTTATATGTTATGCACATATGTGTGTCCTTCGAGTGTTTATTTGTAAAATTTAAATTTTCCATGAACTGAAATATATATACACCTACTAAATGTGTCAACATTCATATATTGTATTATATGGTACTAACGATTGAATTTAAATTTATTTGGGGAAAGGGGAGGAGAGAAGATTATATGTGTTGTTGTTATCATTAAATGTAACCAATCGATTGATTTTATGTATATATTTTCAATGTATATTAATAAAAACTAAAATTCAATTTTTTGATTAAGAATTTTATAATTTTCTTAAGGTTGATTTTTTGTCAAAAAATAGCTTAGTCATCATCATAACTAGGGGATTCCAATCATAAAACATAGTTTAAAGATGTGATAATGTAATAAATAACTAGAAATAGGAAACTATATAATATAATTTAAAAGAGGCCATGCATAATAATATATTGCCATTGGAATATCCATTGAACTATTAAATGTTGTTATGTTATATATTGGTGTATACCAGAGCATTATTCATCAATTCTAAGTTAATAACAACATGATTTATATTAGTTGTGATGTTAGTTATAAAGCCATGGATGGAAGAGTCATCACTATTATCATTATATTAATTATTAAACTAAGAATGGACAGACTAAATGGCTGTGCAGATAATGTTTGTTCTTTTGTTTATTTATTGTTTGTGAGCTGATCTAGGGTATACTTCCCAGTAGTGAATCATAGAAACTTATGATGTTGAGTGATTAAATATAATCTAAAAAGACTTATAATGTTAAGTGATTAAATATGATCTATGTAGACTTATGACGTTGAGTGATTAAATATGATTTAGAAAGATTTATGGTGATAAGTGATTAAATATGATCTATAAAGACTTATGATGATGAGATATTAAATATAATCAAGAGAGACTTATGATGTTAAGTGATAAAATATGATCTATAAAAACTTGTGATGTTGAGTGTTTATATATGATCTATTGTATATACATCTATTCATTTGTCTTAGGCCATTCCAATACAAGAATTTATTTATTCTTTTATAAAATTAGATCATGTATAAGAATATAACTAATCAACTATAGACCAATGATGATCATATACTGGTGATTATCACTACAAAATTGCTACTCAACATGATCTCAACCACATTTGAGAAAATAAAAAGTATGCATTTTGTGCAACATTAATTGTAAACTATTCTGATATGAGAATTTGTATAAAAATTTGACTGAGTTTGTATAAGAATTTGTCTGTGTGATTCTGAGCTGATGATGATGAGTTACCATCAAGATATGCACAATCTGGATACTGTTATAAATATTAAAACTACATAGTGTTATAAATGGAAATCTGACATACTATTATAAATGGTGCACCAACTCAGGCTTGATACATGCCATTATAAATGGCACACCAACTCAAGCTATATAAACACTGTTATAAATGATGCACCAACTCAGGATTGATAGTTACTGTTATAATATATATTCCAAATAATGGTAAATAAAATATTTTTATTAACATACATTTATTGTATTATTGTGTTACATATCTATTTATCTATAATAAATCTGCATCTATCAATTCAAATGACAAAAGTTATCATGAATCTTTAATATTTATATAATATGTGATATGTTTTTTTAATATGTTTTCATAGTTTATGTCATATTCAAATCATTTAAAAAAATTTATTATTAAAATATGCACTTGTTTCCATGTTAATATATATCATGTTTCAAAGCAAAAGAGCTGTAGGACCAAGAATTAACATTTGATCAACATCATTAATAAAAGTAGTTTTTCAATGGTTTCTATCTTCTAAACTCAATTTATTCTATACAATTATAAGAAATTAGAGACTAAGGTTCTATTCATATCAAAATTTTAAAGTAAATTTTTATATATAAATGTAGTGGTTGATAATATACAAATTTCCACAGACAGAACCAATAATTCTAATGATAATAAATCTCTCTGAAACCTGATTCATGTTACAGTAATCCATATATTATATATACTAATTTATACTTGTATTATTCTTTAATTATCAATGCATAAAGAGATGTTACAGAATATAGGATGACAAAAACACAACTAGTGTTTGAAATATGTCATTAATCAGTGATTATTCTAATCTCATATTCCATAATAATGAAGGCAAACTTTGCATCCATTATTTTAAAATGTCCATTCATCCTCAATGATAAGATGCCCACATATCTGTTTGCCTACTGAAGGATTTTGATATGTTGTAAATATTGTTGAGGAATGCTGGAAATATGCATGTATAATGCATATGCTTGGAAAATAGCTACTTTTTTCCAAGTAAAAAAAATTTCCAACAACATGAACTTGCAAATAGGATCACATTTGGTAGAATTTTATGCATTGATATTAGATAAAAGATTAGATTCAGTAATGGTTATTGTTTAAGGAAATTTATCACCTATTGCTGAAAATAATACCAGTTTTTCACCTTCAGTTCTAAAACTGGATCATATTCTTAGAGTATAGTCATATTTAGCAATCATTGGTGGTAATATAAAAATAACTAGAAACTTAGGTTAGCATTTTAAATTTTTTATTCATTATATGATTTGTAATAGAGATGTGCATAGTTGTTATTTTTAGTATTGATTGTTCTCTGCAATAGCTTACTTATATCTATGTGGATCTATCTAAGATATATCTAAATATTTGCTCACACTTTTTAATCTAATATATATATTTACTTGATGTAAGAAGGTCTATGAACAAACAGTGAGCTACTGACATGATGGTGCAATATCTTTTGAATATATTCATAAATGAATAATTTATTAACTTGAAATTTTTAGCTCTGCCAGTTCATTTTGTTATGATATCAAATGACTCTTTTTGTCTACCACATATAAAGTGAGCATTTATATTTAAATAGAATTCTTATAAGCAGTTTGATTTAATCAATATTATTAATGTATCAACTTGATACTTGATGTTATTAATTATTTGAACAAATTTATTGTGCTAATCTATTTTATTTTACTACTTTCTTTAGCATTTTTTTCATCAAACATCAAATGATTTCAGCATGAAACTTTATTATATTTAAATAGAATTCTTATAAGCAGTTTGATTTAATCAATATTATTAATGTATCAACTTGATACTTGATGTTATTAATTATTTGAACAAATTTATTGTGCTAATCTATTTTATTTTACTACTTTCTTTAGCATTTTTTTCATCAAACATCAAATGATTTCAGCATCAAACTTTATCAAATGAATTTGGCAGTTTTATATGCTTTTTATATCACAGTCAATGAATTCTATTTATACTCTTTTTTTTTTTTTGTAATTCTGTATACTGTCATTGAATGATAGTTCAGTGTTTTTAATAGTAATCCTGTTATCTCTTACTAGGTTTTTTAGATATTTGTTTTTTGTTGAACATCTTGCACATCTCCAGTTGTTTCTGTCATATTGATGTAGATGTTGATGTATATGTATTGTTTATTTTCAATTTTTTTGACAATAAAATGTGGGTGCATTTATATATTCAACCCATGAAAGTTAATCAGTTTTTTCTTCTTCTTCTTCTTCTTCTTCTTCTTCTTCTTCTTCTTCTTCTTCTTCTTCTTCTTCTTCTTCTTCTTCTTCTTCTTCTTCTTCTTCTTCTTCTTCTTCTTCTTCTTCTTCTTCTTCTTCTTCTTCTTCTTCTTCTTCTTCTTCTTCTTCTTCTTCTTCTTCTTCTTCTTCTTCTTCTTCTTCTTCTTCTTCTTCTTCTTCTTCTTCTTCTTCTTCTTCTTCTTCTTCTTCTTCTTCTTCTTCTTCTTCTTCTTCTTCTTCTTCTTCTTCTTCTTCTTCTTCTTCTTCTTCTTCTTCTTCTTCTTCTTCTTCTTCTTCTTCTTCTTCTTCTTCTTCTTCTTCTTCTTCTTCTTCTTCTTCTTCTTCTTCTTCTTCTTCTTCTTCTTCTTCTTCTTCTTCTTCTTCTTCTTCTTCTTCTTCTTCTTCTTCTTCTTCTTCGTCTTCTTCTTCTTCTTCTTCTTCTTCTTCTTCTTCTTCTTCTTCTTCTTCTTCTTCTTCTTCTTCTTCTAGCACATGTGCATGTGTGGCGCAACTGTTCCCAAAAGCTTTAAAGTGTTTTTAGTTATCTATTTTATATTAACACTTTATAGCTTTTGGGAACAGTTGTGCCACACACGCACATATGCTAGAATATATATATATTTCCCAAAATAAATAAAAAATTATTTGATTTAATTGTATTATTATTATTATTATTATTATTATTATTATTATTATTATCATCATCATCATCATTATTATTATGCTTCAAATCAAACTTTATTGTTCATAAATAATTATATTGTTAAAAATACTTGGTTGAAAACTACATAACTTCAGAACAAACAAATAGATATTATTACTACAGTTCAAATATATTTTTAGGCAGGTGTCTGATAAATGTAATCTTGTAAACTGTGTATTTCCCTATGGTTCTATTTTGATTGTCTAAGGGTTTAGTTCATCAATTTAAAAATACTTTTGATTAAATTAAATATATCCTTTGGACTATTCAATACACAGATGTAATGTTCAAAAGATTTTTGAAAATGAGGTACATGACACAAAAAATTGTTCTTGTTACAGCAAAAATCATTTGGTTGCTTGAGGTTATGGTCAGGCTCAGGTTTTTAATAGTGACCATGTAGCAGCAAAACTATATGGGTGTGCAATTTTGCCATCTGGCCTTCAGTTGTTTTAGTTTATTAGAGAATGTGGTTGGGTGCCTTCTGGTGTTGTTTCCAAGGCACATCACAATGTGTGCAAACAAAAATTTGCTGCAATAGCTGCAAGGATTGAGCCTTAGTTATCAAGTGTGATGTTATTTTGTCTATATGTGATAATCATAATTTTTTGAGTATTTGTCAGAGCAGTGCAAGTGTGTTAATAGAAGCTGTTGCATTTCTTCTTCCCTGTGGCACAAGGAACAAAAAGCATCAATTTTGGTGTAAAGCCTGCAGTATTTAAAGAAATAACAGATAGGTATGACATGAACATTTAGCATTAAGTGAAAGTAAAAAATATGGATTCCAATGATCACTTTTTGAATTGCTCCATCAACTGACTGTTGTTTTTATTTAGCATTGGTAATTGTGTATCAATAGTTAGGTCCAAGTACACCATATTATAAATGTTCCAATAGGTGTATCTATCAACACCCCCAAAAATACAACTAATCATAAATGCTTTAGAATTTATGAGCAAAAAAAATAACCATGTAAGGTGGTGGTTGGTCTGTGGAGGTTATTTGAAAGAAACATTTGAAAGCTGGAAAACATCTTATCAGTGAAGCCAGGAGATTAATACTTTTTTTGTGTGAAAAATTTGATGAAGACCTAATCTATTTCTGTTTGGTGGGAGACTAAATCATTTTATAAAGATGGAGACTACTTTTCTTCATCATTATAACTTGCTACAGAGTGAGTAAATGAACAAAGTGAAAGTGAGTAAATGAACAAAGTGAAAGATTTAGTGAATTTTATGATTGGTGAGTAATGATCTAACTATTAATTGTAATATGGATTTTATGACTAAGGAATAGATTTGTTAGTATGTATAAGAGAAAATGAGGTATTTTGGTATCTGAAAGTGTTTGAATTAAAATTTCAATAGGAACTGAGCCAAAAGCAACCTCATTATCAATTTGAATTGTCATTGGAGCATATTATTTCTGCTCTTGAACTGAATTTATGATGGTTTTGAAAATGAGAGCAGCTTGGCCTGTTGAAGAGCCTATTTTTGCATGTTGCATAGGTTGTAATAGAGGAGATGTGATTCAATTTTATCTATTAGAACCTTTTCTAGGGTTTTAATATCAAAGGGCCACATGGAAATTGGTTGCAAATTAGATAGATTGGATATTGAAGCTTATTTTTTGTTGAACAGAACTAAGGAGATTGGATATAGATATTTTATGTTAAACAATCTTTGTGATAGATAATGTGCTAAATCACATAGATACATGGTGGTAAACTGATTGAGATGTGAGAATACAATTTTAAGAATTTCATGTGGCCCTGGATGACAAGAATTTGGTATTGTGGTTAGTTTCAGCATAAAATAAGTGGCATGGAATGGTTTATCTAACTCTGGTTGGCCAGAGATTTTCAGGTGAGATGAAGGCACAATGTGACTGCAGCTTTTGTTTGAAATATTTGTATATTAGTTCTATCATATTATGTCCAGCTTTGGTGAAATTCTTGGTTTAAGTGCTTGTGGAATTCTGACAGTGGAAAGATATCCTTGAACTCATCTAATGTACCCTCATATTCAGGTGTGTTGTTTTGTTAGACATAAGTTCTTCTTTCTTATAGCAAGGTACTCTTTAGAGCATTGAAGATGTCATTATATACTTGTGTAAGACTTTTCCATGTGCATAGGTATCTGGTTCAGATTTACACATGATGATCATTTTAAGTAACTCATCTGCCAATTTTAGGAATCTTGAGGGGGTGGAGTGGTTCTGATAATATGATTTATATTGAAAGGCAAAATTTTATAAAGGAAATGTACCATTGAACAGGGTCAAGCTGCACTGTGCTAAGTTTAAATAGCATATGTATGTTTTGGAGTACAACAATTCAGAAGTGTGTGCATGAAAAAAATATTCTTACTGTTTTATGAAGTTGAATTATTGATGTTAGATTGATTTTGAGCATTTTACTAAAATGTATCAGAAAAGGGTGATGGATTAAATGTTAACTTAAATAAGTGATGAAGAATGGGTGAATAAGTGTGTGAAAATGGTTATAGAATGAGACAGAGTTGAGTAGTAAGAAACCTTCAGCACTAATTAAAGTTACTACAAGTTGATGTAGCCAGTTTGAAACAAAAGTGTAATAACTCATGTTAAAGTCACCCAGTAAAACAATTGGGTAAGAAATTGGTGGTAGTAGTGAGTTGATGGTAAGCAGTAATTTCAAGTTGAGCTCACAGCTGATCCAGAAGTTATGTAAACAAAAATTATGTGAGTGTAACTGTGCAGTGGTGAAAAGTGACTATAAGTAGATTTCAGTTGATGTATATGATTTTAAAAGATGAAAATTGGTAGGTTGTTGTGATAATTAGGCCAATGCCACCTGAAGATGATGATGAATCTCAGAAACTGGTATAAAAGCCTTTGACATAAAATAGGTTGTGGGTTCAATATAAAAACCACTATATATTTTTGTATCCAGCAGACCCAGGATGTGTGGCTGTGTAAATTGAATCAATTTTTTTAGCAGGAATTTTTTTTAATCGAGTTCAAACCTCAAACATTGAAAGCTCCTATCTTTATTTTCATGTTAACCTCTTTTATGCTGATTATTTTATTGGCTGAGTGAGGTAACAGTCTAAACTTTTAATTGGTCAATTCACAAACTCACAAACTCAAGCATCAAACTATATTCATTGTTTAATATTATATTCACTTTAGTTTCATTTGTAAATAGTATATTAATAATTTGTCAGGTTATGAAAGTGAACGAAAGTTTTTTCAAAAATAATTTTTTATTTATAATTATAAAACCAAAAAGTTTTGCTGACATTAGTGATTTCTGTCCCAATTTTACGTTGCAGAAAAGTAAATAATTTTTGCTAAAGTCTTAATTATTTTTCTAAAATAATTTTATTTTTAGCATATTTTATCAAAATAATTTGTAATTTGTCAAAAAATACTTTTAAAATGGTCTAAAACATTAATTTATCATTTTTGAAATGAAAGAAAAGAAATTGTAACACTTAGTTATTGACAATCCATTTTGTTTGTTGTCAACAGCTAATAGCCAATCAGCATCAAGAAAGGACAGCCCTCTTCCATTGTTAGACCTTAAACATCAGTTTTATTGATTTTTTACTTGTAAAATAATTCAAGAGAGGGCAGCATCTTACGGAACTTTTTTAACCTTTAAAAATAATGCAAAATCTTAACGGTAGCATTAAAAATGATGGAATTAGAGTGACTTGAAGCCAACTTGAAACCATCATGTTTTTAGATGTAACTAGCAAAAAATAACTTAATAGCAAATGAATAGAAAAAATAGTTAGAGTATATGTTTTCAGAATCAGCTATATTATATTGACTGAATTGAGATTTCTATTTGTTGCCTTGTTTATCAGATTTAGAAAAAGGACTATATGAACATCATATTATTATTATTATTATTATTATTATTATTATTATTATTATTATTATTATTATTATTATTATTATTATTATTATTATTATTATTATTATTATTATTATTATTATTATTATTATTATTATTATACTTCTACTATTCCTGTAACTATTACTATTCCTACTACTATTCCTACTACTAACTAGTATTACTCCTACTCTAACCACTATTCCTACTACTACTCCTACTACTGCTGTTACTATTGCTACTACTACTACTACTACTACTACTACTACTACTACTACTACTACTACTACTACTACTACTACTACTACTACTACTACTACTACTATTATTATTACTGCTACACATTATTTTCAATGCACATAATACCAAAATCCAGAATAATGTTCATTATACAAAAAATATACATTTTTTTATCTTCTAGTTAAAAAGATAGATACCTAATAATTTATTGACCAGAAAGATAAGCATCATCTTCTAGCATTAATAATTATAATTTCACTTGATTTTTTTTAGATATTTATTTTAAATGCAAAAAATAATCAGTATTTTCTTTCTAATATGCTAGTGTATCTTACTTCAAATGATATAAAAATGTTTCTTGAAAATAGTTTAAGAACTAATTTGTTTGTCACTAAGTTAATATAATACTAAATCTTCTTGCTTTTACATTTCTGTTCTTGTACATAAACATAATGAAATAATATCTACTAATTTATGACCTCACTGTGCTTCCATTAGATTTTTTATAGTTCTTTGACCAATTAAGATTATCAGATTGACTTTGTTTTCTTATCTGTTTTTAAACATATTTTGCTTACTTTCTTATTCCTAATCCTTTTTTTTTTCATTTGTTTTATTTTTAGTATTTTTTTCGAATAAATGGGAAGCCTTCTTTGTTTCTCCATGAATGTTTAAAGGGGTGAAAACTAAATGTGCTTAAGTTAAAAAAAATTTTAAAGCAGAACATTTTGATATATTTTTCCAGAAGCATGGTTAAATCGATAATTTTCTGATCATGATTTACTTGGTAATAGATTTAGAGTTTAACAAACTGCCAGATCTATAAAAAAAGATACTCAAATAGGTGGATATTCTTAGTTGCTATTCCTACAAATCTTCATTTTATCTCTTCTTTTTGTGAATTCACAAAATGGGAAATTATCTTCAATCACAATTTTTATATTTTATCTTGAGGAATATATACTTTAAAACACTATATTTTTCAAATGTTGATATTTTATACCTCACTTGAAGATTTAATTGGTTTTATTATTATTGATACTATTAGTGATTTAAATATTCCAGATTTATTTCCGGATAGAATAACTAGTTGTTGTTTTTTTTTGTTTTCAAAAATTTCTAGAATTTGTCCTTTGTGAAAATTTTTTGGCCATAAACAGTATAATCTTTTTGTTAATGTTCTAAATAATTTAACTAAAATTAGTAACTTTTATTTCATCTCTATGACTTTTCCTATTATTATTAACCATTCACTTACTGAGTTTTATATTTTGTCCTCCATATATTACTAAAAAAAATTATAGGAAAGATAATTATCTGGATTTTTCTAAGAATATTTCTAAAGTTAATTAAAATTTATTATGCTTTTATTTTTAATATCTTTTTAATGGTTTAATTTATTTATATATTCCCAATAATTTTTTCTCATAAAGTCTTTTCTCATTGGCTGTAATACATTTTTATTAAAATTATTAACATAACGTTTTACCATTGCAGATTGTATTTTAAATTGCAGAGTATCTTTTTTATATAATAATTTTGTTAATTTCAGAAGACAATTTAAACGTTTTTATAAAAGAGATGTACAGAATTATATTTAAAAGATTTAAAATAATTTTTTTTTTTAACATAAAATATTTTTGGGCTTTTTATTAATAACTCAGACCTGGATAAAAAAACAAGTATTAACAAATCATAGTTCCACTTTAAATGCTGATAATTATTCTAAACATTTTGCTAGTTTATTATTTACCACAATCTATAACATATTCTAAAAATATATTTCTTTGTGATTTTCTATTTTTCATTGTCTAAGTGATCATATCTCTTATGAGGATGTTATTATAACTATTACTCATTTTAAAACTCACTCTAGTTTAGATCTCGATAATATCTCTTCTTTCATTAATGAAGGTTTATTTAATTTAATGCTGCTCTTCTTGCCTTCATATTTAATTATTCTCTAAACACATGTATTTTTCGTGATAAATGTAAATATGAGTAAATGATCTCAATCAATATTTAAGAATAATTTCCACAATTTAGTGATTATAAATCTATTTTTGTTTTACATACTATTGTTTGAATTTTTGACAGTTGAATATATAATAAAACCATGCCTGATATAAATAAAATTGTTTGCCCTTCTTAATATAGATTCATTGCTAATATATCTGTAGAAATAATCTTAATATGTATAACCATGTACCATATGTGATTTGAGGCAAGCAGAGACTTGATCTATTTTATATTGATTTATAAAAAGATAGCTTTTGATAAAGCAGCTCACATTATTCTTTTTCACAAATTATGCAAATTAGCTTTTACTTATTCATTAGTTTTAGCTTTTCTTAGTAGTTGTATAGGATATATAAAATTTAATAATACAATTTGGCCTAGTTACAATGTAATTGTGTTTGTCAGAATAGTATTTTAGCACTGATGCTTTTTAACACTTATATCAACAATTGTAATTGCCTAAAATTTTCTTATCTCTTAGGCTATGCTAAATTTTTAGAACTATCTCCCATGATTGATTGTACTCTTCTTCAGAAAAATATTGATAACTTTAATACATGGTATTTATCTAAACAACATGTCAATTAATTTTCATGATGTTCATTTGTTTTATTTTTTAAAAAATCATAGGTTTTTACTTTTCTTGTTTTAGTAATTTTTGCAAAATTAATCCTGGTGCTTCTCAAAAAGATTTGAGAATTTTATAATGGATCTTTTCATCATTACTATAAAAATATTGTTGGTTAAAGCTTTTAAGATCATGGGTAACTTTTTAAATTGTGTTTTATCATTTGAGTGATATTAGAAAATACAAATTATTTATGTCATTGATTCTCACCATAATAGATTAATGTGCAATCATCTGGAATCCTTATTCTAAACAAGTTTATAATTTAGTACAGTCAGTTTTCAGTAAATTTTTAAATATGTTGTTTTGAAAAATAAAGAGGATTTATATTTTAGTTCCAGATAAAAATATTAGAAATCTTAAATTTCTTTACAAAATTATGAATTAACAAGTTATATTATCAGATATAATTTTAATTTTTGTTACTAAGCTTCATTATCATGATAATTAAACTGTTTCAGTTTTTTAATATATATTAAACTTTATCACTTCAATGGTCTTAAGTTTTCTCCTTGGGGGGGGGGGGGGCTTCACTTTTTATATAATCAGGATTTTGCTAACAATAATTTTAATTTGGATTTAAGCAATTATATACTACTTTTAAATTTAAATACCATTTTTGATTAATTTAAATTTATTCCATCTATATGTATTTTTTCTTGTTGTTAGTTTATTTATTATATAATATACACTTTATTGGGTCTGCATACATTGCCTGATGCTGATATAAAATGTGATTTTAATTTGGTTATGACTAAATTAAAGTTGAGTTGAAAAAATGTAAAAGAACTATATGATGCATCTTAGATAAAGTGAGAGAAATGAAGAAAGATTTGGTTCAGTATGTAAAAATATAATAAAAAGAATTGATAATGTTTATGAATATTTAAACATCAAAAAAATAAAATAGGAACTATTCAGTTAATGAAAGCTAAATGACTGTGTAACAAAAGATATTTTGGAAAACTTAGATCAGAGAAGGTGGAAAAATATAAATATTGAGGAAGGGCAAAGAGCATTTAGAAAAAATAATAATGAATTAATTGAGGGAGACATATTTAGCAAAAAAAAACATTTAATAAACATGACTATTAGTATTAAAATTAATGCTTATTTGATATTTATTTTCATTTTTAGTAGACTATGGTTATTTAAAAACAATTAATATATATTAGGAGATAAAAGATATAATTAAGAGAGATCAAGAGGTATATATTTATTTATCCACTGTTTAAGGAAGATCTAGAAACCATGAAAATCAGAACAGTGTTGCATCTGCTGTACTTGAGGTAGAAATATTTTCAATTTTATTCTAATATTCTTACTATAATCAATTAATTAACTCACATTTTAAGAAATAATTACATTACTGCAAATTAAAAACAAAGAATTTTCTATAAAGTTAAACTGTCTACTATCTACAGTTCTATAAAAATAATGATCAAAATGTTGTAGAACAGAATATAACACTTTTTGCAATTTAAAAGTAAAATATTTTCCATTTATATATAGAGTTGATAGCACAATTTAGACTCCAGTGCAAATGATAATTGCCTCATTTCTTTTGTGGCATAATTCTTTCAAGAAATTTTAAAGCATTTATTTATATTTATTCTGTATTGAAAGCCTTTTCTATTGTGATTTTAATAGAAAAAGTTCAGGGGCACATATAGTTTGGATTAAAAATGATTAAACAAATCTAATGAACAATTAAATTTGCAAATATAAGACAATATTTGAAAGAAGACCAAAAAATTTCTGATTAAAATGGAATGAAATATTAACTGAATTCCATTCACTTTGGGATGATATCCATCATTTTTAAGGATATTTATATTAAGTTGGGGAATATCTTTATGAAACCAATTTGACTGAATTTGAATATATATACCTAATAAATAGTGAAAGTTTAAACTATGAGAAAAAAATATTCAGAAGAACAGTTATGGCAAAACATACTTTCCATAATATATGTCATTGGCTCTTATGCAAGATAATTATGTAGTCCTATATTTGGCTATTTGTTCTATATGAATAAGAAACACAAAATAAATACAAAACAGTTAAATGATAATATTATGTCTGATATAAAAAAAGATAAATAACCATTTATCTCATAAAATAGATTAGAATTATGAATTTGCTAGGCCACAAATTAAGACACTTATAAAGATAACAGGGGAAAATGTATAAGGGTGACCTCATTGTGCTTTTATACTTCAAGTAAATAGAGTCATTAATATTCAGAATACTACACTTAATTAAAGAAATCATCAGAAAATCATAGATTATAAAATATTCTCATTAGTATTTTTACATTTTTGGATTAAGGAACTGCTGATATTAACTATAGATTATGGCATATATTTTATTTGTTATAATTTTTCTTAAATGTGCTTTATTAAAATCTTACTCTTATTGGTTATTGATTATTATTAATATGCACTAAAATTCTTATTTTATTACTACATTAATTTTTTTCAATGTTTGCGTTAAAACGTTTTGTCAAAACTTTGCAAAAAAAAAAAAAAAACTATAGAAAAACAACATTAAAGGAATTTTGTATTAATACAAATTAATAATTATAGACTATTTTGTTTATTTGCTTTTTTATATTTATAAGTAACATTTTGAAATAATAGACTTTAGAAGTACAGTGCTTTATATAGCACTGTTGTTTATCACAATTGAGTTAATAGAAGCAAAATATAAAGAAAATTTTAATAACTTTACAAGAATATTAAATAACAAAATCTAATTGTCACATTTCAAAATGTGTTTTCATAATCTTTTTTTTAACAGTTTTTGCTTTCTTCAAGTTATTGTACCGTACATCACAAGTTTGTAAAATTAATTTCTTTTTTTTTAATCATTTAGTTTTATTATTAAATGTCGACTTTGTTTAAATGACATTTCTCAAATCAATTTTTAAAAGTTAATTTATCAGATTGAGTGTTGATTTACTGGAATTGACTTACTTTTCTGATTACATCAAAAGACGACTTTTGATATTTAATAGATTTAATCTTTATTACAGATTTTAAAGATTGTTTTTGTTAAAATAGTAATAACAATCTTTTAAAATACTAAACAGAAGTTAGTTATATCAATAATTGACAAGAGAATTTAATGAGAATTCACTGCTCTGAGGGTCGCACTTCGATTATTAAATAAATGATAAATTGGCATTTCTAAATAATCTGTATTTATTTGTAATATATATAAAACATAAAAAATTAACACGTATTATGCCATATTTATATTATTTAATCATAGCTTCTCAAGCCAGAGACCACATATTTATTTTGACTAGGGAAGCTGCGAAAGTTAATTTCAAATTTTTTAAATTAGGAGAAAATACTTTTATATACAGATATATACTTTTAATTTTAATGTAAATATTTACGCATTATTCTATGTGTGAGACCTAATAATCACTCTGTATATTTTATAATTTATATATGTTAGTACTGTAAACAACATAAATAATCTTATTTGCGCAGTCTATTAGTTTTTTCTTTGTAACGGATATCACTGTTAATAACATGTTTGATAAGACTTCATCAAAAAGTTAACCCTGCCATGGGTGTGTTTAATAAAAACATTATATTTTTAGTTGATCAGGGATAGTGAAGATACCAAAGAATCTCAGTTGCACACAACAGTGTCTTGCTCTATTTTAAAAGAAGTGGCAGAAGTTTCCACATCAGTTTTAACACCAGATAACAATAAGCAGAAAACATTAAAAAAATAGTAAATATGATTCTTTTTACTTAAAATAGAGATTTATATCTTTTATAATGATCCATATTAAACTTTAGTCAAAAACAGTTGTCAAATAATTGTTTAAGGCCTCAAAAAATTTATCATCTTTCAAATACTGTTCATAGTGAATTTAAAAATAAGACAATTAAATTTTTTTAAAAGAAAGGCCGAAGAATTAAAACAAGAAACTTTTATAGCATACTAAATTAAATGACAAATTAATTAAAAACTTTTTTTCAAAATTGTTTTATTAAGCGTTAAAATAAAGTAAAAAACAACATACATTTTACAAAGATCTCATCTTGTCAGCAGTAATAAAAATTTGCAAAATTATCTCCAATAACACAATTAAAAGAAAAATGGATATTAAGACCAACAATAATATGTATACATTGTAATCACAAATCAAGCAAAGTATTATATTTGATACATAATTTCATCAATCAACTGACACTGGGAGTGATGTTAATTTAATGGTTTTTGTTAGATTACTATCAAATGTGTCAAACAAATCTTTTAAATTATGTAAATAGTCCCCTTGGGTAATGTTATTAAAGTGTTTATTGATCGTTTCTAGTCTACCATTGGTCCAGTGTTCTAGGGAAGGAGGATCTTGGTTCTCTTAAATCTTTAAATCTAGCTATTTTATATCATTTGAAATTGTTTTTTCTAAATCTTGGAACTATTTTATTTTTTATTGTAGATAGATTATTTTTTATATTACTTGTTTGCATGTTAGCTTTTGGGATGGCTGCATATGATTTAACTGTGTCTAACATTTTACACATTGTAGTGGTCATATTGATCCCAACTACTTGATCACATGATTTTATTGGCTCCATTTTCCCCTTTCCCATAAAATTAGGTTTTTTTAATGATATTCTTTAGTCAATTTATAATTTTCATTAACTATGATTTCAAAAAGTTTCTTTTTGTTTTCTCAACATATAAATATTATTTTACTTTTATATTGTGACATTATTGCTAGATTTTTTGGGGTTTGAGCCCCAACAACTTTAGTTTTTCTTACCGGCAGTATCAAGACTTTATGTGAGATATATTCTTCTTCTTCTTCTTATTATTATTACTACTACTACTACTACTACTACTACTACTACTACTACTACTACTACTACTACTACTACTACTACTACTACTACTACTACTACTACTACTACTACTACTACTACTACTACTACTACTACTACTACTACTACTACTACTACTACTACTACTACTACTACTACTACTACTACTACTACTACTACTACTACTACTACTACTACTACTACTACTACTACTACTACTACTACTACTACTACTACTACTACTACTACTACTACTACTACTACTACTACTACTACTACTACTACTACTACTACTACTACTACTACTACTACTACTACTACTACTACTACTACTACTACTACTACTACTACTACTACTACTACTACTACTACTACTACTACTACTACTACTACTACTACTACTACTACTACTACTACTACTACTACTACTACTACTACTACTACTACTACTACTACTACTACTACTACTACTACTACTACTACTATTTTTTATTATTATTGTTGTTATTATTGTTGCTGTTCTTGTTGCTGTTATTATTTAATATTCTTTTAATTTTTCCTTTAATTATATCAATGATTAATTTTTTCAAGGTAAATAATTTTAACAATTAATTATTTAGTAGTTATTCATAAAATTATTAGATATATTGTAATAAAGTATAATGAACTGGTTTTTTTTTTTCTGATGAGAGTTACTATTAGAAACAGAAAACTAATTTAATATTCTTTTATTTTTAAAAAGTTAACTGAGATAAATTCAAATTAATATTTTTACAGTTAGAATATGTATTATAGTATCATATATATACATATATATAATATGTATTATAGTATCATATATATATATATATATAACAAATTAAAAATATGATTTAGAGTTCACCATGTAATTCAAGAAAAATATGTATTTAGTTATTTCTCAATTGTTAAAATGATTTTTTTTTTGACATACCAATGATAGGGTATTCGAAGATAAGTTAAATTTTGTTTAATAAAAAAGTTTTTTTTTTTAAAAAAAAATTCTTTATTTATTCTTAGTAAAATAATGTAGTTTTTATTGTACTTTTAAATTTTCAATGAATTTTTATTATTTTTGCCTTTTACAGTTTCAAATGTCTAGAAAAATTGTCCTTATCAATAATTGACAAATATAGTGATTAAATTATATATATATTTAACATTTTATTTGTATATATATATTATATTTAATGTTTTCACGGTTATATGACGTAAATAAAAATATTTTTGGGTACAAACCGTGTATTATTTTGCATTACAATCCGATATTTCAAAAGTTAACCTTGATAATGGCGGTTGCTAGTCCGTCGAAATATCGGATTGTAATGCAAAATAATACACGGTTTTTACCCATATATATATATATACTTGTACACATACGTTATTATGCACACATTTGTATGCTATATTTGTTTATATTACATATATTTATATGTATATAACAGTCAACAAAGAATAAACTATAAATTGATTCTATGCAAGTAAAAAGATATAAATAAATATGTGCGTGTGTTTAAAGAACATTAATATAAATCCATCCTGTATATGCATATGGGGTTATATGATATAACTAATTTTTTTATTAGTAATAGTAGACTGTTAAATAGTTGAAACTATACGATAAGAAAATATAAATTTGTAAATTTAAAAATATTAAAATGTACATTTATTTTATATAAGATGCTACAAAATGATTATATGTATACCTTTATCACATTAATTATGAAATGTCAAACTAAATTACTGTTTAAATTTTTTATGCCTCAATGCTTGTCATTATCATTAAATAATCAAATATTCCTATTGCAAAAATTTCTGCAAACATTTTATTTGAACATTTGAAGAACCTGATTTATATTCATCTCGATATTGTTTTTTAAGTTTAAAACATATTAATATCACATTTTAAAAATTATCATAGTTTTTTGTAATGCTGTCTTTTTTTTAGATTTTTTCTAACTTTATAAATATAATAATCAACTTTCTTAAGGTTTCATTTAACGTTTTAGATTATTTATTTATATTATGAAATTAGTAAACTACCGAAATTAGTAATAATGTTTAAGATAACAAAAACAAAATTATTGTAATTAAAATTGGCAAATGAAGGTTCAGGTACCAAAAAATGTTTGCACCTTAATTTGAAAAAAATAATTATAATAGCATTGATAGTACTACTAATAATACGAATAAACACAAAGTGTTGGTGGTAGAGTGGTCAGCACAGCTGCCTTACAAGCAGTTGTCCTGGGTTTGCTTCCTAGCCGATGCTTTGACACATAAAAAAAGCATCTATATAATGTGAAATATCTTCACTTGTTGTAATTATAAACAGTAAGATACACTTTATGCTTTAATCCATGAATAATAAGAGTAAGTTATAGTAACAAGCATATTTTGCAATAGTATCAACTCTCTCATTGCAACGCTGCCACCTACTTCAAGCTATAGTAATCAATAGATGTCAGAATATTTATGCATTCGATCCCTATATAGCACCTACTTATTCAATATACCCAAATTAATTTTTAGCTTATGGCTATCATCAGTGAAGAGCATTGTATGCACCTATAATCATAGTCATCACCATCTTTTGCCTAGAATATTTATTTAAAAAAACAAAATGACCAAAGTTTATAAATACTGAACTGGTTTCAGATCTATATCACTATACATTTAAATTTGTTTGGATTGAAAATATTAATGTGTTTTCAATTTGGACTCATTGCTTTGCTCTCAGATCCAAGAGATCTCACTGATGTCAGGCAAGCTAGAAACATGTCTGTTAATATTGGATGAGTAGCACTAGATGGAAATTTAAAAGCACACATCTTTGGCATCTGTTGATTACTATAGCTTGCATTAGATAGGAATATTATATGAAGAGAGTTGCTACTATGTTAATATTCTGTGCAAAGAAAAAATGATGGTCATAAAATGATATTTTAATGGTTTAATACCAGTCCTAACCAAAGGATGTTGGTGACTATGGTTATAAAAACATATCATAAAAAACTATATATATATATATATATATATATATATATATATATAGTTTTTTATGATATGAATCCAGTTGGATATATATATATATATATATATATATATATATATCCAACTGGATTCAGATCTGCATGACTATACAGACAAATTAGCTTGGATTGACAATATAATTGTGTTTTCAGTCTGGACTTATTATTTAGAGTTCATTAAATAATTAAAAGATAGTTGTTGGAGGGATACATTAGATCCCAAAGTCTAGGTGCATTGCTTTTAGATCCAAGGCCCATCACTGATGACATCCATGAGATAAAAACTAGTCTGAGAATGTTGGATGAGTAGACAGTAGTTAGCTACTTAAATACACAAACCTTCTGACATCTATTCATTATTATAGGTTACATTAAATGGAAATATTGTATAGTTAGAGTTGCTACTATATTTATTAGCTTATGCAAGGAAAAAATGGTGTCCTTTCACATTTTGAATTCTTATATTTTAAAAAATGATTTATTATAATTCAATTTATTTTGAACATTTTGTTCATATAACAAGTATCTCTTATAATGACTGGGAATTGCATTATTAAAACAAACCCAATACATAAATATCCATTAAATATAGGTAAATGTCATTGAGTAGTAAACTTATTGAGAACATGAATATTTTTGTGAATTATTTTACAAGAGGTACAATTGTTGTTACCATAAATAAAATAGACTTTAAACATTTGAAATATAATGTAATTTATGAAACTATAATTCTGCATATAATTTATCACTTTATTCTATGAACAATTTTTTTTTGATATGTTATTCACACATAACTTTCAAAGCATATTTTATTTATAATACCTAATAAAACGTCTAAACTCAACATACTTCTGAAAACATTTACACATACGTTAAAAGTCTAAAAAAATGTTTGGAAAATACTTATTAATCCTTATCTTAAATAATATTATCATGTCTGTATATATGTGAAATCACACTTGTAAATTAAATTATAAAATTTATTTTAATAGCTATCACTAGAGCAATTTATATATGTATTAAATCTAACTTTATAATTCTACAAATAAATAATACTTTTGCATTGTTAATATATTCAGGTTTTTTTCTCCACCAAATTCCAATGCTTTTTTGTTATCAATATATGACCCTTAAAAACTGAGAAATAATTTGATTAAAAATCAATAATTAATTGACACTAAAATTGAATGTAAAAAATATACAGTCTTGTGAAGAAACAGGGTGAAAAAGCATTTTAAAAATAAATTTAAAACGGTTTTTTGAATACTATTCATTTGTAAACAGAAGTGAAGAGGACATCATATAGGTTGATTGTAATAATTTTAAAAAGTCTATTAACAAACATAAGCTCCAAAAAAAAAAGCACAAAAATAAATTAAAAAATAATGATAACAATCAAAAAATTTCTATATGCAACTGAAATGCTATAAATAATATATAAAGATAAATAAAACATCACCTTTGACAGCATTTCAATAGGGTAAGAGGTCATTAAAGTTAGCTATATAACTGAACTGTTACGAGTACTTTTGTTAAGAGAGTGGCAAAGATGATAACATACCACCAATGATAATTATGTATTACTGATCTTCATAATATTCCATTGACTGTTTAATCTATTTGCCTTCAATAGAAATATTAATGTATGTAAAAGCAGTCACAAAACTAAACTCTTCACCACAAGAAAACAAAAATGAATCAAGAAAAAGTTAGCAAAAAAACAACAATAATATGCACACACAAATTAATGATAAAAATAGTTTTCCATTATGAATTTTTGCATATTAAAAAAATAAAAATAAAAAAACCAAAAACTTAAAAATATTGCAATAAAATTAAAAATAAATCACACATGTAAATCAACAGCAAAAAACCTACACTTATTCACAAGTAAATATTTTTTACAATAAAATATACTTAATATAGTCAACAGTTAAATTAGAATGAATTAGATGAAAATAACCTTCAAAATCAAAAATTAAAAGCATTGCCAAAGCTTAATTCATAGATACATCATATCTTTTAAAAGGCAAACTAAAGAACTATATAGTGCATCATTTTATGCATCTACATTTTTTTATTGAACATTATATTAAAACTGTAGAGGAAAGGAGAAAATATCAAATCAAAAGAAAGAATATATTGTGTAATGAAAAGGCATTTTACTTACATCATCAGTATTTAATAAAAAATGCTTTTATAAACATTTACTTAATTTTTTTCAAGATAATAGCAAAAAAAAAAAGAAAGTTTAGTCTGAATGTAACTTATGACATAAAATAATAATGAATAAAATGCCAATTTTTGAAAAGATATAAATCCTTTTACATTTGTTTAATAAAGTAGGTCAATAGCAGTAATTAACATCATGGTCAAAATCTTCAAAATTTTTGACACACAAAAAAAAACTATTGCAGCATCACAAATTCTAGAAAAAGGCATCAACAAATCATTAAATAATCAAAAATTAATATAATATTGATAGAAGAAAATTAATATATGTATTAGTAAAAGATAATCATTATCTTTATATATAATTCCTCTCCACCCAAGGTCAACTGACAGAAAAAAATTAATTAGATATGTGACCAGTTTTTAATTTGAGATAATTTGGTATTTTCACAGAAAGCTGAACTCAAATGTTCTAGAGAAGAACATTTCTCTCACCCCTAAGATTTGGGTAACATTGATGTTATACACCCATAATACGATTTTTATAAAAATAATACTAAGATCAAGAACTTAGTATATAAGTGAGAATACACAATCTTTAGAAGCAAACCTGAATATGTAAATAAACCAATATAAAAAAGCCAATATTTAAAAATATATTATTATTTTATCTAATATTTAAAAACAACATAAACATTAAAGTCCTTACAAATTGGAATCTAAATATATCCTATTGTCACAATAACAAACACATATTTTTAAAGCTGATATCAAAAAGTCAATTTTATTTTATGCATGATATGTTAAACTGGTGAAAAGGTAGTGTCTTGTCAGTTTTTAAATGTAAATAATTTAATAAATTTTTAATACATTTACAATTTTCTTAAACCATTAATACAAAGAATATTCAAATTATTTAACTTATAGAATATGCATTGTACAATTTGGATTTTAAGATGCAAATTTATTTTTATGATAAATGCATTGTATTAATTAAACTTTTAAAAGAGTCATAATACATTCCTATGATGCAAAAACAAATTTACAATACCTAACTATGCAAATCTTAGTGTGAAAACAATAACAACTACAATAATATTTATTGTCTTAAAAGAAAAACAATATATATAAGTCATTATTTCCTTTTTTGTAGAACAAATTAAATAGAATTTTTAATTTAAAAAAAAAAAATTATTTTTTAAAAATTCTTTTTATTATCATTATTATGTGTATAGCAAATTGAGCTGTTTACTGTATTTTATTTTTAGTTTTTCTTTTCAAAAAAAAAAAAAAAACATAGGATGTGACAACACATAATTGAAGTAAACTATTAGTAAATCTAAGAGGGTATGTATGTTAAAAAATCACATTTTTTGCTGTTTTCTGATATTATTATAAATATATTTAAACTTAGATATGTTGCTCTAAAATAATGAGCAGATAAACTCATAATAATAATATTTTCAATGGCATTTGAATTGAAGTAACGCTTTGGAAATGAGGTGTACTATCCGATTATGAACATAAATATTAAAAATAAAGTTTAACAAAACATTTTAACTCTTTTTTCTTTTTACGAAAAAAACAAAAACAAATATAATAACATGCTGATGATAATTTATAATAATTTAAAAATAAACAATTGTTATTATAATGAAATTAATTTTTGTATATATAAACGCTTTTTTCGTCTAATTTATAAAATAAACATTAATAAACTAGCATGTTTTTGATATATGTATATCTTTATATAACTTCATTTGTGTATCATATTTTTATATGTAGTCAGCAGCAAAGATCTATCCAGCTATATACCAAAATAGAGCAGTAATTAATATATTCAGATTAGCTAACTGATGATTATCTTAAGATATAATAGTTTTTTTATATCTTCATAATATAATCTATAATTAATAGACTATTTATCCATTTGTTATCTTGTAGTTATTGCATTAGTTAGATTTGTTATGCTCATCTATTTGAAATAAAAATAAATAAAATGTGCTCATATTGAATAAAATCCTCTCTCTCTACAGCTTGAATTTCAAGATATGTTGTGACATATAAGGCAAATGCCCTGACTATTGTATTATAAAACTCTCTTTACTTGCATATTTATTTATATATGTGTATAAACACTTATATATATATATATATATATATATATATATATATAAGTGTTTATACACATATATAGATATTTCTATCGCTCTATTATATATATATATATATATATATATATATATATAAAGGAAAGGGAAGTAGAAATAAACACAGACATAAATTTTTGTAGATATTTTTCTACATTTCCTAGAATAATAAGTAAAGGGGTAAATAACTGAATTTAAAACAACATTTTATTATAAATGTAAACATTTAAAAAGGTCTAAATAAATATTAATATTGTATTATTATTATTTTGATTTTGAAATTTAAAAACAAGTATGGTATTTTTGAAGTCTTTTAATTAATTGTTAAATTATCTATTTTTAAAAATCTTTGTACAAACCTTGATAAAACTTCAAACTTGCTTTTGAAAGATTTAGTGATATTTTTGAAAAGATAAGATAAAAACAATTTTAATTTAGTGTTTTTGTCATATCCCCAATCCAAAACCCCACTCTTATAAAAAAAAGCTGATACAAAAGATCAGTTCAGTTTAGTTTAAATTTTTGAGAAGCAGTGGCAAAATTGGCCAGCTACAAAATTTGGCTAATAATTTTGAGAGAAGCAGCTGGCTAATAGATATCTGCAAAGTCTTCTTTTCATATTTTGAGAAGCAGTGGCAAATTAGTCAGCTGCAAATTTTGGATAGTAATTTTTAAGACATTTCTTGTCTTAATATTTTTGTAAAGCAGTTGGGTATCAGAATTGGTGTTTGAAGAATTATAAAAAAAATAGCTCCCATGAAGATGAGTGAAGCCAATAGATCCAAACATGAGTGGTCTACTAGTTTTATGTACTGAGTATTGATTCACTTGACGACTGGGTCAATTTTAAAATGGATCAATTAGCCTATACAAATGTGTTCTAGAAAATAGCTTACCAAACCTGAAGCTTGTCAAACCCTATACCAAAGGGAAGTTAGTGAATGCCAACATAGCAGATTATGCTTTTTCCAATGCTGACAATTGCCTGGGACAATTCTAGACATAATGGAGGTCTTGGCATGCCAGCAAATTACCTAAATTGTACCTCTATTGATGATGACAAGTCAGTTTACCAACTTCTCCAGAGAAACCATTAGTGGATGAAGAATTAATTATACATATGCTATATCAGCTATATGTAGAGAAGGACAGATAAACATATATATATAGCTATATATATATATATATATATATATATATATATATATAGCTGGTGAGTCCATTTAAAATCCGTAAAATGATTTTTAAGTTTAAAACTTAATAATTTAAAGTAAAACAAATGAATAATTTGTTTAGTCACATATCTAAAAGAAGGGCCATAGATATATATATTGTAAAGAAGGTATTTTAATATTTCTCAAAAAGGCATTTTTAAACCTATATTTTTAAATTTAAAGATGTTATGGTTAATGGCAACCTGAGATAGTGATATAACTTCAAACAAGTAACTAATTTTTGCTTAAATTAAAAAAAAAAACTTGCAAGAGTATTATTTTTAAAATGTTTATCTAACTGACTATCTATATTTAAAAGAAAAAAAAAGGTCGATAATACTTTTTTTAAAAGGGGGGGACCTTATAAACTGATACATATTTTTTAAAAAGAAAAAGAAAGCTGTGGTAGAGTTTGATAAATTCATATTTGTTTTTATTGATATACATGTATATATGTAAATTTATGTATAAATGGAATTAGTAATTATAAAAAAATTAATGTTATTTTTTTTTGACAAAATTAAATGTGTTATGTTAATAATCTGTGCAAATATATATACATATTTAAGTAAATCTAGCATAGGTAACTATATTATTAAAAATGTAACTTAAAAAGTTAAATCATGTATTATTGTAGAAAAATTTAAATATGTTCAGAAATTATATGCACATATATATATATATATATATGTGTGTGTGTGTGTGTGTGTGTATACATCAATTGTATTGCTAATACCAATGTGTGTCAAATAGATACTTATACGTAAATTTTAAATTTTTTAGTGTTAAATGTCAGTTCAAAATGTTCATTTTATATAAAGCCATATATCTGTGTGCTGTCTTGTTTTTAATAAACCAATTGGAACATATATGTAAATCAATGTAATAACTTGAATTTTGTAAATCACATATGTGTAAATAACTATGTGATAATTTTTTATTATGATATGCTAATACAAATCAGAAGGCTTGATATATATGTATAGCCATATTCTATAGATCTTAATTTCATTTATTTTTTATTGTTGTTAATAAACTTGAATTCAATTATTAAAAATTGTATTGCATCATCTCTTGGTCACCATAACAGTTCTTGATTTTAAGTTCTTTTGAACTAGATTCCTTGTATGATGGCTGATATATAAATGTGGATGTTAATTTAGTGCTTAAGGGGCATTCCAGTATGACATTGTTCTGATTTGGTGCAAGGAGAATATTCTTTAAATCCCCTGCACTACATTTTAGTTTAGTTTTATTAGAAATTAAGTTTATAGATGGCAGTACATTAACGGTACTAAGTGGCCAGAGAATTGATGATCAGCATGTTTTAATGCCCCATCATTATTGTTTTTATGATTATGCATTCTAATGGATTAGCACTTAAGTGATGCATCCAAATTAATGTTTTCAATAATATGTCAATTCTGGCAAAGTCTCAATAGTTAGACAGGTCTACAAAAGACCCATTTCAAATCCAGTCACCAGATTGACTGTTGATGTATAATTTGCATTGTTCAAATACAGCCACAAGATGGACTATTGATTTATTGTATTGATTTTTTTTGTAGATTATTCATGATGATGAATGGTTATTACTTTTGAGTAATACTTATGAGTACTCATACTTACTTTTACTTATTATAATGTTGGTGCATTTATAGTTAATCATAACTGATCTCTAGCTGGTTGATCTCTCACAGAGATTTTTATGATCTTATGCTCTTTGAATATATAAAATTACTTAAATATATATTCTTTTAATATTTAATATCTTATTTATTAGATCTTATTAAATATTATACTTTTTGTAAATTTCATTGTTTGAAATATTTTGTATATTTGGGGGGGGGGGTGATTTTTCCATCACTCCAACTTAGTAATATTAAATTAACTAGTAGTTAAAGAAAATTTTTAAAAAGTAAAGTTATACAGTAAGCCAAGAGAGAAAAGTGACTTAGAAATTGAAGTGATGAAATCATGAAATAAAAATAAAAAATTGAGTTTGTAAATTTTAAAAAAGTTTGTTAAAAACAATTTTAAAAAAATCACAGTGAATTTAAGTCAGGTACATCTGGTATTAATATAAAATACTGACCACTCTTTAGTATATGGAGCCAATTGTATTCAATTTTTTTAAATTTCACTTCAAGCAGAGTTTGGACATTCCAATTAATACTTCTATGTAGAAAGAGATTGAAATAACTTTATTATTATTATTACTATTAACTGCACTACTATTTATACTATTACTACTAATGTTACAATTATATGGAGCACATTGAAAATCCTAAATATAACTTCAGTTGCTGAGTTAAATATATTTTCCAAATATAATTCCAACACATCTCAGTATTGATTGAGCTGTTTTGAGTAGGATTCTAAAAAAAATTAATCTACTAAACTTGCCTTCTTGACTATTTCTCAATACTGAGAACTTTGCATAATTTATATACTCACTATAGGATTGAAATCCAAAATTATATATTTAATTAAAGTATGGACATGTGCTTGTACAAATACACAATTCTATTATCACCATGCACAAAAAGGTAAACTAATCAACGTAATTGAGCTAACAAGATAGAGAAAGAGGGAGAGAAGAGAAGGGAAACTTTTTATGGTCAAGAGTCATTTCCAAGACAGAAGAAAATACTTTAGTGATTATTTGCTCTTAACTCTTAATATCTAAAGTATGCTTGGAATATGAACTTCATTGGAGATCTGATTATTTATATATATGGACACACAGACTAAAAAAAAACTTGAGACATACATATTATTTAAGAATCTAATAATAACAATATTATAATAAAGCACTATGCATTTAAACTTCAAATTATTTGCAATATAATATGTAAATTCTAATATTTTTTTGTTGTTAAAAATGATTATAAAAAATCCTAAAATATTATTTAAATTATTAAATTACCTCAAAATCTCTCCAATTTATTATAATTGAGTGAGCAGTCACATTAAAAGCAAAATAATAAAAATGAAAAAACATCGGTTATTAAAATAATTTGCATTTTAATTTTGCATATTTATTGAAAGGGCTCGTGAAAACATTCGTTATTTACCGCATAAATATAAATACAATAATTTTAAACGTTGCTTATAAAATAGTAAATATAAATGTAAAACTTAAAAAAAAAAAAAACTTTTAAATTGTACTTATAAAATGTGTATTTGTGTGTGTGTGTTTATATTAAAACCTGTATAAATAAATATGACAAGAATATTTGCTTTTTCTATGTGATGAAAAAAAAACTTAATTCTCATTTACCTAATGTTTTCAAGAGTGACAGGTAAGTTTTAAAATTACTAACAAATCACAACATTAGTGTAATCTTAGGATCAGGCGTTTGACAAGTTGCGCTTAAGCACACAATAAGAAATTTAACACATGAAATTATAGCCACTTTTTTTTCTTTAAAACATTGAAGAAGCTAATTTTGTAAACCTTCAGGTGAAAATCTCCAACAATAAAGCTTCATCTTTCTACAAACATTAATCACTTAAAATAGTGCATTTGATAGCTAGCAAAAAGCGGTGACACCAGAATACTTAACTATAGTTCATTGGTAACAATAGAGTGTTGATAAATCCTACTTAGGTTAAAAGAATATAAATAAAAAAAATGAAAATGAAGAAATTAGATGAAATAAAATCGTCTTTTTGAAAAATTTCGTTCATAAATAAATGTCATGTCATATTGACATTCTATTCAGAGGAGTAAACTGCAAAAATATCAGATGCTCATGTTAAAAAATATACATTATTTATTACTTTATTGGGTTACATGTCACAGAACAGCTAATTGTGTGCGTTATTGAATATCAACACAGACAAACACTCGCACAAATTTTATACTATTAAATCTTTGCTTCCTGATAATTACTTATAATCAATAAACTAATTGAACATTAAATCTCCATTTATATAGGTATTAATATATGATTACATATATATGCATATAATCAGATATTTTATAAAGTTAAATACATAAAAAAAAATACAAGTATAGTCTAAACTATAACCTCAGCAAAAGTAGTCTTCTCACGTGTCTCATTGGTGGCTGAAGGCATTATCACATTACAATCTTTGTTTTTTGTATATATGACCAGTAAATTAATACTCACATAAATGATTCAAGTTAAACAGGGACACTTTCCCATACTTAATAAAAGCTAATTACCCCTTAAACAACATATAACTGTATAGCTAGACGCAGTGACTCTGGAATGACTATCTAAAAGAAAAATCCTAATCTTACTTGTGACTAGAAAAAAATGTCAAAAGTTTGCTCTATTTGGATTCAAAACCCTATCTTGAGAGCATGATAGTTAAATATGCATTTATTATTTCAGAAAACCTATTATAGTTCCATGCAAATTTAATTACATCATATTTCATGATTTCATTCAATATTAAATGTTTGAATAAATTTTTAACTATAAACATATTTTCAGTTTACATGATGCTTTATATATATATATATATATATATATATATATATATATATATATATATATATATATATATATATATATATATATATATATATTGAACAATTATTTTTAAAATATATGTTTTTCTTAGATGCAATTACAAGAGAAGATAATGTATTCTATTTTATTGAGAAAGCATTAATTCTTTTTTTCACTCTATCAATTTATTTTTAGACTTCTATAGTGATTTCTAATATTTTAAAAAAAAAATGTATGCAGCAAATATGCATATAAAAATTGTTAATCTAGTTTTATTAACAATTCTAATTTATTTAGCAGATTTATAGAATGAATCAGAAATAATAATTCTTTAATAATATGTAAGGTTACAAATAAGTAGCACACAAAAATTTCTGTTTACTATTAGTCATGAGATATATATTATAAGCTTCAATAAACACTGGACACTACCTAATAATATCACATTCAAATCAATTAATTTACACAGATACATCCAGAAGGCATAGAGATAATTCCTTCTTGCAATGCAGATGGTAAATGCTTTGATATTTTTCATTTTTGTCAAAAAGTCAAATGTCTGTAAAGCTATCATAAATTTCAAGCCACAGAAATATAGTTACTATCAGTGCCAAGTACTAGTTTTTTATAACAATGTAAACAAGTTAATTTGGATTCAAAATCATCAAGTGTTTGAATATAACATTATTATAGTGAATACTGTAAGCAAAATAAAAATGGTTGCTGAATGTGTAATTGTAAATTCTATGCTTATCATTGACAAAGATTAACTGTAAGAACTAATCAATATTTGGATGCATTAATTCATCTAAGTTTATTAATTATTAAAATTGATGATAGATGGTTCTTGAGTATATTGAGCATATTATTGAATTTAATAAATAGACTTTGTAAATTATTCGTTGTCAAACTGAAAACCTTTATTTTAAAAATTCAACGTAATAAAGATAGAATTTAAATCAAAGAACTATGCCATTTATGAAATAAATAAAGGAGCTTACTAATGTAAAATATTGACTAAAATAGTGATAAATTTAGACGTGAAGATATCTTATAGAAATTTTATAAAGTTTTTACTATTTTTAAGGAATTATATATAATTTTTAATTTTTAATTCTTTTATTGCTGAAATTGAAGTCAAAACCAGTTATTATTCATGTAATCATTAAAATTAACCACTGATCTATCAAAAATATGCAGCCTCTAGTTGATTGAAATAGCTACATGTATAAAGGTATAATTTGATTTTTCCTGATTCTTTAATAGTTCAAGTAGGTGGAATGTCTGCATATATAATTTAATATAAATAAAGTGTATTTATTTGGTATGTGCACACAAATTACTTTCACTCATAATTCCTCTCTAAAATCACTCTAGAAAAATAATAAAGAGAATGATGCAATTAAAGCATTATAAGACACATGTTTGTAAATTAGGATGTTAGAAAAAAAAAAATGATATAAAGATGTGAGATATCTATTCCTGTGCAGAAATGAGATGGAAGATGTTGGAGTTGTTTTAAAGGTGATAATGCAGAAGAAGCAGCACTCAAATAATGGTTCTGAAAAAAATCTAAAAGTTTAGAACTCTGTTAAAATGCACTTAAGGAATTAACAGCAGTTATTCTTATTATTCTTATTATTATTACTTTTATGTTGTAAAATTAAGCACTTACTGTCTAAAAGTTTTTTACTTGATGTTGATCATAGATAAATGCTAATAAACATTATTATATACATATTTATCATATTCTGTTTAATTTATTATCACTATCTGACTAGTCTCTATGGACACTCAGAAGAATGGCATAGTTGATAGTAAACACAACCAGTGAAGCAAAAGGGATAAAATTAGCAGATGACACAGGATCACTTCTACTGCAAATAATGGCAGCACTAAATTCTATGAATCATGAATTTGACATAAATAATGTGGTCTTGTGGAAAAGTTACATAGAACATATGGAGGACATAATGTTTATTAAATAAAGTAGAAGATGATCATCTTAAGTGTCTACACTTCTTTATTTTTCAGGACAAGACATTATATAGCTTGTTAATAAACTAACTGACCCCAAATGTCTGGAGGAACTTCCATATAAAAAAGCTATAAAAATATTAAATGGCTATTTCACTCTGAGAATATCTTAATGGGTAGGATAGCTGAGATTGAAAAACTGAAAACAATTACCACAGAAAAAATATGTAGATTATGACCTTGCTTTGAGAAAGTTATCTAAAGATTGTGAGATTGTTCCAGAAATAAAAGATGCTTTATTCAAACAATTTTTAAATGCTATAATAGATGAAAGTTTTAGAAAGTTTTTGCTGATTGATCCTAATTTAAATTATAAACTTGCAACCCCAAGAGACTATGCTAAGTAACATAACATCTCTGAGTATGGATGGTCTCAACCCTTAAAAAAAATTTCCATCACTAAAGAAAAATTGAAGAGAACTTTTCTGATTTCAGTAGAGAGAAAAAGAAGGAAACATGTATTGCTGTGGGAAATTATAACATTTTAAAAATTAATTGTAAGCATAAAGAAAATATGTAGAAATTCTGAGTCTAAATGATATTTAACAACTGTTTGTCATTTTAAAGATTGTGGATCTACTAATAAGAAAAAGATGAACTACAAATCTTAGGGAGAGATAGAGTATAGGAAAGCAAATATAAAAACATTAAATGATAGCAAAATGAACCACATATTAATAAGTGTAGAGATCTGTGATAAACAAGTAGATCTGCAGTAACAAGTATCTGACAGTGGAACTGGATTGTTGCTAATATTGTATAAAGAATGGATTAAAATCAGTGAAAACTATAAAAACAAAATCACATTGCAAAAATCTGGATAACATTAATGGAAACAAAGTCAACTTTCACAGAAAAGTTGTAATTTCTGTAAAGCTTAATTTGAGTTGAAAGTTTCTTACATTGTTCATGGTAAATAAAGATTTTAGTCTGCTGATAGGAAGAAACTCATTGGGACATTTGGTATACACATAAACATATTAAAAACAGTCCCAGTGGAAACACTTATGAAAAAGAGATACCTATAATTATTTATATCTGGATCAGCTGAACTGAGAACTAGATAGGTGAATGTTGAATTTATGAAAGATGCATGACTGATCATATGCAAGCTTCACAAAATATTGTTTGCCTTGAGTTAATAAAGTTGAAATAACAATGAGTGAGTTAATCTCTAATAAAGTTTTAACACCAAATGAAGATTTCTTGTGGGCCACACCAGTATTTACAATTGTAAAATCAGATGGAAATTTGTGATTGTGCAGAGATTACACAGTTACTTTGAATATATATGTAAACAAAGATTAATAACTAGTTCTGAGTATACATGAAGTACTATCCCTATTACAAAAATCTAATTACTTCTTAAAAATAGACTTAAATGCTGTTTTCTATCAAATATAAGTAACAGAACAAACAGCAGAATTGTTAACTATAACAATTCATAAGGGACTATACAAATGTAATAAGTTACATTATGGTATTTCCATTGCACTACACATTTTTCAGGCAAAAATGGATATTCTGTTTGCAACTATGGTTAGCATAGTTTCATACCCACATGACATTTTGATTATTGCAACAACAGAACCAGAATTAGAAAGGCAAGTGGACATTGTCTGCTCAAACTAGAAAATGTAAAAGCCATAGTAAACACTATTAAATGTACATGATCTAGAAAAAAAATTAAATTTCTTGGAAATATTATAAATGTTGATGGTCAATATCTAGATTCTACAAAGTAAATCAATAAAATTGTTGAGAAACCTAAAAATATAAAAGAACTGCATGCATTTTTAGGACTTTTACATTTTCACAAAAGTTTTATGAAGGAAAAATCATACTGTTTATCCCAATTATATCAACTTCTCAAAAAGAAACAACATTGAACTTGGATCAGTGACCATGGCAAGGCTTTTAAAAATGTTAAAGACTTGTCATCTTCAGAAAATTTGTTGATGCATTACTGTAGTGATTTGAATATATAATAACAAATGATGCTTCTATGTATGGTATTGGAGCTGTTATGTCTCATTCATGTTATGGAAGAAAACATTTGATTGCCTATGCTTCCAGAGGTTTGATTTCAGTGGAAAAAAATTAAAGTCAAATTGATAAGGAAGCACCAGCCATCATTTTCACAATCATAAAGCTTGACTAATATATTTATGCAAAGAGATTTTAAACTTGCATGGGCCATCACCCCTAATGTGTATTCTTGACACAGAAAAAATAATTGCAGAGAGACAGCAAATGCTATGTTGAATAAATAGTTTATACAGTTAAGATTATAATTTTGTTTACAAACCTAGAAAAGAAATTGGCCATGCAGATACTCTATCCCAATTATCTGACAATAAAGAAAAAAAATATAATTGAAGAAATAAATTACATAGACTCAATGAACTGTGAAAATATAAACAGCATAGTTTTAGCTGAGTGGACTAGGCATGATAAAGGATATGCCTGATGCATGAAATGGATCAAATTTGTCTGGCCAAAGATACATCCTGTTGGAGTTAATAAATTAATATGGAACAAGTGAGATGGACTTTTCATTTGCAATGGATGCATGCTGACCACCAATTATGTGCTCATTTTCCCAAGGGCAGAATACATGTATTGAATCTGTTACATGAAGGCCATCTTGGAATTTTCAGGATGAAAGCATTGACTCGAGCATACATTTGGTGGCTAAATTTGATAAGTGACATTGAACACATTGTAAAAAAATGTTCTAATTACCAAAAAATTGCTAAATTGCTAACTAATCACTTAGAAACATGGGAAATGTCTATGGTTTCTTGGACTATTTATTTGGACCATGCTTCCCCATTGAATGGATGGTGAATGGTACATTACAATGTGTTAAATATAAGTTAGTGAAAAATACAAATGTTGAGTGCTTAATAATGACATTGAATGAAATATTCACTATGCATGGATTTCCAGAGCTGATACTATCAAATGATGGTACTCGTTTTACATCACAAATGTTTAAAGAATAATTGCAAAATAAAAGAATTAAACATATCTTTACTCCACCATATTATCCTGAAAGTAATGGAATTGACTAAAAAGCTGTAAAACATTTAAAAAATGTGTTGAAGATAATAAAAATAAAGAATGTATCAGAAGTTTTAGTGGAAGTGATGTACAATCAGATGTGGCATTCTTTCTTCACTCATTTAACTTAACTATTACCTACTGCTAATAAAAGAGATAGAAATCAAAAGTGGATAAACGTTTTGGCAAGTAAAAATGTATGGCTATGTGATCTTCTAAATTATAAATGGATGCTGGTGTAATAATGAAAGGGTTGTCAAAGCAAATAAGACTAGTAAAATTACAATATGGGAGAAAATTAAAAAGATATATTAATCACTTTCACCATTGTTATGAGAACATTTTACCAGATATTCATCAAAATAAAATGTTTGAGGATAAAAATAATTAAAAGCTATATATTATTTAATGATCCAGATAGTTATCTAGATTTAGAAATATTGACAAAAAATAAAGAGTAGGTTTACATTTACACAAATAACTACAAGGTTTAATTACTTTAATAGTTAAAGCTAGGAGAGTAGCTTCTAGAAGTTCAGGAAGTTGCCAATTATCTGTTAAATTTAAATATTACATTTTCCAGTAAGTCTGTGATTTTCTAGAGTAGGGGGATGAGTGAAATATCTGCCTATATAATTTAGTGTTAAATAAAGTGTATTTATTTAATATATGTATGTATAAATTATTTTCACTCATAATTATACCCTAAAATCATTCTAGAATAATAAAGATAGCACTGAAATTAAAACATATTATAAGATTAGGACATTAGAAAAAACTGATATAAAGACATGTGAGATTTTTTCCTGCACAGAAATGAGACTGAAGAAGTTGGAATTGTTGTAAAAGTGCTAATGCAGAAGAAGCAGCACTTAAAAGTTGGACAAATAGTTCTGAACAAAGTTTGAAACTTTAGAACTCTGTTAAGCTGTACTTAAAAAAATTAATAGTAGTTATTTTCTTCTTCTTCTTCTTCTTCTTCTTCTTCTTCTTCTTCTTCTTCTTCTTCTTCTTCTTCTTCTTCTTCTTCTTCTTCTTCTTCTTCTTCTTCTTCTTCTTCTTCTTCTTCTTCTTCTTCTTCTTCTTCTTCTTCTTCTTCTTCTTCTTCTTCTTCTTCTTCTTCTTCTTCTTCTTCTTCTTCTTCTTCTTCTTCTTCTTCTTCTTCTTCTTCTTCTTCTTCTTCTTCTTCTTCTTCTTCTTCTTCTTCTTCTTCTTCTTCTTCTTCTTCTTCTTCTTCTTCTTTCTTCTTCTTCTTCTTCTTCTTCTTCTTCTTCTTCTTCTTCTTCTTCTTCTTCTTCTTCTTTTCTTCTTATTATTATTATTATTATTATTATTATTATTATTATTATTATTATTATTATTATTATTATTGTTGTTGTTGTTGTTGTTATTATTGTTATTATTATTATTATTATTATTATTATTATTATTATTATTATTATTATTATTATTATTATTATTATTATATGTGAATTTAAGCACTTTCTAAATGTTTTTTTGTTTAATGTCTATCTAAGATAAAGATTAATGAACATTATTATATACCTGTTCCTTATATAGTGTTTAATTTATTATTGCTGTCTGAGTGGTCTTTAGGGACTCTCAGAACATAGCAGTAGGCTAGACCATAATTAAATTTGAAGCAGAACTAAAATATAACAGTAGTATAGCATAAGAGATTTGAGGAAAGGTAGATGTTAAAAGATTCTGTGAAATAAATTCTACAATATTCTTTATGAGCAGTGTGATCTCTAATTGATTTTCTAATATTTGATTTTCATTTTACCTGGTGGAAACTTTTATTTAAAAGATCAAATTATATAATAAGTTTTATAGCTTTTAATATGATAAAGAATTCATTAAAATATAGAAGTGAAAAGGTGTTGATTTTAGACTATAATACCAATGACAACTTCTAGCTTTGAATCCTAGTCATCATTGACAAAAGCTAATGCTGAAACTGTTTGGAAATAGAATTTAATAGCATTATACAATCTAGTATTCATCGATTATTCAAACTTAGATAATATAACATTAGAGTAATGTAAAGATAACTACTCTTTGAATTTGGAGGGAGGACATGATTTGCTCCCTTGTAAAACCATATAAAGAAAAGTATGTGGGAGCAATCCCACGTATAAATTTTAGAGTTGATTTTGTTTCCTTTGACATTTAATAGGTAACTAAGAGGCATAGAATGTGCATAATCATATTAAAATGGATTTAATTGAGATATGATTTTCATCTAGCAAAGATTAATGTTCCAAAAGCCCTAGTTAGTTTTCTCTTATATCATGGATGCAGAAGAGCCAAGAAAGATAATCTAAAAAGTTCCTGTTACAAATATATTGGTTATATTGTCAGAAATAAAAGCAATAGTAATAATAATATCAGTAGTAGTCATATGGCAAGAAACAGTGGAAGCATTAAAGGCAGATATTAAAAATCTATTTTTTTTCTAAACATGTGAAAATTTTACTTGATACAGATTATTTAAGACCTGATTTGGTGAATGCTATGTGATTAAGGAGTTGTCAAGATTTAAGATAAATAACGTTATTCATAGTGATTCTCATCTTCCAAAGAAAGAAAGTTTAGTAGAATAGTACAGGTTGTTTTGGAAGAGGAAACAAACAACAAAGTTAGAATGCATGGTATTGTTTTAAGTTTGATATTTTCTATTGTTAATATGTTTGATTGTATCAATGAAAATCCAGAACTGATTTTATTAGTGTCTGTCCTCAAACCTTAGATTCAGAGAATTCAGAGAAGAAAATTTTTATTCTTTGTTGGATAGCATTGCTATAGAAGTATCATTAAAAAGTGGATTTTTTTGGACACTTTAATGCTTGTGTTGGTATAAATAGCAGATTTTGTCCAAAAAATATTGATGCTATAAATTCTAAGGGTCTGTTATTATTGAATTTTTGCACATGGATTGACTATCACAAATACATTATTTTGACAGCAAAACTAACATGAAGTCACATGAATTTAAAATAATGGTATTTGATAGATGTTGGACATATCATATATATATATATATATATATATATATATATATATATATATGATTAAATATTAAAATGATAGTCACATCAAAAATGGATATTTTCTAATCTTATTTACAAGAAAATTAATGTTCATTCTTTAGAAGAATCTATTAAGGTAGTAGATTTGAAAAGATATTAAACACTCAAACACATAATTTATTTAAGGAGTGTATTAATGATAAAAGTAAATATATTATTGGTTCTGGGCACAAATCATGTAATTATTGAGGTTTTTTTTTTTTAAAAAATCAAGATTGGTTTTCTGATGATGATCTTACTATGATTAACTTGATAAAAGGAAATGCAGCATTTTCTACTTGGCTGAATAATAAATTTAATGTGCAACTTCATAATACATTTAGAGATCTGAAGGCAATTGACAAAAAGATTTTAAATAATTAGTATATTAAAACTGCAATGAAGATTCACACTTTCCCTGATCATGATTATTCTAGATTATATTTTGTTGCATTGAAAGCAACAGATAGAGCTAAGAAATGGTATCACAATCCAGCAAAAACATTTTAATCTAATGACAATAATATTTTCAATCGAAGGAAGGAGTATTTTAATCTTTTGAATAAATATTCAGAAATTGTGGTGATGATTTTTAATGATGTATCTATTTTACATATTCATTTAGATTTGGACAAATATTCAGTTTAAAAAGACTGCTGATCCTGATGGAATTTAAAATATGGTGATTTCAAAAATATTGATTTTTTTTTAGAAATCTTAATTCATGAAAATGTTCCAACTGATCATAAGATGTTTCTATTGTTTCAATTTTTAAAAATAAGAAGAGTCAACAAGATTGTAGTATTATCATGGAATGGCAATGTTTACTACAGCAAAAGTACTTTCATTGATTTTTTTGAATAGGCTGCTGCTTTGAATCATAAATGAATGGCTGCCAGAGGCTCAATGTGGTTTTAAAATTTCATGAATCACTGGTTTTTGTTGCCATAAAAATGAAAGAAAGTGATTTATAAATTGCTTTTATTGTTTTGGTCAAAATGATTCAGTCAATGTAAAGATCTATGGAATTATTTAAAATTAATTGATATCCACCAAAATGAGTTTCTTAGTGTCTACATGATGAAATGACAGGAAAAATTATTACTACAAGCTGAAAATCTGAAGCATCTGAAATAAACATGGCATTAAATAAGAATGTGTTTTGCTCCAATTATGTTTTCAATATTTATGACAGTGTTATTTGGAAGTATTTATAGGAAACTTAATAAATTGGAGATTATGATATGGTACAAATTTTATGAAGAATTTTTAATTTGGGTCATTTTAAAACAAAACCAATACCCTTTTTTTTGCATTCTGGATTTACAATATGAGAGTGATTTTACTATTTTTTCCAGTTGAGATGACAATTTTCAGAATGTTCTTAATGTTTTAAATGCAAGATATAAAATCATTGTTTTTTTTAATTAATGTCCAAAAAACTCAACTTATTTATCATTCAGTGATGAAAGAATAATTCTCAGTACAATTTAGCTTGGATTGTTACCAATTTGATAATATAAACTAGTTCAATAGCTTGATAGTTTTATGAGTGGAAATGTAGATATAGATGTTGATGTACAATCCATATTCCAATGTGCTGCTGCATTTTTTAATAAAGGTAGCTATTTCATTGCAGAAAACTAGCTTTTACAACTATGTTTTCTGTATTCTTATTTAATTTATTGTATAGAAGTGAAACTTTGAACTCTTTGACTGACAATATGCCATTTTGAATTTTAAAAAAAATTATAATAAATATAGTTTATAGAGTATCTTCTGTTTGAATGCAATAAATATAAAAATATGTACATTGTTAAAAAGAGCAAATATGAAAGAATGTAATGAAAATGACAAAATAGTCATTACCTTAAAAAAAAAAATAAAGAAAAAAAATATTTTCAATACTTTTAAAAATGTCTATTTTTACATTGATTCACAAATTCTAAATTTTGAAAGTTAAATGTTAAAATGATATCTTCATAAACAACTTCATCACATTTGTCACAAAAAGCTGAAAAAAAAGATATATGACATGTCTTACCTGAGATGATTATAAACATCAGAAACGACAGAAATCAATCGATTGGTAGCTTTCAGTTTTACTTGCAGAATCAGATCTTGTTCTTCAATTCAGGGTACACGAGTTATTATACAAAGAAAAATTTAGTAAATTATAGTGTATGAAAAAATATAATTTATTATTATATTATTTAATAATGGGGAGGGGGTGTTGGTAACCTAATATATCTATTATTTTCACATAAAAAGTTTATTCAAATAAATAAATATCAAACACATTAAAATAAAATGAATAAAAATAAATCAATGAAGATTAAAATAAATTTATTACAAGCACTGATTACAATTACATATATAAAAAGAAAAGAAATAAATAAAAATAAAAATAAATTACAAGCATTGATTACACTTACATATATAAAAACAAAATAAATCAAGAAATATCAAAATACATTACAAGCACTGATGAAAGTCTGTGTGAAAATGCATTTGTCTGACCTAAAACTGAAAAAAATCAAGAGAATACAAAATTGCAACAAATGAAGACAGTGTTACTATAATCATGCAATAAATGAACAATCATATAAATAAAATCACCAATTATCTTTCCTATTACAGAAGCAAGTAGAAACATAGTTCTCAGTCTGGAACTGCACTATGGTGTATTGTGACTGTATGGGGGTAGGAAGATTTAGAGAGACACTTGAGCTATGCCACTTTAATCATGATAAGCAGCAAAGTAGACTCTCTTTCTCTACACACAGGAATAGATCCACATTCCACACAGCCAAAATAAGTTGAAGTCATACTTTGCTTCTCCAGCATACAACACACCTTCTTTGGCCTTGTGTACTACCACAGCACAGACCAATCATAGTATGATGTCCACTAGGAGTCAGATGTTGTATTACAGAAGGTTTCAGTTTCCTGGATGTGAAATCACCATTAAGGCTCGCTGATAAGGCTATTCTAAACTCCAGATGTGATATAGGCCTCATTTGCTTTTGGGCCATGTATACAGTATATAGAATGTAGGAATTAGTAATATCTGTATCAAAACAATGCCAGAATAAGCACATAAGCCATCACCTTGACCTTCTATCCCAGCCATATACAGTTTGCTTCTGGTTTGCTAAATCAACCTCATCCATGAAGCAGTTGTATTTTTTAATTGATGTTGGACATGGATATGAATGTTTTGTACCACCTTTATGTGTCCTAAGCACAGTATTAATCCCAGATGGTGGATAAGCATTATTGAGCTTAACAAATGTCTTCTTATCCATCCAAAGTAGAAACTCAAGACCACTGCCTCTATCAACTACAGAATGACAGTCTCCTCTCTCTATCTGTTTATAATCTTTAGCTTTTTTGTGGATTCTATCTGTAATATATTCCTATCAACTTTTAATGTGCCACAGGAAGAGATATTACTTGCAGATAGCTCTTCAGCTAATTGTGGGCTAGTAAAATGTCTGTCACAAAAATAATATGGTTCTGTTTCACAAGATGTGACAGCACGGCTTGGGTTCCCAGATAGTGGCCAGCATTTCAAGTTACACTTTTATCTATATACAACTTAATATGGGACACATATCCATTATGTCTATTTGCACAGACCCACCATTTGAAGCCTTGCTTTATCAGTTTTGAGGCATCAAATTGTTTCATGGTGTTGCGACCCTTAAATTTAGTATGGTTTCATCAACTGCTACTACATGGTGCACTTGATATGCAGCTTTGAAATTAATATTACAGTGAGGTATAAATGGCCTCATTTTATAAATCCTATCATTATCTTTATATTTTTTTATCATCATTGAAGTACAAATTGCCTAAAATTTTCATAAATCGACTTTGGATCATAACTTTAGCAAATTCCTATTGGTGCAATAATTCAGTTGTAGATCAAATGAAATCAATTCTATCCATGTGTGATACACTACAAATATGTATTATTATGTCAAAAAATGCACTCAACTCACAGGGTGACAGATTACTCCACTTTGTAACTGCTTTCCATTTCACAGCATATTTATTGGTCTCAACACATATACAATCAAACATTTTTTAATCAAATAATAAATAATAAACATCAATAATTGAATACTCATGGGTGACGGGAAAATTTAGCCCTGGAGACTTAGTAAATGTTTCAAATGGCACATGTGAATTATGAACATTATCCAAAAATGCATCTGAGTCAGGTTGTGAATAAATCCCAGGCAATAGGCTCAGTTGCCATCCTAACACTCCTTATTGATGACTTCACAAGCTTTTCCCCTTTTTTTTAACATTGCAGCTTCTCCATCATCTGAAATATCAAAAAAATTATCATCTTATGAGCTGATAGAAGAAGCCTCAGAATTACAAACATCATCAATAGGAAACTTATCTGAATCTGAATCATAATTGGAACTAAAATATGCAGTGAGTGAACTCATTTCTCAGGCAAAAAAAAAATTCTGATTACTAAGTCTAAAAAAATAAAAAAAAATAAATAAAAAATTAAAAGGTACATTTTACAAAAAAAAATATAACAAATCTAAATTTTATTGTAGAGAAAAAATACATTTATTTGCAGAAAATAAAATGGCAAAAAGAACACCGTTAGACCTATATGTTTAGTACTTACTGATTCAGTGCAAACTCAGTTAAAAATCTTAATCTTTGGTCATATGCACAGTCATATGTATTATCAGTCAAAATGTGAAACTTTATTGGCATAATAAAAAGGCATTTGAAAAGTTTTATTTAAGGCTCCATAAAAAATGTAAAAAATTCAATGGAGTTTGTGAAAATAATCAATATGTTTATCATTGTGCTGAATATTATATTACAAAGTCTATTATTATAAAATTCCATGTTCATTGATTTTGGATATGCAAAATGAATGAACAAAACACAATTTCCCAAAAGAATGTTTTATAGTGAACTTGAGCATACTTTTCATGGGAGAAGTGGACCTACATTTTGAGGATTACCTCAAAGACATTTTAAAGAAATGCAATGTCAATTATTAGGCCAATGAGTCAAAGAATAGAATATATTGGAGACCTACAGTAAAACATAATGCTTAATTATTTTAGAAGAAATTAAAAAATAACATTTAAAAAAAGATCAGCCCATTGTAAATATGAAGGCTTGTGTTTCATAGATCAGTTTAAATAGTCATTACAAAACTCATTTCTAAAATAGTTTTTTCCTTCTATCTTTTTTTTTCTTTTTTTTTTATAGTTATGATAGCTATACTCATTTATAAGCAATTGTTTATTATTGTTACATATAACAAAAATAAAGCAATAATAAATATAAATATAAAATAAATCAGTTTTAATACAAAATAATATTTTGAGATTTTAGAATGTTATAGAATTTTTTGGGAACTAAATTGAATGATTGATATGAATAAAAACATGATTATACAAATTGGATAGATTATGTCAAACAAAAATTAAGCACATTGAAATTCCAATGATATGGTTGAATAACAACAACATTAGTAGTAATAGTAGTAGCAGTAAGAGTAGTAGTAGCAGCAGCAGTAGTAATAGTAGTAGTAGTAGAAGTAGTAGTATTAGTATTACTACTACTAAATACAGTCAATCAAAATTCAAACATACCCAATCACACACCATGCAATAATTGAAATATCTTTGATAAAAATGTCAATAACCTGAATGATAATCAAGCAACCAATATTTAGCTAACAATACCACACAAGAATATACATAATCAAACAATAAAAGCAACTAGCTACCCAGAAAATATTACTAGCAATAAACTATAAACATTTTATCAATGTAACATATACATATGCATCCTAAAGCTCTTTAAATTACTTATGCCATCAACCCATGGACAAATGTAATTTTCCCATTGAAATATATAACAAGGTAAGCATATGTGTATGCCAACAAGCAATGTAACTCTTATTATGAAATAAAGTTCCTTTTTGAAAATAATAATATAATTAGAAGGTATTTGAACTCAGACTTTCAAGCTACCTACAGTTATCCATTTCATCTTAGACAACCAATACGTATAACCACATCTTAGACAACAAATATATATATATATAACCACATACATGTGAAAAGGATAAATGATTTCCAATATACTTACTTCATGCTGAATCAGAACTCATCAGTTGATCCAGATCATTATCTCCCACACACATATATGTAATCCAGTGCTCAATTTATATTAAGATAGCAAATCTTCAAACTTTAAAAGATAGGTTTCACTCTACTCCACCCTCCAACTTTTCAGCTATCCATATCATTGAAAATCTGATGACGGAATGCTCAAAGCTCTTGTTGATTCTCAATGATATGAATGGCTGAAGAGTTGAAGGCTGGAGAAGATTGAAACCTGTTCATTAAAGTATAAAGATTTGCTGTGTTAATATAAACTGAGAGCTGGTTACATATATATATATATTAACAGCAAATCTTTATACTTTAATGAATAGTCAATATATATATATATATATATATATATATATATTCACTACACACATACATATATATATATATATATATATATATGTGTGTGTGTGAGTGTGTGTGTGTGAGATGATAACCCAGAACCACTGATGAGTGGTAGTTCAGCATGAAATATGGTAATTAGTTGTATAAGATGAACTAGACAGCTGAAGGAATTTGAAAGACAGTTCAAATCCTTTTTAATTACATCAAGTTCACTATAGACAGCATACTTGTATTTAAATAATAATAACAACAGCTTAGTATCCAAAAGTATTTTCAATAGTAATGTAATCATATCTGTGTTTAACTATTAATTGTTTCTGGTATATATTATAGATTCTTACATAATATGTCTTTAAGTGTATTTTTAAACTGTATTTCCTTTAAATTTATAAATTCAACATTCCTTTTCTTTTTAAAACTTGTTTTTATTCCAACTATAATTTTCTTTCTCCTTCCAATACAACGTTTCAACTACATTCTGTAGTCATTATCAAGTTTCCTTAAAAAATAATAATAATAATAAAATAAATAAATAAAAATAAAAAACAAAAATAATAACACAAATAAATAAAATATTAATACATTCCAAATACATAATATTCAATTAAAACCATAATATTATTATAATCTACAAATACAATTATTTACCTCCTTCCCTATCTTTAATTATTTCTTTTAAATTACCTTTATAAATTAATACTCTTCTTATATAAATTTATTATCTTTTCTCTAAATCTTTACCCATTAACATTCTTTTTATAATCCCCCCCCCTTTTTATTTTTATATATTATTCTTATATTATCTTATTTTTTATCTCTATTTATTAAAAAATAAGATAATATAAGAATAATATATAAAAATAAAAAGGGGGGGGGGATTATAAAAAGAATGTTAATGGGTAAAGATTTAGAGAAAAGATAATAAATTTATATAAGAAGAGTATTAATTTATAAAGGTAATTTAAAAGAAATAATTAAAGATAGGGAAGGAGGTAAATAATTGTATTTGTAGATTATAATAATATTATGGTTTTAATTGAATATTATGTATTTGGAATGTATTAATATTTTATTTATTTGTGTTATTATTTTTGTTTTTTATTTTTATTTATTTATTTTATTATTATTATTATTTTTTAAGGAAACTTGATAATGACTACAGAATGTAGTTGAAACGTTGTATTGGAAGGAGAAAGAAAATTATAGTTGGAATAAAAACAAGTTTTAAAAAGAAAAGGAATGTTGAATTTATATATTTATTATCATGGAGCTATAATTTAAAAAGAAAAAGAAGTGAAAAGATGTGTATATAATTATATTTATCCTTTAAATTGTAAATATCTATCTCCTTGAATCTATTGTTATATTTCTATTGTAATCTATAAACAGGTGAATAAGTCATCCTTTTTAATGTATGTAAATAAAATACATCTTAAGTTTTAGAGTTAAAAGTTAGTATTCTGAGAGAAATCTTACTTATTATATTCTGATAATACTTTGCTATATATTAATTTAAATAAGAACATATCTGATATTAATCTTTTATTGTGCATACTACTGTGTTTAGTCATATGTGTATCCTCATAAATATATAATATTTATTTTGAATTTTTTGGAGATTGTTTATGGTTGAATAATTGTAATTATTCCATATTAGAGATCCATAATGTAGCACTGGTAATATCAGATATTAAAAATGTAGTTTGTAAGTTTACTAATTTGAGTCTAATAATTAAATTCAATATTAGACCCATATTTTTATAAAATTTATTTATAGCTATCTGAATGTGATTATTAAAAGAAAAATTATTAGTAAAGGTAATATTCAAATCATTCTATATATTATTTTTAGGTCTTCTTCTACTGCTAATACAATAATAAGCAATATGACCATATTTTTTTTTGTAATAAGATTCTGTATTACATTTATTTGTGTTAATTTTCATTCACATCATTCACTAAATTTATTTACATAACTTTGCTATATTTTAAGATCATTTGCACTTCATATTTCTAAAAATATTTTCATATAACGTACAATGCTTTTATCATTGATTATAAATGTTAAATCAGATGTATACTAAAAAGAATAGGTCTAAGGATGCTTCCTTGAGAAATTCCATATTTTTAAGCAGATATAATTGAAGGTTTTTCATTAATATATTGTAATTCTTTCTATCAGTAAGAAATGAATTTAAGAGCTTTAAGACATTGGTGGATATTTCCATTGTGTTTGCTTTCAAGAAAGATGCCCATTATCTACTCTATCTAAAGCTTTGGAGAGATCTACATAAATGACGTCAAGATGATATTTGAGATCTATGACTTGTAATATAGCATTTAAATTGTGTAACACATTTATTTTTATGGAATGTCCAGGAATAAATCCATACATAGAATATGAAAAGATATTTTTCAAATGCTGTATGATTCTATAATAGATTTTTAAAAATAATTTTACATATACTGGCAGAAGAGTAATATATATGAAAGTTGGAGAATCTGATTTATGTCCTAATTTATAAATAGGAAATTACTTTTGTGATTTTTCAACAGTCAGGAAATGATGATGTTTTTACTATTAGATAGAATATAGAAATAAAACAAACTCCTTTTTAAAACTTGCATTTTATATGACTATAATGATGAAAAAGAAATCCAACTTTTCGACTATTTCATATAGTCTTTTTCAAGGCACACTAAAATAAAATATATAATAAATATCACATATTCCAAAAAAAAATATTAAATTAAAAATTGCAAAATATATTTATAACCAAAAATTTACCTTATCTCCCACTCCCCTTTCCTATTACAAACAATCACAACTTAAACACATTTTTTTTTTTATTAAAAAAAAAAAACTATATATATCCTTTAAAACATTTAATTAAAAACCTATTATTTTCTTTTTCCATTAACATCCTATTTAATTCTGGTTTTATTTCATTAATGTGCATACCTTCCTTTTTCATCATTTTATTACATGACTTAATACATTCCAAAGGCTTTATTATAAAATCCCCATGCTTAAATTTATTCATGTGAATGTAAACAGCAGAAATTTTATCACCTAAATGCTGTTTTAATCTACTTTTTAATTTATTCTTACTAGTCCCAACATATGTCATTTCTACATTCTCTCTAAAACAATTCAAACATTTTATCAAATAAACTGAATTCATAATGTCTAACCTATTATAGTCCCTATTATTATGAATTTAAAAAAAATAACTTGCTTACTTTGTATAAACTGGACAAATTGAAACATTATATTTCCTATTAATCATTTTAACTAATTTCTTAACTTTAATAAATAAATCTTTAGATATATTAAAATCAACATAAATAACCTTTTCTCTATTCCTATACCTATCTAATCCCATTCTATTTCTTATTTTATTTATATTTTTATTAGAAAATAAATGTTCATCTACACCCTTACGATAATCATTCATAAAACATTCATTCCTAATAATATCAACCTCATTCCCAAACAAATTATTATTTGAACATAACTTAATTGCCCTAATAATTTTATTATTAACAATATTAATTTTACCATGATTATCAATATCTGAAAAAACAATTATTTGATAATCCAAAAAATGTTTTTTTTTTTTTTCTAAACACATATGTTTCTATAATAACACTACCATTCCTATCATTTTTTTAAAAAAATTCTAACATCCATATATTTAATAACATTAATATATTATTTTTCCATAGTAAACTTTATTTTTTCAACTCTACCATTAATATAATTCAAAAAATTATCTGCATTTCTTTTATTACCATTAAAAACCATAAAAAAGTCATCAACATATCTAACATAAAAAAATTGGTTTATTCCTTTTATAATTAAAAAATTGCTCTTAAAACTTATACATATATATTCCTGCCAAAAAAAAGAAAACACTTATGTTTTTACCTATACTTAAACCCTGTTTTTGCTTATAAAATCCATCCCATATTAAAAATAAGGTCATACAACAAATCACTAATATCTCATATGAAAGAAAACCCTCAATTTTTAATTTTACCCCTTTATCTTTATCTTTTGGAATGTATTAAGGCATACAATGAAAGGATGATAAAGAAGGTATGTACATTAATGAAATAAAACCAGAATTAAATAGGATGTTAATGGAAAAACAGAAAAGAAAATAATAGTTTGTTTTTTTTAATAAAAAAAAAATTGTTTGTGTTTAGGTTGTGATTGTTTGTAATAGGAAAGGTAAATGGGAGATAAGGTAAATTTTTGGTTATGAATATATTTTGTAATTTTTATTTAATATCTTTTTTGAAATATGTGATATTTATTATATATATATAATTTTATTTTAGTGTACCTTGAAAAAGACTATGAAATAGTCAAAACATTGGATTTCTTTTTCATCATTATAGTCATATAAAAAGCAAGTTTTAAAAAGGAGTTTGTTTTATTTTTATATTGGATATTTATGAACTATTTTGGAAAGAAGGAGTGTGTGATTGATATATTAAATTATTAGATAGAATATATATGCTAAACTGGTTTTGTAGATTAACATGGGTAATTTTATTTTTCAAATATCTATTAGTATTTATCATTTCTTCAGCATTTATATAATTTATGTTTATTGTTATCAGTTTTTAAGAAATTATCTATAAAAGGATAGTTATATGAGTTTTCATCAATGTGGTCTCTTTGAGAAGAGAAGTACTCCATGAATTTATATGGTTTAATATTTCTAGTTATTGTATTCTGTAAGTTTTTAAGAGGCCTTCCATAATGTTTCAAACACTGCAAATATTATTCTGTATATTTTTCATGTATAAAATGTAATCTTGTTTTTCTAATTTTTTAATTAATAAGCCATAATTTTTAAAATGATTTAGATACATTATGTCTATATTTTTTTATATAAAGAATGAAAATGTTGTTTTCTTTTCATGCATTTTATAAGTTTTTTAGAAAACCACTCAAGATATTTGTTGCATCTGATAGTTTTTATAGGAATGAATTTCTCTACTATATTATTAAAAAATAATTTTTGGAAAATTTCTGCGTTTGTTACATCATTGTAATTATACATATATTCTCACTTAGTATTTTTAACTGCTGAATTCAAGCCACAATAGTCACTTTTATCATAATTTATTTTAGATTTTATTAATATATGATTTTTTCTACATGTGTGTGATCAAGTGGGTTAGCAGTATGAGATAGTGTCGATAGTTGAGGTCATGTGAAAGTCTGAGTTCAAATCCCCTATATATTACATATTGGAGTGCAGATATAAAAAAGCCTGCACTGTATAAAAATTCATATATTAAAAATATAATGTTGTAAGGTCTGCCCATCCCTCATATATGTATGTAAATGGATTTTCTATACATGGGGGGTGAGAGTGACACATAGACAACATGAGTAGATTGAGAAGAGTGGCACCAATGTGGGCTTTGAGCATTTCATCATCAGATTTTCAATGAAATGGATGGCTGATGAGTTGTGGGATGGAGTATATTGAAGCATGTACATTAAAGTATGAAGATTGGCTATCTTAATATAAGCTGAGCATTGATTGCATATATGTGTGGAGATGATAATCGACCAACTGACATGTGCTGGTTTAGCATGAAATACGTACATTGGTGATTATTTATCTTTTCAACATGTGTGTAATCAAGTATGTTGAGATAGCGTGGTTAGTTGAGGGTCGTGTGAAAGTCTGAGTTCAAACCCCCTATATATTTAGATTTTGTCGTAGATTTCATAGGTTTAAGTTTATAGATGATTCGAGTTATTTGCAGTACGTCTTCGGTCATTAATAATACTAATAGTAACAGTAATAGTAGTAGTAATAATATCACGCTCATCAAACAATAAATAGTAATTTAAAACAATTTTTAAGAGGTATAAATTGAAATATTTTTAATAATAATAATTTTAATGACAATATTCGTATTTTAAAATGCAATAAAAGAATAATGATTGTTACATTAAATGATACATTTATATTTTATCTAAATGGCAAAGATTACTACTATTGAAACATTTTCCGATGTTTAATTTTATTTGCTACTTAATTTAATATGACAGAAATATCAATAATTAAGTATAACATCACTATATTCTAATTTACGCTATTTAATTGGGGATTTTATTACTATTTATTTCCCGAAGGTTTAATTTTTATTTATTACATATAATTTGTATGTTTTTATATTTCATCTTATAGATATTATTTATAATAGATTATTAAAAACAGTTTTGTAATCTTTTCATTTTCAATAGGATTATTTTTGCTTCAGTTCAGTAATTAAAAATAATACAACTTGATTGACTTTTTCATTTCTAATTCTATTTTTTATAAGTGAGTTAATCTTTGACTTCATATTCTCATCTGCTTGAGTATAAAACACAATATCATATATTAAGTTATGTTCACTAGATCGGTTTTTTAATTACAATTACATTAATTTGAAACAATATTTATTGCCAGATTTTAGGTTTTATTAAATCTGATTGTTTCTATGACATTTGATGAGTTGTTGTTTTGATGATTATTTTAAAAGTAATTGATATGGAAATAAATAAAAAAAAACTTCTATAAATAATACCATTTATTGTTTTGCTGCTGTTTTTTATGTTTAGAACTAATCTGGAATAGTATGATATTTTTCAGATGCATAAATATAAAAATAGATAAAAGAACTGACAAATTACAAGCTCTCATCAAAGGATTTTTTGATACAGAAAATATAAGTGCAAGATGATTGGCTGATTTTCTATAAATTGATATTGACATGGAGTCATCATATTTTGTTGCAATCAACATATCTAGAAAAAAAAAGAGATATGTTATTTTCAATTTCCATAGTAAACATAATATAAGGATGCCAATCATTCTAAGCATCAAGACCATGAGGCCATATAACAAATGTATCATACACATATCTGAGATGAATGGAAGGTTTATTAGTAGCCACATTGAATACTTAACTTTCAAAATTATTCATGAAGAGATCAGCAATTACAGGTGATAGTGGAGGTCCCGTAGAAAGTCCTCTAATTTGTTTGTACTTTTGAAAATCATGAGTAAAAAATGTATTTTCAAGGCAATATTTTGCTAATGGAATAATGAAATCAGGCAAATTATTGTATTGAACTATTATAAATAAAGCTTCTGCAACAAGAATACTAGTAAGCATACATGACACATCAAAACTAACCAATAAATTGGGTTTAGTTAGTTTTAAGTTTTTTAATTATAAAAATAAAATGACTTGAATTTTTAATTCTAGATGGAATGTTATCTGCCAATGGCTGTAAGCATTGGGATAAATATCTAGCCAAAGTATGTGTATGACAATCTATAGCACTAACAATTGGCCACAATGGTATACCTCAGGTTTATGATTTTTAAGCAAACCATAAAATGTAGGATATAATGAAGAACCTTCTTTTGGAGAAATTTTAATTTTCATATTCTCATCTATACTGGAACATTTTATGAAACATTTTGTCTTTTTTTTCTAAATATGCCAGAGGATCTCTAACAATCTTTTTATAAGTAATTTAAAATTTTATTATTATAATATAAACAATTAAGTTCAACAGTTGAAATAAATTTATTTTCTGGAATAATTACAATAGAACCATCTTGTTTTAAATTATGGTGTGCAACAAATTTCATTTAGTTAAATCACTATTTGATGGTTTCATATTTTTTAAGTCAGAGTACTTTTGAAATATCAGGGGGTTTATGATATTCCATGTTTACAGTTCTCAAAACCTATGTAAGTCAGTCTAATAGATGAATTCATGTGAGAATTAATGAACATAAAAATGCCTTTAATCAGAAATTAAATACACCAGCTTTTATTTCACATTTTTTTAGAAATTGGTCACAAACCTGATTGTGATAATGATAAAATACTTCCTAATTTGGAAAAGGATAATTTGAGATCCATGAGGGGGTCAATTGAAATATTAAAAAGGCCAACTGATTTAAACACAGCTGATGAATCACAATGTATTCCAGCCTTATGGAGACCATTTATTTTATCTCTTTCTTTTAATATAAACTTGAAAACAATTAATGGTAAAACTGAAGAAAATAAACATTTTGTTAATCCATATATTCTGAATGTTCAACTACTTCATGCTCAATCTCATTCTTTATCTCACACTCAATCTCATTACTATTTGAGATCTAATGATTTTTCTTTAAAAAGTTAACCTTGACAATGGCAGATGCTATTCATTGAAATGTTGGGAATTAATCAAAACTACCACACATTTTAACTCAAAAGCTATTTTATTTATCATCATCATCATTATCAACCATTATCAATCCACTGCAGGATGAAGGTCTCTCCAAGTTTAATCCATCTTCTCCGATCTTTAGCTTCTCTTCTCCACATCACCCCTACACATTTTCTTATTTCATCCATCCATCTTACATGTGGTCTCCTTCTGGGTCTTTTACAATCTCTTGGAATCCAGTTTAAAATTTCAATATATATATATATATATATATACCTTCAAATATTATATATCTTATGTTCAGTTGCACAGGATTCCTAATTTGTACATACTATTAATTATCATTAGACTTCATCCATCTATATGTGATTGCTTTCCTTTCATTCCATCTTATATATATATATATTATATTATTTATATATATATATATATATATATATATATATATATATATATATATATATATATATATATATATATATATATATAAGACATATTTTGTGGGTTCATCCATGTTAAAAAATTTAAATATTGATATACTGATGTTTCAACTTGATCACACAAGTCATCCAGTGGATGACTTATGTGATCAAGTTGAAATGTCAGTACATCAATATTTAAATTTTTTAACATGGATGAACCCACAAAATGTCTTTTATATATGCAACCCATGAAAATCTTTGTATAAACATATATAGATAAATTGAACAATATTTATTCTAAGCTAACTCATAATCCGTAGAAATATAGAAACAAAAAGAGAAAATGCTTCAACATGAGCATATCACATTAGAACAAGACTTTATTCAGATGTCTTCTGGGTGTATAACATATGTTTAATGATGTTATATATGTAAATTATTGTTAGTGGTTATTTATAAAGATATAATCATGATTGAAACTCCTTTGCATTGTTATCTTGTTACAAAAAAATAGTTTCATGCACATATCTTAACAGATTTTATACAAAATGTTAACAGCTATAATATGGACATTTTATATCCAGTAATGAGAACTGTAATAATAATATATTAGATCATCATGGAAAATAGTTTTATTTTAATGTATTTCTAAAAAGTTCCTCAAAATTTCAACCTCTTGGATCATTCAGATTTTTTAAAAGAAGCATACTTACAATTTGTTTTCTATAAGAATTTCAATAAATTTTGGATTAAGAGAGACACCTAATTTACGATAAAGAATTGATATTACTTTTTACAATTTTGAATATAATACAGTATCAAAACACTTTTCATAGCTTTTTGTATGAATAACCATATATATATATTATGTGGGTTCATCCATATATATATATATATATATATATATATATATATATATATATATATATATATATATATATATATATATATATATATATACGTACGCACAAAGTATTTTTGGTAACATTAATTTTTAATTTCTGTTTGCAATTTTCGAGAAAATAAGATTTAATATTTAAGATGAACAATATTCCAAATGAGTAAATTTGAGTCCTAATTTTGATTGAAAAAAAAGTATTTTCTCAATCATTAAAAATTTTGTGATAAAAGAAAATTATATTACTGTTCAAACATGAAAAGAAAAAAAAAATGTTATTATAAATTGCTATTTTTGGATACCTTTTGTAAATAACATCTAGTCAAATAACTTAGCAAATTTACTTTAGAATTCTTGATCAAACATTTTCTTGTTAGAGAAAAAAAATCCAGTTACTCATGAAAATTTATAAGTTCAAATAAAATCAGAAAAACATGCACCAGATCTATCAAATTCACCAACAGTTCAGTTTATGAATTATAGGAACATAAGTTTCCATATGAATGATTTTTATGAACCCAAAGAAAAAGAAATGAACTAGCAAAGTCAAAGTAAGCAAAAAGAAAAAATACATAAAATATTGCCCATTACATGTTTATATATAAATATATGCACATCAATTTTATTATGGATGACTTCATAAAAAATTAATATGCTTCAGTAAATAACAAATGAATTGAATTATATATGTATGTATATAACAGAAAAAATAATTTTTATAACAATTAAATTAATTGTGCATGCAGCAAAGAGTTGCATAGATGTACCTCTATTACTTTATTATTAGAGGGAAAAAAGATGCTATTCAGTGGTGATAATTATTGTTGACTTGTATATTTATTGCTTTTGCGAAGATAATGTAAAAAAAATATAGTTTACTATGTTGTAAGACGTTCTTATATAAAGGATAAATATAAAAAATGGTATAATAGAAAATAAAAGAAAGCTATTTATTTTTTTATTTAGGCTGGTTACTGATAGTAAGCTTTTGATTGGTTAATAATCTATAGAAGTTGGTATTGAGAAAAGGATTTAATTTATCAATTTTCTGAAGACATTATAGTATTTGCAACTACTTAAATTGAGCATACTAGAAAATATTGCCAGGGAGATAAAGTAATAAAAATAAATAGGAAATAAATTACTATAGTTGTTTGAGAAGTTACAAGGCTCATATATGGAATATTTGTAAACTAATTATGAAAATGTTTTATAATGAAATTGAGTAAGAATTGCAATAGATAAACAAACTTTTAATAAAAATATTATTTTTTATATCATTAAAAATATTTATCAAATATTTGTTTGATTTACAAATTATGAAGTATAGACTTGAGTAGTTTCATAGAGGAAAAATTGGAAATTCTGCATTTGAGTTGGAGAAAAAGTTAAGTTAGACTGATAAGATTAGAAATGCAAATATATTGCTGAAAATAATTGTTTATTGAAAAATCAAAGGAGAAAAAGTATCGTCAAGTTTGGTGGTCGAGTGGTCAGCACAGCTGCCTTCAAAGCAGTCGTCCCGCATTTGCAGGATTGCTTCCCGGCCGATGCTTTCACATAAAAAAAAGTATTTGGACTAAATGTATATTTAGAGATAGAAACTTATGATGGTTTTCCTCTAAAAAAATGTACTAAAGTGACAGAAAAAAGAGGGCAAAAGAAAAAAATTATTGCTGGCAATATAAAAGGAGTGTTGTGTGTCTTACGATTAAAGTAGAAAAAAAATATTGAAAAAGATAATTTGTAATAATATGGGTAGCATTTCTCTAAAATGATCTATCACTTTCAGTTTTTGAAGATTCTCAATGGCTGATATATTATTGTGATGATTGAATATATCTCAATTTGGTTTTCCTCTTCTTCTTTAACTACCAGTCTTTACAATTATTACAAACTTTTTTCTAATAAATTAAATCCATCTTTTAATATAAAAAAATAGATTAACTTTTAAAGTTATTCATTTTTTGTTATCCGTGGAATTCTTGAAGTCATAATCTAAATGCTAATTTAAAGAATGAGTACTTTTTCTATTTTTTTTCAGTATCCAGCGTTCACAACCAAAAAGAGACAAAAAATATCATAGGTTGATTTTTGCTTTTAAAATTTCTTTACATTTAAACATCTTTTAAATATTACTTCTTATTAAGAGCATGGTCAGCACATAAATACATATAAGGTTTTAACCTTAATACTATGCACCTTGAGTGTTTTAATTTTACCATGAGAGGGATCTCTACAAATCTTAACACAAGATTATGAATTTTATCTTCTACCTACTTTCTAATTATATAGGCAAATCTAAATCATTTTGATTTGAGAGTGGGAAACTAATAAGTTCTTCACTAATTAAGTTCACTATCTCATTTAGAAATCAACATTCATGAAATCTTTCAATTCACAGTGAGTTAATATTTAGATCTTATAATTAGAAATAGTTTGTATCAATTTAAAGTTGTAAACATTAATTCTTATTAAGCACATGATCAGCACTTAAATACATATAAGTCTTTAAACTTAATACTATGCACATTGAATGCTTAATTTATGTGCTGACAATGCACTTAATAAGAATTAATGTTTACAACTTTAAATTGATTCAAAGTATTTCTAATTATAAGATCTAAATATTAACAAACTGTGAATTGAAACATTTCATGAATGTTGATTTCTAAATGAGGTAGGGAACTTAATTAGTGAAGAATTTACTAGCTTCACACTCTCAAATAAGAATGCTTTAGATTTGCCTATATAATTAGAAAGTAGGTTGAAGATAAGACAGCTACTCTTTATAAAAGTTGTAATCTTGTGTTAAGATTTATAGAGACCCTTCTTGTGGTAAAATTAAGCACTCAAGGCACATAATAATAAGATTAAAGCCTTATATGAATTTAAACATTATTTACAGTTTTATTTATTGTAGAGTTGTAATTATATTTTTATAGAGTGCACAGGAAGTATATGTAAACACATAAATAGGCTTTAACTTGTAACAAATGGGCCTTAAAATTTTTAATAGTCAAGCAATATTATTTTTCCAATAGAGGGACCTCACAAACCACAACACAGGAGAGTGACTTTTATAAAGATAAGAGCTGCCATCTTATTTTTAATCTAAATTTCTACTTATATAGGCCAATATAAAGCATCCTGATTTGGGAGCATGAAATTGTTGTTCTCTTCATTGTTTAAGTCCTTTATTTCCTTTATTAATTAAACATTATGAAATATTGTGATTTACTGTGAGTTAATGTTGCGATCTTAATACTGGAAAATCAATAAACTATTGTAGATTTATTGTAACTATTTTTATTATTAATTTCAAAGCAGTTATTCACTCTATCATCATAGTCTTTGATTTCTTTATATGTACCATAATTATATTTTCTTATTTCAATATTTATAAGTTTATTTATCTATAGTTACTTTATTTAACCTGTCTCCTCTTATTACATATTTGGTATGTGATTGAATAAGTTGGTGATAATACGCAGTCTCATGTAATTTCTTTAACAATCAATTTGTTTCATCAGTCTGTTTTAACTGCAGTCTCTATCCCATATAACAATTTCTTACCTGAATGATAAAAATATTTTAATGCATACATTTTCTAGCAATATTTTATAATGTAGTATTTAAAACTGGATGCAAAATTATATTGTAATTATTAAAATAATTTTTGTCACTTCACTTATATTTTCTAGCCTTTACTATATAACTCATATAAATAGCTTTTGGAACTAACTTGTACATATGATAATTGCCTTCCAATGTAAAGTTTTAATCAGTGAGATATAAGAAAAAATATTTTATTTACATTTGGTACTCTTTTTATTTTATTCTTATAAAGATAAAAATATATTATATTTCATCTGCAAACTATTGAGTAATTCTTTAGATTAATAGTTCTAATTTGGTCAGTTGTGCCAATTTATTTTGTCTTCATAAAAATATCTATTGTAATACTATCAATTTTAATGTTCTTAGCTTTTGGTAATAATATCAAGTCTTATCTGATTTTATGACTCATTACTAAAGCTTATTTTATATATGCTATCTCATCAAAAAAAATTGTTAATGTTTTATGATTCAGCTATTCCATATATTATATTTGATTTTTATTAGTCTGGCTGTAATTTATTTCTTGGAATATATTTTAACAAATCAATTCGTAATGAATTTTGTATTTAGAATTTGTTTGAAATGTAATTATTGTTTTGTTTTTTCAAGATTAATTCCATTTTTGGTGATTTTTCAAATATTTATATTATAGCTCCTTGTCTTTTTAGTTCTCTTTGAAGTTTCTATTAATTATTCTTAAAATATCTTTATTTCATTATGGATTCTCTTTTCTTATTTTGAAATGCTATTGCATCATTTGATATCCATTTTGAATTTGCCAATTTATGTTTTCATAAGATCTACTTTTTATTTTTAAAATGTGCTGCAATCGACTTCTAATCATAGGCATAGTCTAAGTGGAGGGAGGTGTGAAATACATATTATTTTTATATATCTACCTATGTAAAAATAACAATTATTTAATGGGCCAAAAAACTCATGTCCGGGGAAATTAAAGCGACACGAGTAATTATTAACAATATTTATTAATTCAAATTAGCTACAGATAAAGACATTTAAAATTTATTTTATTACCTTAACATTAATGGGAAGACTGTGTTTGCATGTCTCTAACCAAGGAATCATAATTAAATGTATATCCTGACAAAGATAATAATAAAGAATCATCAGTATGGAAATCAGTCAGGACAAAACATTGTTTAATCTTCATTAACTTTAAGTATGAAAATGCCAATTCACCCAGGTATGTAGATCTGAAATAAGAATAAATATATTCACTATAGTTGGTAATATTGGGATATTTTTCTTGGTTGACATATTTCCAAAAATCTTCTAGCTCATGAGATTAAATTCGTTTGTAAAATTATAATTTCATTTTCTAATGCCTTTTGCTTTATATGAAATATGTCTGAATTTTTTTGGCTAATGCATTTCACACTTAAATCTTTTTTAAAAGGAAAAGATATAAATTCCACAATTTCTCTAATTTTTTCAAAATTTTGGAATCTTACCTTAAAATCTTCAATTACTTTTTTGATTTCTGAGATATATTTGTCTATACTATAATTAGTATTTTTATGTTTTTGTAGGTGATTCGCCATATTTGGAAAATGATTCAGATTACTTTGTTGCAGATCTTCTATTAGTAAAATAAATTTTGTTTTATATGCATCTATGCAGCTGATCATATCAATTACTGTTTTATTTTTACCTTGTAATTCTAAATTTAAATGATTTAACATTGAAGTAAAAATGGCAAGAAAAGCTAAGTCACTAATCCAAGTTCCATTATTTAAATTTTCACATTTCCTATCTTTCTCATAGAGAAAATCTATTATTTCAGGCAATAAATCACAAAATCATTGCAGAAATTTACCTCTGCTTAGCCATCTTACATCAGTATGTAGTAATAATTCAGGTTGGCCTTTATTGAGCTGCAGTTGGAAGAGATGTCATTTGAGGAAATTTCCTCAAATTGAATTAACAATTGTAAACACTATGTCCATTACTTATTTTGTGTTTAGTCTCTTGCTGGCTAACACTTGCTGGTGAATTATGCAGTGGTAGCTCAAAGAAGCTGGGAATTCATCTTCATTTTGACATAGGACTATAAATCCATTTATGTGACCTATCATTGCAGCTGTGCCATCCATTGTTATTAAAACTAATTTAAAATGTGGTACTTTCAAAACATTGAGCAAGTTTTTAAAGGCTTTGAATATATCTACACCTCTGGTCTTTTCTTTACAATAAATCATACCCAACAATTCTTTTTACATGTAAAATATTTAAAAACCAAACAAGTAATTATGTTGTATCACTTATATCATTGATTCATCATATTAAAGGGAAAAATAAGAACATCTATTAATATCATTATATAACTGCTCTTTTATATTTCCACTCATCTTCTCAATTTGTCACATCATAGTGTTTTGAGACAGTTATAGATCTTGAATTGCAGCAATAATTTCATTCTTGTTATGAAAATTGTTAAAAAATGAATCTGACATTTCCAAAAAAAAGTTTCCTTTACAAATTCACCCTTGGAAAATGGTTTACATTTTTTTGCTAAGAGATAGCTTACTTTGAATGTTGCAATATTTACTGTTTGTGACTTCAACACTGGCTTTTTAAAAATATCTTGTTGATTTTTTAATGTAGTTTTATGATCCCTAACTTTACATTTTCTCAATTCGGTATTTTGTGGATAATCTGTTTGATACTTGTTATGTAAAGCTAAAAAAATATCTTTTTAAATTATCGTGTTTAGCAATGGCTATCGAACTAAAGCATATCAAGCAACAGCATTTATCATTCACCATTGTAAAAAAGTAATCGAGTTCCCAATCTTCATTAAAATGATAAGTTTTCATTTTTTTGGTTTACTACTCATGTTCATGGATATACTAAAATGAAAAAAAGAAATACTTAGGACAGTTTTATTTCTCCAAACATAACTGATAAGAATTAAATATTCAAAATAAATAATAAATATTGAATTAAATATTTTCCAAGAAAATTAAAAACTCATGAACTGCAGTCAGTAACACTGTTAACAACTTCAGCTTAGATGTCTGTTGCTGAGACCACTCACTAATCAAATAAGTAGATAAATAAGAAAAACCGCAATTTAAATTGAAGCATAAAAAAGGTACTTATATTTGAAACAGAAGAAAAATTGAAACTCAATGTGGTCACCATGGATAGATAATATTGATTAATAATAATAATATTGTTAATACTAAAGAAAAGAAGCTACTCTATGACATTGCCAAATATTCAAGCTAAATGGCTGTTTTTTATGAGTCATAACTGCATGCCTACTGTTGTGTATGCATGTTACATTCACGTGTTGCATTCAGTTACAAGTGAAACACATTCAGTCAACATTAAAAATATTATTTTCAATAATGATATGACTTAATAGACTTCATCTATCTAGAATTGAAAAAAAACTTACAACAAAAACAAAAATAACAAAAAAACTTGAAAATCTTGACTTAATTTGTTTCACTCATAACCCTATGGTTCTTGTTAGATTGGCCTCACAATTGACCAAAATTGTCTTTGCGATCAACCCATTGATCACGATTGACTTGTTGGCCACCACTGATATATTGGTACTCATATTTTAATCATATTAATTTTTTTATAACTTATTGTGTATTTACAATTGTCTTAACTTATTCTCATTTGCAACAAAAGTTGCAAATTTATTTTATATTTCATTCTTAAAAGCAATTAACATTTTTTTAAAGATGTATCTAGGATATTGAATACACTGTTTATTATTTAACAGATTAATTTGAAGTTTACACTTGAGTAATTCATAAACTGCTTTAAAATATGTTCTTGATCAATCTTTCACTATAGAAATAAACTCTTATTGCAAGATTCCATCTGGTGGTGTACATATATATATATATATATATATATATATATATATATATATATATATATATATATATATATATATATATATATATATATATATATATATATATATATATATATTATTAATCAATGTCTGTATTCCAATTATAATCAAATATATATAATTATTCAAAACAATACAATAATTAATACAGTAAAAATATTTTAAAAACAAATATATACCACAATTTAATAGAAGTGTTTTCAACTATCTATTAGTCATTATCAACTAGATTCAAATTGTATTACAAAAAAACTGTTACAAATGTGAACAAAAAGAAATATGTCATACATCAATTTTCCCACAATTCATTAATTTTTATATTGGCAGCCTGTCTATTTATCAAATGTTGCTTTTCACTTTTTATTAACATAGCTTCTTTAATTTTGCATTTATTATTATTTCTTTCAATACACAAAATCTTAACTTTATTAAAATCAAAATCAAACCCATAATTACATGTTACATTATGATCAAAAAATACTGAAGGTGATACTTCATCATTTCTAAAATTCTCTTGTTTTGATTTTTGTACTCATTTATATAACAACAAATGCTCTTTTGATCTTTTCTCCAATGTACATTGAGATTTACCTATATATGCCTTTCCACAAACTCACAGCCATTTATATATTGCACAGCTTTGATTTAAAATACTACATCTATTTTTGAATTATTTATCAATCTATTTAAATTAGGAGTAGTATAAAATATGACTCGACATATATTTTTATATATCTGTTTTATAAATTTCACTTGTTCATTACAAATAAATGGTATTGATATCCAAGTATATTTCATTTTATCATATCTATAGCACTTAAAATATTACTATTATTATTAAACTTAGTAACAATATTATAAATTAATTTATGATCATATCCAATATTTAACAAATCCATAGTAAATACATTTATGTTACTTATTTTATCAGAACCATATTTACATAACTTATTATTCCTAAATAAAAATGATTTTAAACCAGATAATTTGTGTACTATTGGCACATTTGAATACCAAGGAATATATCCTCTTTTTTCGATATCTTTTATTACCATACAATAATATAATTTATTTTTATTTATAGATTGATACATAATTTAAAAAAATGTATTTTTAAATCAAAGTTGTGCAATATATAAATGGCTGTGAGTTTGTGGAAAGGCATATATAGGTAAATCTCAATGTACATTGGAGAAAAGATCAAAAAAGCATTTGTTGTTATATAAATGAGTACAAAAATCAAAACAAGAGAATTTTAGAAATGATGAAGTATCAGCTTCAGTATTTTTTGATCATAATGTAACATGTAATTATGGGTTTGATTTTGATTTTAATAAAGTTAAGATTTTGTGTATTGAAAGAAATAATAATAAACGCAAAATTAAAGAAGCTATGTTAATAAAAAGTGAAAAGCAACATTTGATAAATAGACAGGCTGCCAATATAAAAATTAATGAATTGTGGGAAAATTGATGTATGACATATTTCTTTTTGTTTACATTTGTAATGGTTTTTTTTGTAATACAATTTGAATTTAGTTGATAATGACTACATAGAAGGTTGAAAGTACTTCTATTAAATTGTGGTATATATTTGTTTTTAAAATATTTTTTACTGTATTAATTATTGTATTGTTTTGAATATATATATATATATTTAAAAAAGATATCTAGATATTAGAATGGAAATTTTAATAATCATTATCTTATTTTTTACATTGTTTTATTATACACAGAGACACACACAAACACACACACACACACATATATATATATATATAATCCATTCTTTATATAGGCTAAATATAGGTCAAAATATATTTACACAAATGCAAATGTCATTCTTCTTCTATTAAACTCTTTGACATCTAGTACTCCATTTTGAATTTTAAAAGAAAATTACAGTTAATATCATTTACAGTGTATCTTATGTTTGAATGCAATAAATGTAAACATGTATATTGTTACAAAGATCAAATGTGAAAGAATATAATAAAGCTAATAAATAATCATTACCTAAAAAAAAAAAAAGCAAAAAAATATTTTTAATACTTTTAAAAATGCTTATTTTTACATTGATTCACAAATTCTAAATTTTGAAAGTTAAATGTTAAAATGACACTTTCATAAACAGCTTCATAACATTTGTCACAAAAAAACTGAAAAAAATGGTATATAACATGTCTTACCTGAGATAATTTTAAATTTTTCCATTTTTTATTATTTTTTATATTTAAATCAGCTCTGAATTTATCACTATAATTTGTCAATGTTCATGTCATCTTTGCAGTCACCTTCTACAGACTTTGTGGTCAACATCTTGGTTACCCCTGATGTATAGGGTACTTCCAGTTATTGATGAAATATTACCAAAGTCTCATTATAGTTTTATAAAATTCAGAAGTATTATAGAACATGGTTGCGGTTTTTGTTGCTAAAGAATTGAAGAAAAATGTCAGTAACAAAATAAGAATTTATATTTTGCATTTATTGATTTGGTCAAGACATTTGGTTGAATTAATCAAGCAGGTCAATAACTGTGTTTAAACTAGTTTGTTCTCCAAATAAAAATTCATTCTTATTTTAAGACTTCTATGTGATAAAATGATATAAAGTGTTATTATTATAAATGGAAAATTTGAGGCATGTGAAATAAAAAATTGTGTTAAACAAAAATGCATCATGCTTAAACATTATTTTCAATATATATGAAAGTGAGTTTTGGAAAATGGGAATGAAGATGTGATATAAATTTAATGATGGATTTTTAATTTGAATAGATTAAAAATAAAATAAGAATTCCATTTTTTTTAAAATAGTATGCTGATGATTGGACTTCTTTTCAATTCAAAGAGCAGTCTTCAGAATGTGTTTAGTGTTTTTAAATAACATATAAAGATTTTGATTTAATAGTTAATGTCAAAGAATAATCTTCAGCAATATTTAGCTTGGATGGAAATGAACTTGAGAATGTAAACCAATTTAAATGTCTTGGCAACTTTATAGATATAAAGAAGGATTTAGATATTGATGTACAGTACAGACTCCAATATGTAATTACATTTAACAAGCTGCAATATAGAATATTTCAACATAAGAAAATAACTGCTGCATCTAAATTAGATTTGTTGTATTACTAATGTATAGATAATATGAAAATGAGAATTACCCCTTTGATGGAACTTAATGGCATTAATAAAGTTTCATGTAATTGATGATCCACATAATTTATACAATGGCAAAAGCATGGATGTCTCAATTTACTGGATGTAGTATTATAGTGCCTATTATTGGGGAAACACATTTTATTGTATATTAAAGTCTAAAACAAATAAATAATACTAAGGCTTCATACAAAAGTGAGTTATGTGAATTGAGCATAGTTTTAATGGGAGAAGCACTTCACATTTCTATTGGAAAAATTCTCACTAAAATATTCTAAAGAAGTGCAATGTTGATTGTTCTGATTGAGAAGACTGAAGTATTTATTAGAGATGGTGTTGAAATTTTTCAGGAAAAAAAGTTTTTTTGCAAAAGGAATTAACAATATTACAAAATATCAGATCTACAGAAAAATGTAAACTGTTTTTCATGTGAATGTACTTCTTATTCACAAATTGATTTGTATAGTCATTGCAAAACTTATCTTTAGAGGTTTTTTAATTTAATAGCTCTACTTAATTTATGAGTTGATAATGATTTTTCTAGAAAGAGAAAATTAAAATGTTACAAATATTTTTTTTTAAAAAAAGATAAATATTATACAACTTTAGAACCAAAAAAAAAAAAATTGAAATAAAGTTGTACAATCTCAAATTACATGTAAAAACAGTATAAAATTAATCCTAATTCTTGTATACTCATTAAGCATTATATATATATTATAAAGATTTCACAATTATATGATAAATTTTAAATCTTTTTTTTTGAGTCAAATTGTGTATGTTTTTTTTTTTTTGTTTAAATTGCTGATATTTCAATGAATCACATTCATCCTTGGCAAGGCTTAGGTTCTAATAAAGATCTGTTTTGTCTCAAGTAATAATGAGATTATGGGTGAATTAAATATTGTTCTTTATATATGCATTATGTGATTTCTCATTCAGAGTAGGCTAACTTTTTTTTTTACTTTCTTCCATTTTACAATCATTGATTTATTAAAATGGATTTTAGAAGAAATAAATAAAATAACTGACTCCTATAAGATTGTAATATATTATATTTATATATTGGATCATTTCTAATATCTAATATTAAGTATATTTTTCAATTACATTGAATTGTTAGTTATAGCACACAGGTTAAAATATGTATAATGTTTCATGAGGTATTATTCTCCTCTATAATTCAGTAGTGCTAGTCTGATCACTGAGAGTACTAGAATGGGAAGTGAATATGAATCCTTAGATTCTTGACTATTGAATTTTAATGTAATGCTCTAACCAACAGAGCGATCCTGCCAAAGGCAACAATCCATAGAAATTTCATATACCTTTTTATGAAGTTCCTACTGACTGTTGCCTTTGGTAGGATGACTTACTTGGTTAGAGCATTATCTTAAATTCAATATTCAAGAATCTAAAGGTGTAGACATGATTTCCATGCTCATACTGTTATTGGTCAGGTCAGCAATATCTGAAGAAGCAAGGAGAATAATACCTCATGAAATGTTGTATTTATACAAATCTGTGTTCTATTACTAAGAATTGATTGTTATTGGAAAATTTAAATAAAATTATTTTTTTCTAAAAACATTCAATACTTAATATTAGATGATGGAAATAATCCAGTATATAAATATAACTAATATCACAAACCTCCTGGAATATACTGTATTTTATCGCATTTATTTAAACTGCTTGACCTTATTAAAATTTTAGTAGATACTCTTATAGTTTTTAAATCATATTTTATCAAAGTATAAAAGTGAAGCATGTAATCATTTTTAAAAAAATGTATTGAAAAAGCTGATTTAATCAACTTTTAATTGAAAGCATTTTTATGTTTTTTTAACTCTAACATTGATATGTATATTTGACTGACTCATATAGCTTCTTGGTGTTCTAAAAATATTCAGCCATGAAATTTATTGAAAAAAAATCAGCAAATTTCTTCCTAGTGAAGAAAGTAGTCTTAATGTTGAGATTAGATTATTGTCTACTAAAAAAGTTTTAATTTCCTATATATTGTAATGGAATGGGCCTTGACCTTACATGATAGTAGACTAGATAGGTCATAAAAGTGAGTAAGAAAGCCTATCTAGGGTTTCTAAATATATATACCCATGCCCACTTTGATCCCATTTCTGGGAGATGAGGTATTATACCAAACATGTGTTAAACTATACCCATAATACTTACCTCATTTTTTCCATCTTTAGTTTCTGTTATTTCCAGACTTTGAATTCAGGAAGAATATGCATAGTCTCTAGTTCAGGGTAATGTGCAAGTATGTGCAAATATGTGTAAATATATGAGGATATGTGTGAGTGTATGAGAATATACAAGTGTGTGAGGATATATGACAAATTGAGAACTGAATATAGAAAAATTCAAGTAGTAGTTTATTAACAAATAGCATAAATTTGGTAACAAAGTTATAACAAAATTGATGAATATTGTTTGACTATTATTATTTATAATTATTGGTCCAATCTCTTGTTCCCTTCAAAGAATAATCATCTGATATCAATATTAGCATGAAGGAAAATTATTTTATAACTTGTTGTTATTTAAGTTACACTTGCTTGCAATTTATTTCATCAAAATCATTACTTATTATTATCTCCAATTATTTGATCAGCTAATTCATGCCAATCATATATGTTGGTGATATAGGATCCCTCTTCTATTGTGTTTGATTACTATAAAAACAGGAAAGATAATTAGTTAGGTACACTGAAAATAAATAATTAAATGATAAGTAATAATAAACAAAAACATAAATAATGATGTCACTGTACCAGTGTTGGTAATTAATATACATTATGGTAAAATCTTATCTCTCCATTGGTGATGATCAGACTTATTTGCAAGCAAGTTCATGTCTGAATCTCTATTTACTTTAATTTACAATAAAGTGAGTAATGCATATTTCCTCTCTTTTGTATCAACAACTTATGCTCCTCTTCAACCTGTAAAAAAATGAGATAAATGAAGTAATTTACATAAAATAAATATAAAAAAATTATGACTATCAACCTAAGAATGATTTGAGAGCTCATAAGGAAAATGTCCTAAAAAGGGATTGTAATTGCCTTTCTTAATCCATTTTATGTATTAGATAGTAAGGTTAGGATGTTCTAGAACATCTATTATGTCAATTATAATTTCTCTCTTAATATGAACAGCTTTGAGGTGTAGAATTAGTCATTTCATTTTTCAATAGTAGTTTTAGTGTCTCACAGTGTAGATGATAAATGCTAAGTTAAATTAACTTCAGTTTTGGCAATTACAGCTCCATGAGTAATGCCTTTTTTCCCATGAAGTTACTTCACAATTAGTAATGTATGGTTATATGTGTTGTTATTTATACATGTATTTAATAAAATATCTTGAAATAAAATATTAGTCTTTGAGTAGTAAGTAATTTAGATTGCGCTTTACACAAAAAAGTGAAGCTTGTCTCAATCTTATTAAAAAGTTATATGGTTTAGTGCTTTCAGAGACCTTGAGTCTCCATAATCATAGCCTACTTTTAACTGAAGTTTAGCTGTGGTTTATGTACAATTTATGCAAATTTTATAACAACCATTTTCTGGAGATGCACTGAATATAATGATATGAAAAGAAAAATTAAAGAGGTATGCTTTATTGCAAATGACAATTGTGCAATAAACGAGAAAGAATCGTGCCTTGTAATCTCCAGAAAATGGTCATTATAAAATTTGCATAAATTTTACAAAAAAACACAGCTAAACTTCAGCTAAAAGTAGGCTATGATTATGGAGACTCAAGGTCTCTGAAAGCGCTAAGCCATATAACTTTTTAATAAGATTGAGACAAGCTTCATTTTTTTTGTGTTAAGTGCAATCTAAAATATCCTAAGTGAATTAAAGAAGCAATATCCTTACTGTTAGATGTCGGAGGTTAGAGTTAATTTGATATATTTCTTAAAGTTGAAAACAATTAGGATTTGTTGAGTAATTTAAAGCTAATTTGAGAGATTTTTATTTTAGAATCCTTAGTGGGTTAGAGTTGACTTCATATGTCATTTATTCAGCTTTACTCAATATTCAAAGAGTTATTTCCTATAATGTTTCACTTTAATGGGGGCCAAATTCTCTATTCAAACTGCAAGTTGAACTTCTCTGCTCCAATTTTGTGCAGGTTGTTCAGGAGGATTTTTTTAATCTGATTTTTGAGAAGAAGCTCATTTGTTTTTATAATTATCAAAACAAGGATATTCGATATAATATTATTTTGATGACTTCAACTAGCAGGTTCATGGTTATGTCTGGGATTAATTAGTTACATCATTAGTTGTGATTGTTTTATATATATATATTAATAACAACAAAAAATATTTATTTATTTCCTTTAAATAATTTTTATTTTCTCGCGTGCATGTAAATCTATCCGATTGTATTTTCCTCGTATTGTTATAATATATATGAATTCATCAGATGTTTTTAACAAAGGTTAGTGTTTGTGTATACTTTTTATGGTTTAATTAAGATAATATATTTAATTGTTTCTCAGTTATGGTGCTTGTGGCTGGTTTCATTTTTTTAAATGAATTTTAATTGATTTTCATTCTCATTAATGTTGTGGTTGGTAAAGAATGTTGTCATAATGAGTCTTGGATTCGAATTAGGCAAATATTGTTTTAATGGTATTGTATGTATGTAAGGCCACGTCTTACAATATATACACAAATATTTATAAGAATATGGAAGTAATTGTTTTATTTTATTTTAAAAATATCAAAGAGATGATGTAGCCAGTAAACTGTAAACAACTTTTCTTTATTTATCTTTATAAAAAATCAAGAGATTGCATTTAAGTGAAATCCCTTTTTAGATAAAAAAAAAAAAGGTAGTTTATTACTGTTATTGTTCATCGTCTACATCATCTGATTGTGATATTTCTAAAATACATAAACATATCTTTAACATTCTTTTACGAAAAAAAATAATTTATACTTATTTATTCACAATTCTAACAGTCAAAATTAAAATATTTGTAATTCTATATTAAAATTTTACATTGAAACTAAACTACAACAGTGTTTATTTTTGCTCAATATTAAATAACTCTGGTATAGTATAGAAATTATGCTCAGAATATATTTACTTTTATAAAAACGTTGGTGTTGAATATATATATGTTGATACGAAGATTTTCAAGGGTTAAACCTTTTTGGTATTTTTTTATGTTCTCTTTTATGATATGCAAAAATAATTTAACTTTCATTACAATACATTATTCAAATTTCTGATATTAATCAAAACATTTTTTTTTTATATTTAAGTAAATATAATTTATGAATTCCACTTTTATTATATTATTTAATATATTAATTATTTTAAAGTAATATTTACATCATATTTAATTTCTTCACTGCTGATTCTACATGTTAAATGGAATGATATTGTCCACTTAATATTGTTTATATTGGTAGTATTGCGGAATGATGCCACTTTAGCAATAAATACTAATTTAGTCTAGTGTTTAACTACTTAAAAGTTATTAAATTTAATAGGAAAGCCACAATATTTTATTCTATTCTGTTGTGGTCAAGGCAATGCAAACTTTTCAGAGTTTGCTTTTCAAGAATAAAAATAAAAATAATTTGAAAGCTTATTTTTACATTTAAAGTATATTTTCATTCATTTTAGTGATACTTTTATAAATAAAAATAAAGACACTAATGTTATAATTTTTATTATCATCATCATCAGACATTATCAATCCACTGCAGGATGGAGGTCTCTCCAAGTTCAATCTATCTTCTCCGATCTTTAGCTTCTCTACTCCACATCATCCCTGCACACTTTTTTATTTCATCCATCCATCTCACACGTGGTCTCTTCCTGGTTCTTTTATAATTTTTTGGAATCCAGTTTAAGATTTCAATTGTCCATCTATTATCATCTCTTCTAGCACTGTGTTCAACCCAACTCCACTTCAATCTTTTAACTTTTTCAATGAGGTCAGTAACATCTATTTGTTATCTTACCCATACATTGCATTTTTGATATCTTCTTGTTAGTCCCAACATGCATCTCTCCATACTTCATTGAGTTGTCTGAAGTCTCTGCATTGCTCTTGTATTATGTGTCCAAGTCTCAGATCCATAAGTAAGAACTGGTAAAACACATTTGTTAAAAACCTTCCTTTTCAAACACATAGGCATATTTCCTTTTAGTATCAAGTTATTTCTACCAAAAGCACTCCAACCAAGTTTAATTCTAGGATTAATTTCATCCATTATATTTCCATCTGTATTAATAATCTGACCAAGGTATTTGTAACTGTTAACTTCTTCTAATTCATCATAATCAATCTTTATTTTCATATTTTGAGCAAATCGATTAAATATTACTTTAATCTTTTTAACATTTATCTTTAATCCTACTTTCTTACTTTCATCTTATAACTCCTGCAACATTTCCTGTAGCTCTGAAACATTATTTGCAAAAACAACTACATCATCTGTGAAATCTAAATGACTTAAATAATCTCCATTTACTTTCATTCCTTTAGTTTTCCATTTTAATCCACAAAATACTCCTTGTAGCATTACTGTAAAAAGTTTTGGAGATATGGAGTCACCTTGTCTTACACCCTTCTCAATGTTGACCATCCCAATATCATTATGTAATCTAATTGTTGCTGTGTATTTTTATAAATATTCTTTAAAATATGACAATATCCTGGATCTATACCTTGATGATCTAATGCTCTAATCACTGAAGAAATGTTTATAGAATCAAATACCTTTTCATAATCTATAAATCCAAAACATAATGGAAACTCATATTCATTTTCCCTTTCTATAACTTCTCTCAATACCTGAATATGATCTACTGTACTAAAATCACTTTTAAATCCAGCTTGTTCTCTTGGTACATATTACAAGTTTTAAAATTATTTTGCTTTAACTTTACTAATTTTCAAAGAACTAATTGTTGTAGAAAACAAATTAATTTTCTTACAAATTAATTCAAATTAAAGTCTATGTATATATAAAATAAAATATAATATTTTAAGCTTCGTCTAGGTATATAATTATAAATTAATATTTTAGTGATTGTGTTTTTGAACATTTTTTTAATCCAGTCTCAACATTGAACTTAGGTTTTTAGATTTGCCTGTATCACCTAATAAACTTTTCAATCATTTTTTTCAGCTTACACACATTTTGCTATAAGCATAGAAAATGATTAAATAAATATTAAAAATATATATAATACAAATCTGAATATAACATGCAAGCATGAAAACTACCAATAAAATATTCCTGCCTTTTATTCTTTTATTATAATGTATCATTTCATGATAAATCATTTATTTTTACCATTATATATTTTTCTGAGAATATTAATATTTTCTTAACTCATCGGATAGTGGAAAAATTCAAAATATATAGGTACAAACTAACTCAACATTAATATGGCTTCCTCAAAAAACATCTGTCTTCTAATAAAACTTCTCCAGAATTTTTATTTCAAATTCCAAGTCCAATTCTGACTAGAAGAACTAAAACATATCCTGCTTGTAAAAGAGCAGCTGAAGGCCCTTCATATTCAGGCAAAGTAAAATATTTTGTCATCAAAATGACATGGTTTTATGAAACCTGATTCTGTGGAAGAAGACATATTTATTCATATTTCTGATATAGAAGGTGACTATGTTCCCCTTGAAATGATGATGAGTCATAAAGTTAGGATTAACTCCACCCAAAAATGAACAATGGCAAGCAGTTCATATTCACATTACTAATCTTGCTTCTGGTGTTACACATGAATGATGGGATTCACCAGTTGCACATTCTTCTACCTGAACTTACCCTTCTCATAACCTTTTATAATTAATTAATTAAAAATATCATTTCATAGTCGACTTAGTTGATTAATACAATTTAGATCTGTTATGAACAATATTTGAAGATAATACTTTTATGATTTAATTCTAATATATTGTACTGTGAGTGTTTGTAAAATAATAATAATTTTAATTTAATAAATAAAATGATCAAACAATCATAAGTATTCTAGTGCATACAATGAAAAGGATGGTATTATATTTTTAAGTTTTTTAAACTATTAAAGTAAATTTGCTTTTAGGTTTTATACTTGTAATTTAAAATTATTTTTCTGAAATAATGATATATGTTGAAAGCAAATAAAGGACAATGTTTAAAAAACAAACAAAAATACATTCTTAATAAACAAAAATTTGATAATGTAAAATATATATTTCTGTAAATTTTCGTTCATACACCTGGGTCTCATTTTATGCGATAGATAGGTTCCTCAGAAAATAAGCACAAAATAAATCGCACGAAAATAGACTTAACTTACCTTGAAAAATGAGGGATAGGTACTGTAATTTTCCAAAAATCACATAAAAGCAAAGCAACAACGTAAAATTACTTTAAAATTTGCATACAAAATAAAGGAAATAAAATATGAGTAATAAAAAATTTCAAATTTTAAAAAAAATGATAGAAGACAACTTTTTTTACTTTTTTTATTAACTACAGTATTTAATTTTATTCAAAACAATATATTTTTATGCATATTTTACATTTTTTTTATACATGTACAGTATTTTAATCATTATCATTATTTGGGACATCAGATTCATCATATGATGTTATAGATGAAATACACAGGCTTATATATACCTGTGTCTATATATGTAATAGACAGGATATCAGCACAGACTTTCACATGACCCACCACTCTCCACACTATCTCATAATACTGATACACCTGAACACACATATGTCGAAAAGATAAATAATCACCAATATACGTATTTCATGCTAAACCAGCAATCATCAGTTGGTCCAGATTACCATCTCTACACATATATGCTACAAGTGCTCAGATATATATTAAGATAGCAAATCCTCCTACTTTAATGGACAGGCTTCAATGTACTCCACACTCCAACTCTTCAACTGTCCATCCAATTGCTGGTTTAGCATGAAATACGTATATTGATTATTTATCTTTTCGACATATGTGTGTTCAGGTGTATCAGTATTATGAGATAGTGTGAAAAGTGGTGGGTCATGTGAAAGTCTGTGCTCATACTCTGTCTATTACATATGATGTTGTGATTTAATGTACTCTAGCTTCTCCTTAAATGAAGTCAAGAATCTCTCAGCAATTATGCCCAGAGAAAGCTGTTAGCTACTTTATTTTACATTCCCCAGTCTAAGTTTTCCCATATTCTGCTTCATCCTATTTTCACAACATAATCTTTGTCAACTCTATGGCCTTTATATCTGAAATCCAATAAATTGCTTTTATAGTGGATTTGCCCAAACTAAAACATTTTCCAATCACTGTTGATCCTTCCCAATTTGCTAAGCGATCTAAAATTGAAAATTTTGTTTCCAAAGAAATTCACATTCTTGAGTGTTTTTTCTTCTCCATTAGGGTAAACTAAAAGTTTAAAATAAAAATAAGAACTTAGACTTATGATAATAAAAAAACATCTCATTGTTGTTGGGCAAAATTTAATTAAAACTAACAAAAATTAAATTCTTATTTTTATTTTTAATTTTTTACTTTTCAATTCTGTTTAAAAATCAAATTTCATTGTTTCATGATCACATTAATTTCAGATCACATTACATAATTTTTAAATTGTTAATTACAATTAAAAGTCAGATTTTAGTTTTTAATTGTCAAATTTAATTGTGCCCAACACTGTTACTCATCTTTTAAAAATAAACTTGTGGACACTAAATGATTAATTGATTATGTACTTTTTTTTTAAATAGCAAAAATAGAATGTGATTTAAAATGCAAAAACAATAATATGCATAGTATAGGCATCTATAATGTTTGAACAGATTTACATTATAATCTTGTAAAAAATTTTATTTGCGGACACTAAATGATTAATTGATTACATACTCTTTTTTTAAAAAGCAAAAATAGAATATGATTTAAAATGCAAAAACAACAATATGCATAGTATAGGCATCTATAACGTTTGAACAGATTTACATTATAATCTTGTAAAATTTAATGTGTGTATATAAAATGGGGAAATCCTGATTTTAAGTGAATTCCGAACTTTTTTATTGCACAAAGTCTATTACTGTACTATTATAAAGTGATGAAAATATTGAAATTATTAGATGGAAGTTGAACTCTGATATTGCACTACTACTTTAAATATGATGTGTAAGTGAAATTTATAATATTTAAAGTAATAGTGCATTATCGGAGCTCGATTTCTGATCTAATAATTTTTACTGCATAAAAGAAAAGCACATACAAAGATATTAAGAAGAAACATGAACCGCATAATTTCAAAATCACATTAAATAAATCTACATAAAATGAGACCCGGGTATAAATTAAAAAAAGTTTTCTTTATTCTACAAATAATGTTAACATCCTCAAATATATTCAGATAATTTCAAAAATAAAAATGTATTGTGGTTTTTGAATGTCAAGCATATTTCATATATATATATTTCCAATAATTCTATAAAGAAAATATTTTATATAAAAATCAAAAATAGTTTAATGCATTTAAATCTATTTATTTACTGAAGAAGTGATTGTAAGTATAACAAAAAATGTAATTCTTTAAATAAATTTTATGAAAGAATGCTATGTCACTTTTTTTATCTAGTTATAAAATTTAAAAAAAACTTTTAAATTTGTACAAATTTCAAAAGATTGTTCAGTATGTTGCATTTTTGCTATTCTGTTTAATGTATATTTACATACTAAGTAAAATGAAAGTTTTTACTAAATTATAGTCAACCAATTGTATGATATCAAAGAAAGTATTGTAAAAATGCATTATGAGAAATATGGTTTATATATAATAATCAATAGGCCAGATTTTAAATGTTTTATTGTTGCATGGCTCAAAAAATAAAAAAACAAAAAACAAAAAAAAAACAACCATAGCATCATCATTTTAAATCACACTTTAATTTACTGCATGATTTAATTTCAAGTAGATATTTATTGAATTGATTTTTATTTTTTGGAATGAAATTTAAAATTTATTAGCAGTTTTTTTTTTCTATTCCTGTAATTATTCTATTTGTCTTTTTCTGCTACTTTATTTATTATATATTTCATTTTTAAATTAAAGTATATAATAGATTATAGTTCATGTTTTTTGACTAGCCTGTACTTTTTGAATTGTTTTGTAGTGATTGTCCAAATTTACTATCCATATATAAGAATTAATAAAATGTCTTATTAAATAATTTTATTGCAATGGATAGTAGTAATTTTAATTTTAGAGTTTCACTATTTTTATTAAATAAACTGTCTTTATTTTTTTTTATCTTATAATTTATTTTTGCTAATAATATTGTGGATTTTTATTGTTTATCTATTTATAAATCATATGTTCTATGCATGAATGTACACTATCTATCTATCTATCTATCTATCTATCTATCTATCTATCTATCTATCTATCTATCTATCTATCTATCTATCTATCTATCTATCTATCTATCTATCTATCTATCTATCTATCTATCTATCTATCTATCTATCTATCTATCTATCTATCTATCTATCTATCTATCTATCTATCTATCTATCTATCTATCTGTCTGTCTTTATGTCTGTATGTCTGTCTGTCTGTCTGTCTGCCTGCCTGCCTGCCTGTCTGTCTGTCTGTCTATCTATCTATCTATCTATCTATCTATCTATCTATCTATCTATCTATCTATCTATCTATCTATCTATCTATCTATCTATCTATCTATCTATCTATCTATCTATCTATCTATCTATCTATCTATCTATCTATCTATCTGTCTGTCTGTCTGTCTGTCTGTCTATCATCTGACTCTTTCTGGATGTTTATATATTTAATTATATTTCTATTTTTTATTATCTATCTCTATATTTGTCTCTATCTCTTTGTTTGTTTTTCGTTTCTTTTTTTCATATACACATATATATATATCTTTTACATGTTGATTTTTAAAAATGTATTTTTACTTTAATTAAAAAATATAATTGTGTTTGGTTAAGAAATTTAAAAAAAAATTCCTTAAATTGTTTTTATTTACCTCTTATGATCTGGCTAAAATGTTAAATTGCTTGGAGTAATTATGCCCTTAACAAAATATGACATTAAAAAAAATGCAATAATTGCAAGTATTATTTCACCTACTTCTTTACATCAAATTATTATCGATCTTATGTCATGCATAAAGAGGGAACTACAACTTCGTGGTAAAACTGATTTATATTAGTCATATGACAAGGAAAATAAAGAGAAAAAAAAGTGTATTTATAAGTGAATATTTATAATTTTAAATTTTTGATGTATTGTATTCGATAAATAATTTTCATCTGGAAAAATATATTAGAACAAAAAAGATATTAAACTGTATATTCAATTTTGTTTATTATTTGATATTGATTGAAGCTGACAGAAAACACTTTTTCTGTCACCTAGAAAATTCTTCCAAAATATTTTAAAGAAAACAAACATATACTTGCTCATTTTATATTCGAATAACTTACTTATAGGGACGTAGATGCGGTATATGTTTATGAAAAGAATTTAGTGTATATTATAGTGACAGGCATGAATTATGTAATTATTAATAATTACAGTTATTACTTATGATTGCTGACAAATTTGGGACTACGACTAATTACAAAAATTACCTTACTGTACTTATGTGACAGCTAATTTAGGAGGTTAGTTTAACAAAATTGTTCTTTTTAATTACTGTTAAGATTTTAAAGTTTCATTTATAACAATAGTTCAAAAAATCTTAACATGTTTACATATAAATATATGTGTGTGAATAGATATGTGATAAGTAAATAAATACTTGCTAATGATAGAAACATACAGAAAAAAATTATTAAAGCCAAGTTTCTTATATCTCAGGACCATTATAAAGACAAAAAGTGCATTAACCTTATGTATATATGTAGAGAAAAAGTATATATAGTAAATAAAGCGAAAATTCACTACTGTTGACCCAATTATACGTACAAATGATCAAAAGTTAATATTTATACAAAACTTTCGTGAATAAATAAAAACAAAATCACTAAAGTTTATATATGGTTAAAAAAAAAAGAGATCATACTAAAAATTAATTAAGGTATATAAAAAGTCAAGATTAAGTATAAATTGAAAAGTTAAAATAAAGCAGTCATATAATAAATATATATGCAAGTGAAAAATACATGCTAATTATATTTAAATTGAAATTATATCATTAATTATTGAATTGCATGCTATTTAATCCTTCATTAATTGATCAGTGAGCATAAGTAGTAAATCATGCCATCTTAATCTTGCAATTTTCAATATTTACGTTTTTCATAAATAGCAGTAATAATCTTTAAAAAGAAAATATAACCATAACTATTTCATGTTTTCTCTTTCAAGATAATTTTATTTGACCTATAAGTGATTACAAAAAAATAAAAATAAAAAGATAACAAGAATTAACTAGACGAGGTTACAGGATGATATATACAAAGAAGAAATGATCCAAAAGTCAGTAGAATATAAAATGAATGTTAGTGAAGAACTTAGTCTGTGGATGCAAGGTGAATATTATTCATCTAGTCTATAACGAAATACCTTTGTTAGTAAACCCTGTTTTGGCAAGTTATGGTTGGAGGGTTTTATTAAATCATAATAGTTATTTTCATATAAATTATTTAGGGGTTGGTTGGAGAGGTGCTGTTTAGGCCAGTTGTGAATTCCCAGGTTAATATGGCCAGGTATTCAGCCTCTCTCTTGTCTGTTTCTTGGATATTTTTAATTATGTTGAGGAAGCAGTTATTGATTTCATCAAGTGGTAATTTTTGAAAAATCACCTTGCATCTGGTCAACCAGATGGCAAAGTTTATGTAAGTAGCAAGCCTGATTTCAGTGAAAATGCCTCTATTTAAAACCCCTTGAAGAGATGTTAAGTCTGGACCATTATTATCAATGTGTTTCTGGAAGTTTTGTCTTAGTCCTTGTCAGACTGGACAAAGGTGAAGGATATGGTCCATATCTTCTGGGCTGGAAAGACCGAGCCAACATATGGGATCTATGTGGAAGCCTCTTCTATTAAGAAATATAGCAGTGGAGAGGCTACCAAGGTTAATTTTGAGAAGGAAGTCTGTGTGTTTAGGTGCTGGTTTCAATCGACGGGCTAGTTTGTGCAGTTTGTTTATGTCGATGGGGAGGTAAGTGTGTGCCTTCTGGGTATTTGAGTTGGATAGGTTGAAGGCTTCCCAATAGGTTATTTTTGAATTGAACATAGTCGCAGAAGGTACTATGTGCATAAAATGTATGAGATCTGTGTTTGAAGCCAGATGGGAGTGAACCTCTGACAGGGTGGTTTATCAGTGGGAAGCACTTGCTCTTTGGGAAGTGGACATTGGAAGGTCCTGTAATCAGAATAAAGTTTATGGATTATATTGTAAGTTCTCTGTATTGCAAATACCTTTATTGAATGCAGTCTCAGTCCATTCATGTCTCTTGGCTTTTGAAGGGTGCACAGACTGATAACTGATCTGTGCCCACCTCTACAGAGTCGCAGACAGTGGGATTCTACTTTTTTAATGAAAGCTTCTGTTGGTTTAAAACCCACAAGATAATATATAATCTTGGGAAGTATGAAAGAGTTTAAAAGTGAAACCTTTCCAAATGTAATGTAATGAATTGAAAAATATACTATCAACAGTCCTTTAAGAATAAGCTATATATTTAGGTTATATACTCATCCATTCCTCTAAAGATCTGACAGATACTGACAGCCAAAAGAATGATTAGCATTTCACAATTTTGAGATAGATAAAAGAACCTACTCACTGCTCTTAAAGTATACAATGTTTCATGATCACTCAGATGATCATCAGATTCAATCACTCTAAGCTACTACAACCCATTATAGTTTTCTGCAAACACTATTGCACTGCCCTGCCTACATCCAAGTCTTAGGGGCTATTATTTATAAAATATTGCCTTGCTCATCTTTGGGAGTCTTAAAGGCAAATATTATACAAATATATTAAAAAACTATACCTTACTCTCTCTGGAATCTTAGAGGTAAAATCATGGCAGGACTACTGTTAACTGCTTCATGATAAATAGTAACTAACATTACAATTTGGGTTGGAGCAGTGAATGAGATCAATCAGTCACAAGTGACATGAATACATCACATCCTCAAGACAATGACAAAAATTCCCCATCCAACATCAATACTTGCAACAAAACTAACTAAACTTCAAAAATCAAATATCCAATCCAACCTTAAAAATTATGGATTTTCTACAACAATTTTTCCAAATATGGATAAAATTATGAAATGGACTGCATATCATATATGATCTCAAATGAAAATAAACATATGTAACAGACTGAATTATATTTGATGCCTGGAAATTATTGATTCAATGCCACACAATTGGGCTCACCAAAAATGTAACGGACCGATGAATAGATAAACATATAGCCGACCGCATTGTGACATCAAAATGCAATGGGATATAAATAAATGATGAAAATTCTAATGGAAAATTCCCCATACATCATCAACACTTGCAGTAGAACCAACCATTTACCTAAATCCATCCCATTACATATACAAAAACAATAATCTAGCCGTCCATGGAAAAACTGGAAAGATAATTAATACTACAACCAAGAGGAATCTTTACTATCATTCAACCCCCATTCATTTGGCAATATGCACCAGATCCACCCAATTTTCATGTCAATCCATTAGATTCCCTAGAATTCAAACTCAGTCATAATTTAAGTACTTACTCTGTTCAGGTATAAATTATAAGAATATATCTAGCCAATGTGGGCAATGACATGATGTTATGGCTTATATAGTACACTCATTGGATAAATATTACATATATATTTAATATCAAAAGATATGTGAATTCAATGATGTATTCTCAACAAATTATAGATAATCCTTGATGTAAAATCAATTAAAATCAACAAATTTATTTTATGTTAACATAGCATATGTAACTATATAAATATACATTTTAAAAAAAACACTATAAATATGATTCTTACACTTCCACTTAATCTCATTAAAATAATAACACAAAAAAATACATAAAATAATAATATCATTAACTATAGGTCATTCTTAGTATACATAGGTCTCTACCTTTCATGCCATCATATTAAAAAAAAAAAATTATAATCTTTCATACCAATCTAAACAAATGACACATTTATTTATTTATTTTTTTTAAAACAAAGGTATCATCATATCAATATACAAATTATTATTTTATAAATATAATTGAGCTAATGGGTTTGTATGTGAATATTATAAATCATGAGAACTGGAATTGCCATCAATTGATTTTATAAGTAATTGTTAGTATGTGTCATGTTAATAAAGGATAATATAGGTTTTATTAATTTTGTTACTAATGTTATGTTGTTAGTGAGTCAAAAATAAGTCTTACCTTCATTTATATTCATTTCATCATAGTCTAGTCCTTTTTTTTCTAACAGAACCATTTATATTTTTTTCTTTATTTCAGAAATACATTTTATATCATGAAATGAATACATCTAAATTCTTTAGTACTTCCATCTCAAAAAATCCAATGTGGAAGTAATAAAAAAAAAATAAATAAATACATAAATGAAGAAGAGAAAACCTTAAAATTATAGCATCAGTAAGTCAACCATAATGAACAAACAGTTACACATTCCCATAAAATTATGAATGATTTAGTAACCTCTTGATCAAACATGAGAATCTTCTTTAAATGGAAAAATTCATGCTAGATTGAGAATTCTCAGCATCTTCTATTCGCTTCATTATCCAAGGTAGTGTCTTCCACGATCTATCCAATTCCCACAAGTTGACCAAGTAATTTGGATGATCATTGATTTGGCCACTTTCACCACTGATCTATACACCTTCACATAATATCTGGTTGCCATTTTACATATATGTGATGGTGAGAATTCATACCTATGGATCGTGTTCATTGCCTTCTTCAAACCCATCTGAGTTGCCTTGACCTTCACAATGATTTTTTTTAGCACACCTGCATCATTTTTATGTTAGTATATATATATTGAAACAGACAGATCGGAGAACCGATCTTCGTTTCAAGTGTTTTTATGTACGGTAATTCAAGCTACTGTTCGCCCGCAGTAAGGTTTTGTCTATTTCAAATTATAATAAAATTTAGTTATGTATTTTATAGTTTATCAGTCAATATGTAAAGTTTCCGTATATAAATGTCGCAAACCATGAAATAATATTTGTGTGTGCGTGGTTTGCGAATTTATATCATTTAATTTAAAGTTTCAGTGCGGGCGTATTTGTTTTAAATTTTAGTTTTAAAATTGTATAAAGTCGTTTAAAAATACTGATCAAAAATCACATTCCTTTGATCAGTGTTTTTAATTAAAATCTAATTGCACAAATGTTCAGAGCAATTAAGTTGTAGTCAAAATTAGTAAGGAATTTTTATATGTAATTAATGTATCGATTTAAAAATGGCATATTAAATTAAAAGATTGCTAAAAACAGATAATTGATTGTTGGTCAAGCTGCATCGCTAGAGGCTAGAGAAAGTAGGCGGAGCCTAAAACAAAAACAAGTCGGAAAGGTCAGCAGTGGCAAATTCTAGAAAAAACTGACATTCTAACTTTGGTCGTGTTTGAGAGAGGTAGTCTCGAGACAACACAGCAGTTAATAATAATTCAAATATCTTATTAAGAAGTTTACCAGTGAATCGCCATGTTCATGGGCTAATTGCCAGGAGCTGATCTCTGCCCGCCAATATGGATCCTCGTGCCGCTGTTTGATCATGTTTCATATACTTCAGAATTTCCAACTTCCAATCTCAAAATTTACTATGCCTTACAAATAACTTTCAAAAATGCGCGCCTACGTTACAAGCCAAGCTGGATGAAGAAAAAGAGAACTTTGTTACATGAACTTTAATTTTCTTCCGTGCTTAATATTATTAATCAAGTGAATCATATGTAAGTCTTTATATCATTTATAATGCTATTATTTAACCTGTCAGTAAATTTTCTTTTCTTTTTTTTCTTTTTTAATCCTCTGCTCTAGTCTTTAGAAATCATTTATAAAATTGTAATTAATAGTAATAATATTTCAACTGAATGCATTTATATTTTCTTATGTTGCTTATTTTATAAACAAACATTGCCAATAGTAATATTTCCAACTATGTGTAAACTAGTGTGTAATAATGATCAATTTAATTGAAAAGTAATTTCATTTCCTGAATTAAATATTCTTTCACATTCCGAGTTGATAAATGTTAAGTCATTTTAGTAGTCTATGTTAATTTGTCCTATAATTGCAATCTAAGGTTCGATCTTAAAATATATATATAATGGTGTCAAAGTGTTACCTTAATGTTATGTATAATATGAGAAATAATTCACTGAATAATTAGATACTATCGTTACCGCCTGTCAACCAAGGGTTAAGAGTCCCAGAGTAAAATTAACTAATTATTGTTTTTCACCTTCAGTTTAATTTCGCTATGTTTTTATTGGGATAAGGATCTCAGCCTGTGGCGTAGAAACAGACAAATAGTTTCCAGGTTTTATATAATTTCTTTAAAAAAAATCCGCTTCAAGTATTCGTCCTTCACGTCTGTGGCAATGCCTTTCCTTCGCTGAAGTTAGCGTCTCGCCATACTACCATTGGGGAATGAAAGCAGTTTTTCTTTCCCGGTAATCTCTTGGATCACCGGGGTTCGAAATGACCCCGGCTGGTTGTCGTGTCCCGGAACTACTTGGGGGCATTAAGCCTTGTCAAAGAACAAGCCGCCCGGTAGTCCGTTAATGCACCGCAATTGATTACTGTAGGGCTCTTGAATATAGGCAACCACCAGTTCATATATTTTCCACGTCGTATTTATATAAAACCACCAGTTCATCTATTTTCCACGTCGTATTTATATAAAACCACCAGTTCACCTATCTCTTATGTCGTATTTATATAAAACCATCTCCACTGTTCGTCTACGTTCCGGCTCGAGCCTATTCTAATAAAATAAGTAAACAAAAATCTTTAGATAAATATTTTTTCCAATGCTCTAATACTCTGATTCTCTTAACCACCTGTCAATTATTTAACTACCCAGCTATTGGCATAAGTTTGTTTATTAAATAAAACGTTCACTAAAGACTAGTAGCCAAATACAAGAGGATTTATGAAGTCTTACCGTACTGTATAACACTATATTTATATGCTGTATATTTCTATTATATAACATTATATTCATGTGCTTTCTATTTGTCTTATTTAACACTATATTTATATGCTTTATATTTTGCTTATTAAACACTTTATTTAATCTTAATCTTTGTGTCCTCCACCTTATTACTCTCTAAGTCTATTTAGCCACTTACTGTCTGTATTGGCAACTTAAATATATACGTTACATGAATGACCGTCCCAGTATCTAGAGTCTAATAAACCTATATATCATTAACTGTAAGAATTTAGTCCATGTTCTAAGCTGAGCTAGAAAAGGGATAACCCTGTGCTGGTGTAAAGTCATCATCGGTTGGTCATGCCGGGGTTTGGGTTTGAATTCAGTTGGCGTTTTTGGAATTTATTCTTAAACGTGGGCTGGGTTTGAACTCGGGTACTGTGTATGAGTAAGCGTGGTGGATTTATACCGGTACAGTTATTATATTTTTGGACGCCCTCCGTGGTGCTCGATGAAGAAATCTCCCACACCCTGCAGAGTGAACGGAAGGAAACAGTTAAATGATAAAAATATTCAATTTTTTTTGTGTCGAGTCATAATATTGATACGTATTTGGCGTATTAAAATGCGCAAGTGAAAACTATAGTAATAAAACAAATGTATAAAATTTTTTTTTCCCTCACACAAAGGTTCAGTATATAATCCTCCCAAATATTGTTAAGTCAGAGTGAAGATTTTTTTTTTTGAAAAGAGAGCAGAAGCAATTCGTGAGTGTAATTAATTAAAATAAATGAGTTATTCCATAATGTTTTTGTGAGTTCATTCTTGTCGTTTAAATCATATGAAAAAATAAAGAAGTAGAATTAAGTCCAGTTCTAAAAAAATAAAAACGTGTACGCGTATATATATTTGTGTACGTATATATATATATTTTCGTTTGTTGTGAAAAATATTTTTTTTGAAAAAAGAAGAAAGAAGTAGGATTATTCTTGTGTTTTAAAAATAAAAACGTGTGTGCATATATATGTATGTTGTAATATAAAAAAAAAAACCTTACCGGAGTCAGTATTAAATTTTTTTTTGCATATATAAATCTTAAATCAAAAATTATTAGGTCATATAAAAGTATATATTTGGGGATCAGTAGATTAAATTATCTATTGGTCACATGTTGCTGGCTGGCGCCTATCAAATAAATTTGTCAGCAAACATGTTTGTCCATACAGCAGTGGCGAGTGTTGTTTTAAAAGAGAGTAGGGTGGCATATATAAAAAGAGAGAATTACTGACAGAAATACAAAAAAAAATACTATGTTATGTACCCATTATGAATATGTATGTATTATAGGACTGAGGAGAACAGTGCGAACTGGGTGAAAGAAAGTTTTTTTTTCCCTGTATATTTTTAGTAATGATTTTAGACATGTCATATGATATTCCTAAATAAAGAAAAAAAACGTAGATAACAAAAACCAGACTGAACGTAGGCGAAGGAAGAAAGAGAGAAAGGAAGTAAGCCACACAAACAGTATCAGCAGCGGAGGAGGATTTGGCACAAGGAGCAGGGATCAGTAACCTTTTATGATATATATAAAAAAATCAAAGCGTTGTACAAAGCGAATTTTTATGTTGAAGACATTTATCAGTAAAAACGAAGCAGAAATGGCAGAAATAGAAGGAAACAAACAGAGGGAGCACGATCGCGATGCGAAGTTTAACGCGATCCTCAGAGAGGGGAGAGAGGACAGGAAGATTATGATGATGATGTTGGAGAGGCTGGAAAGGATCGACGAGGCACGGGGCATACGAGCCAACTCAGGTCTAGAAAGTGCAAAGCGTCAGCAAGAAATAAATCCCTCTGAAGACCCAAAAATGGAAAATGAAGATGACCAGGCCACCCCAAAAGAAGTTGGGGACAGCAAGGAAAGCAATAGTGCGAGGAGTGGAGCAGAGGACACAGAACCTCAACCAACTAAAATAAGGTTGGAACCTCATGAGATTAGATTAGTGAATACAAATGCCAACTCTACTCAACAAAAATGTAAAGAATTAGATGTGACAGAAATTACTCAGAGTCAAAGTTTTACTCTAGCAGATTTAGCTAAAGATGAAGTAATTACTGAGGAAATGGTCGTTTCAAATCTAATGCAAGCCAGCCCATCTCAAAGTGATGACACCAGTTTAGTACCTTCTAATGGAGTGGCTGTATCGATGTTGAAAGATATCAATAGAACAAAAGATACTGTTTTGAATAAATCTTCTGAAATCATAATTAATAATTCTGAGTTATCTTTTCATAATAATGATAAAGATGTTCTGTGGAAAAGTGATGATGAAAGATTAATGAAGTCATCAAAGTTAAAGTTTAGAAATGATGCTGAATGGCCTCCTGATATGAAAATGAAGAAAGTGGACAGATCTTTAGTTGTGTGCAATACTGCCCATTTTAATAAATTCCATGATTATTTATTTATGAAATGTGATCTGAACAAAATTGATGAGGAACTGAACTCTTTAAACAGAAATGATAAACTTTGTTTTAAAGCATGGACATATGTTAAAAAAAATAGTTTCATAAAAAATGGAGAAAAACTTCTCAACTCCCAAAGTGAAAATGTTATAATGGATGCCATTAGATCACAGAAAGTTAGAGAAATTCTTTTAAAGCAAGATACTTTTAATAATGAACAATATAATAATATACCAAAGCACAATATTGTGACCGCTTTTGCTATTTTACTAAGAGATCTAAAAAGACAGACATATAACCCTTATATACCTCCCGACCCAGGGAGAAGGTAGAGATATACAAAATGATAACCCGGAAAATGACCACTATGACATGCACATGATGATGAGAAAAGGAATTACGGTAATATACCCACCTTTGTAAATATTAAGTTCAAACCCTCACCCAGACTGTTCTCCAAGGTCAAATCAATAAAAAAATCAATTATGTAAAAAAATGAATGAAGAAAATGTAACCAGAAATTATGTATAATCATTTTTTTTTTGTTGTTTTTTTTTATAAAGTGACAAGAAATGAAACAGACAGATCGGAGAACCGATCTTCGTTTCAGGTGTTTTTATGTACGGTAATTCAAACTACTGTTCGCCCGCAGTGAGGTTTTGTCTATTTCAAATTATAATAAAATTTAGTTATGTATTTTATAGTTTATCAGTCAATATGTAAAGATGCCGTATATAAATGTCGCAAACCATGAAATAATATTTGTGTGTGCGTGGTTTGCGAATTTATATCATTTAATTTAAAGTTTCAGTGCGGGCGTATTTGTTTTAAATTTTAGTTTTAAAATTGTATAAAGTCGTTTAAAAATACTGATCAAAAATCACATTCCTTTGATCAGTGTTTTTAATTAAAATCTAATTGCACAAATGTTCAGAGCAATTAAGTTGTAGTCAAAATTAGTAAGGAATTTTTATATGTAATTAATGTATCGATTTAAAAATGGCATATTAAATTAAAAGATTGCTAAAAACAGATAATTGATTGTTGGTCAAGCTGCATCGCTAGAGGCTAGAGAAAGTAGGCGGAGCCTAAAACAAAAACAAGTCGGAAAGGTCAGCAGTGGCAAATTCTAGAAAAAACTGACATTCTAACTTTGGTCGTGTTTGAGAGAGGTAGTCTCGAGACAACACAGCAGTTAATAATAATTCAAATATCTTATTAAGAAGTTTACCAGTGAATCGCCATGTTCATGGGCTAATTGCCAGGAGCTGATCTCTGCCCGCCAATATGGATCCTCGTGCCGCTGTTTGATCATGTTTCATATACTTCAGAATTTCCAACTTCCAATCTCAAAATTTACTATGCCTTACAAATAACTTTCAAAAATGCGCGCCTACGTTACAAGCCAAGCTGGATGAAGAAAAAGAGAACTTTGTTACATGAACTTTAATTTTCTTCCGTGCTTAATATTATTAATCAAGTGAATCATATGTAAGTCTTTATATCATTTATAATGCTATTATTTAACCTGTCAGTAAATTTTCTTTTCTTTTTTTTCTTTTTTAATCCTCTGCTCTAGTCTTTAGAAATCATTTATAAAATTGTAATTAATAGTAATAATATTTCAACTGAATGCATTTATATTTTCTTATGTTGCTTATTTTATAAACAAACATTGCCAATAGTAATATTTCCAACTATGTGTAAACTAGTGTGTAATAATGATCAATTTAATTGAAAAGTAATTTCATTTCCTGAATTAAATATTCTTTCACATTCCGAGTTGATAAATGTTAAGTCATTTTAGTAGTCTATGTTAATTTGTCCTATAATTGCAATCTAAGGTTCGATCTTAAAATATATATATAATGGTGTCAAAGTGTTACCTTAATGTTATGTATAATATGAGAAATAATTCACTGAATAATTTGATACTATCGTTACCGCCTGTCAACCAAGGGTTAAGAGTCCCAGAGTAAAATTAACTAATTATTGTTTTTCACCTTCAGTTTAATTTCGCTATGTTTTTATTGGGATAAGGATCTCAGCCTGTGGCGTAGAAACAGACAAATAGTTTCCAGGTTTTATATAATTTCTTTAAAAAAAATCCGCTTCAAGTATTCGTCCTTCACGTCTGTGGCAATGCCTTTCCTTCGCTGAAGTTAGCGTCTCGCCATTCTACCATTGGGGAATGAAAGCAGTTTTTCTTTCCCGGTAATCTCTTGGATCACCGGGGTTCGAAATGACCCCGGCTGGTTGTCGTGTCCCGGAACTACTTGGGGGCATTAAGCCTTGTCAAAGAACAAGCCGCCCGGTAGTCCGTTAATGCACCGCAATTGATTACTGTAGGGCTCTTGAATATAGGCAACCACCAGTTCATATATTTTCCACGTCGTATTTATATAAAACCACCAGTTCATCTATTTTCCACGTCGTATTTATATAAAACCACCAGTTCACCTATCTCTTATGTCGTATTTATATAAAACCATCTCCACTGTTCGTCTACGTTCCGGCTCGAGCCTATTCAAATAAAATAAGTAAACAAAAATCTTTAGATAAATATTTTTTCCAATGCTCTAATACTCTGATTCTCTTAACCACCTGTCAATTATTTAACTACCCAGCTATTGGCATAAGTTTGTTTATTAAATAAAACGTTCACTAAAGACTAGTAGCCAAATACAAGAGGATTTATGAAGTCTTACCGTACTGTATAACACTATATTTATATGCTGTATATTTCTATTATATAACATTATATTCATGTGCTTTCTATTTGTCTTATTTAACACTATATTTATATGCTTTATATTTTGCTTATTAAACACTTTATTTAATCTAAATTTTTGTGTCCTCCACCTTATTACTCTCTAAGTCTATTTAGCCACTTACTGTCTGTATTGGCAACTTAAATATATACGTTACATGAATGACCGTTCCAGTATCTATAGTCTAATAAACCTATATATCATTAACTGTAAGAATTTAGTCCATGTTCTAAGCTGAGCTAGAAAAGGGATAACCCTGTGCTGGTGTAAAGTCATCATCGGTTGGTCATGCCGGGGTTTGGGTTTGAATTCAGTTGGCGTTTTGGGAATTTATTCTTAAACGTGGGCTGGGTTTGAACTCGGGTACTGTGTATGAGTAAGCGTGGTGGATTTATACCGGTACAATATATATATATACATAAAATTCTTTTCTTATATCAGCATTAGAAATGTTGTAGCTATATAGCAAAATGAAACACGATTAAAGTCAGTTTTTTTATTTTGATGATAAATGTTATTAAATTTAAAACTTCCCACAGTTCTATAATTACTAAATGCTTGATTATGTAACTGAATATTTTATCATATTTTTATAGCAAATTGAGTTCATTATAATTAAAGGAAAAAAAATTGTGGTCCCTGTTTGCTTTAATCAACAGGCTATAATTTGTTTATTTTTAAATTTTCATAGTTTAAAAAGTTTAATTTCAATGTATATATAGTGATATGCTTTCATTTCAGTTTTTTTTTTACACATATAGATCAAATTAACAACTTACAGTCTATCCATATTTACTGTCCAATAATTCTTTCTTTCAAAATGCTGAGAATGTTTTGCCCAAATACAATTTTAAATTAACTGTCTTGCCATCCTTAGCGAATAAATAAATGAAAATCTCATGTATAATCTTCTCGATACATATTTTTAACTTTCCAGCCATTAAAGAACAACAACAACAACAAAAAACATTGTTATTGTTGTTATGGTTACATTGTAATCACCAGGTTTTCTCTCCCCCTTCTTATTACAATTCTAAGTTATAAAATCGGTTTTATTTTTTTTTTATAAAACTTTCTCAATTGTTCTGTCAAATTTGTTATTTTAAAATATTAATAAAATTAAATTTAATAACAAAATTTTTGATTTTGTTATAAGCATTTCCAGTTCATTAAACTACAATATAGAATTGATTCATACAGTTATATATCATTAATTCATGATTTCAATAGATGTATTACTTTTATAAATCAACACATCCATGTATATATTTATGTTTAATGCATTTAATGATAAGGAGAGGTATGAGTCTTATAGCGATCTTTACAATTTCCCCAATCTAAAAAGGTTAAAAATTTAATCCTTTTAAACTTTTGACATTTACTAGAATAAAAAAAAATATATTCAATGTCCCATCACCATAGTGGGTTATTTTCTTTATCATATAATAAAATATTATCTATAATTATCTATCTCTTTCTTCCTGTCAGGTGGTTTGCTAATTTATTATTTTATGTCCATACAAGATTTGACCTCTTTTAACACTCATATTCAATAATTCATTTTACTTTCTCTATTTAATTTTTACTTAAATAGTACTGTCTATCCTATAATTGTATTATGATGGATTGAAACAGAATCTGACCAGTTCCATACTCTTATTTAGACAGCATAAAAACTTGTCTCATCAGCTTCTTGTCTTGCTCCGCAGTTAAAAGATCCTAGAATAACCACACAGAATATGGAGTGTCCATATGCATATATAGTAAGATACACCCTCATATCTCAGTCAGTTCTGAAAGTAGCCGATACATGCTCAATTATGTAGTGGGATGTACTCTCACCACAAAATGCCTTTTCCATTTTCATTAGTTTCCATCTTATCTCCTTTCAAACAACATATAAATGGTAATCATGAGTGCCCTCAAAAATCCACTTTTCACTCTTTTCATACCCAACCTGCACTGATTTCCTCTATATTTCTTTCCTAACAAAAAACATGGTTTCAGGCTTCTAGGATTGTAAGTCCCTTTTATTTCTCCATTGATATTCAACCAAAATGCATTAGAATTAGCTTGTTTAACAATAACAAATGGACCATCATATTTGGGAAAAAAATTATGATACTTATATTTGGTCGGTTTAATAACAGGCTGCACTTTCACAAAATCTCTATCCCCTACTTCAAATTTATGTACTTTGTTCCTCCTATTTTTATTATTCCTTAAATGCACTTGCTGTGCTAGTCACTGTTGTGCCAAGTAAATAATGGCTTCCTCTTCATGTAGGTTTGGTCCAATGGTGTGTTTGTATTTTTTAAATAAAAGTGGTATAAGTTTATTAAAATGAAATTCACTGAGTGTGAATCCAGTAGATTCATTCACACTCCAATTTATATAATTTGTTACTTTCTCAGTCTGTTTTACCCAACCTCTGCACTTACCCACTAGGTGAGTCCTAAACAGACATCCAAGTACCCTCATTATGCATTTGCAAGGATTGGGCTGTGGATTTCTAATAGATGTGAGCACATGTTTGATCTTCAGCTTTCCACCCAACCTTTCCATTGCTTAGATAAGAAAGAAGTACTATGGTCAGTTAGTATGACCTTTGGCTTCCCTATCTTAAGAAATTGCAAGTTGTCTAATGCCTTGATAGTGTATCTAGCATTAGTTGAGGTATAGGGTATGCAGAGACATATTTTGAAAAGAGATCATATGTAACCAACAAGTACTTTTTCTTGTTGAATGGAGGCAAAGGTCCATAGTAGTCGATTGCCAAGATCTCATTATGTCTATTTCACTGTAGTTTTGGTTGACTGGCTTGGCTCTAAGGCACACTATACAACCTCGAATTACCTTCAGGATGTCTTTGTACATACCTGGATAATAAAACCAATTTTTGATGGTATGCTCTGTTTTCCGAGCACCATAGTGTCCATACAAACAGTGAATATATGTGATAAGTGGGATGTGCAATACTTCTGGTACTACTATCCTCCACTCTTCTGTATTTTCATCAATCCTATATAATAATACTTGATCCCTTAATTGGTATAAAGTAAGATTTTCATGTGTGTTCAAAACCTCTTCATCTTTCAAACTTCTCATAATAGGGCCTAGTCTCTGATCCATAAGTTGTAACTCAGGTAACATTTCCAATCCATCCTCTACATTGCTATCAATGCTTGCCTCGATATTTGTAATGTATGCTTTCTTTATAGATAGATGGTCTGTTCCAACTCACATGGATTCTGACTGAGTGCATCAGCTCCGACATTCTTGTATCCTTTACAGTACTGTATGGTGTAGTTAAATTTCTGTTACAGCAAACTCCACCTAATAAGGCAAGCATTTGTTAAATAACTGTGATTTAGGAATTGGAGGCTTTTATTATCTGTGATCACAATTAAGTAGTTAAATTCCTGTAACAGCAAACTCCACCTAATAAGGTGAGCATTTGTTAAATAGCTGTGATTTAGGAATTGGAGGCTTTAATGATCTGTGATCACAATTACCTCCGATCCGAGAAGTAGTTGTCGGGATTTTTGAAAAGCCCATACTATCGCTAATGCCTCCTTCTCTGTCGTGGTATAATTAATTTCAGGACCTTTCAAGAGTCGACTTATAAAATAGAGGACACCTGGACATCTGTCTGGCTGTATTTGAGATAATGTTACTTCCAATCCATAACCACTGCTATCCATTTGGACTACAAAGGGTTTGTCAAAATCAGGGAAGGACAGCATAACCTGTTCCAAAACCCTGCTTTGATTTTCTCAAAAGCACTACTCTGCTCTTCAGTCCACTTCCATTTTTCTTCCTTTCATATTAGTTTCAATAATGGTTCCATATGGTTAGAAAAATTACGGTAAACCCTAGAAATGAACGTATTTGTTTTTTATTAACAGGCCTAGGAAAGTTTTGAATTGCACTAATTTTGTCTGGGTGAGGCCTTATTCCATTACAACTCACAATATGGCCTAAAATACCACCTGGTTAGAAACTAATGTACTTTTTTTAAAATTAATCTTAATCCCTTTTTTGAAACATTCCTGAAAAAACACAATCAAATGTTGAAGATGTTCTTCAACTGATGTGGATGCAATGATTACATCATCCACATATATAGTCATAATTCGCTAAACCTCAGGAGATAGGGTTCCATCCAGGCATCATATCAGATCGGCTCCACTGTCTATCAATCCAAATGGCATCCTATTAAACTGGTAGGTGTAACCCTCATACCTAAAGTCAGTGTATTGATGATTGTCCGGGTGAAGCTCGATCTGCCAATAACTTGAGGTTAGATCAAAGATGGAAAACACCTTCTTATTTCCAATTCTTACAAACAAGTCATGTATGGGTGGTGGAATGTTTCTGTCAGGAACAGTAATCTTGTTTAGTTGCTGGGAAGCCAAACAAAATATCATCGACCCATCTTTCTTCTTCACTGTTACGATTGGATTACAATACGGTGAAGAACATTTGGAAATAATTCCCCACTCTAACATTTTGCTAAGTTGCTTTGAAATTTCCTGCCTATACTGATAAGGTATAAGATACGATCTGGATTGAAATGGCTGATCAGGCATCAATTTAATCCTTTGCTGGAAACCCTCAATAACTCCTGGAATTTAATTGATAAATTAGAGAACGTAACTCTTTTATATTCTTGCCTTCAAGTAGATTTGATTCTACAAGTTTAGTATCAACCAATGATTCTGGTATACTAGATAATACACAATTTACTTCAGAAACACCATACCTTGTTGGTAATGTCATTTCTAAGGTATCTTCATTATAATCCTATTTGAGAAATCAACAATACAAGAGTTCATGTGCAAGAAGTATGCCCCTAAAATTATATCATGAATTAATCCATTTAGTATCAAGAAAGCATGATAGAGTGTATTTTGGTTATACTTGATCTCTACCCAGATCTGTTTCTGTTCCAACTTTGCCTTCCTACTATTGGCCATTGTCACTTGCATAGACTTTAAAGGTAACATCTTAATTGTTGGATTTTTACTCAGTACCCTTTTATAAAATTGATCAGAAGTGACCAAAATTTGATTTCCTGAGTCCAATAGCACTTTAACTGGAAAATTTTCACACAGCACTTCTATCATAGGGTAACTTTGTTGAGCATAATTTGGCACTCCATTGTCCCATGAATATGTCATATTGGTGATTTCCCACTTTGTCACAAGTCCTTTGTTTTTCAGAGTATTTATGGTTTCTTGAGGTGAAAAACTAGGCCTCAAGTACCTCTTTAGTTTGATTTTCTTAAAATCTGGGATGCAGACTCACTGCATCACAGTTTTGGAGAGCCTCCTGAACTCGGTGATGAGTCTCTTGTGGCTTTGCTCTTGTTAGGTCGCATGCACTTCGGAGACCATAATTGTGATGCATTGGTTGGTGGAATCCTCTCCTTTCGAGGATGTGTATAAGTGTTATCCTTCCTTTTCCGATAGAAGATAGCATTAACTGAAGGCTCATCATTTCTTTTTTCTGGACCTCGTGTAGATAAATTGGTATTATTTATATCTATACTGGCCAAAAGTTCAGCAACTTGCTCTATGTTTCTTGCACTAGTACATAAAAGGGATTGCTCTATCTGCAAAGGCAAGTTTCTTTTAACTATCCGAATGATTTCCAATTCAGTGAGATGGTAAGTATCTAGCATGCACAATTTGGTAACCTGTCATCGAAAGAACTTCACAAATGTTTCCCCAGGCATCAACTTGTACCTTTCCTGGAGTATATGGTATAGAATAGCTTCTTGTCTATCCCGATTCCAGAAATTACATACCAATAAAGTTTGATATTTCTCAAATGTGGATGAGCTTTGTTACAGTGATTCCCACCACATTAATGCCTCACCCTGGAGGTGACTATAACCAATAATAACTCTTTCAGCTTCCGACAAACCTCTGTTAACCGGAAAATATAATTCTAAACTTTGAAGATGTTTTGTGGGTGCTTCATTCGAAAACTCCTTAAACACTTTAAGTTTTATGAACTGGTTTATCGCATTTACCTGTGAACTGATCCCTTGAGTTTTATTCACTTCTTGAGAATTCATATGATTCTTTATCTGATAAGGTTCATCAGCCATCTGCTGATCATTGGTTTGTTTCTCAGTTAGGCACGGGTAAAGCAAATTTGTCTACTCTACCTTGGTAAATGTTTTAGAAGCAACTATACTCTCCCCATACTGATCTTGAGTTTCTAGATCATCCCTTGAGGTTTGACTCATGAGAACTCCATTATTTGTTTTTTTTGCAAATCCCATCAATTCCTTCATTTCCTTTCAAAGCTTGCCTAGCTGACTTTCCATTCAACTGGCACATCTGCATGTCCCCAGATTGTGATTTACATTGTAAGACCTCATTTAAAGAATTCAACCTCTCATGTGTTTCATTAGTAGACTCAATTAACTTCTGAAGGGTGGTCTTTCCAATCATTGTATCAATCTCCATGGAAGCTACCTTATCTCCCAACTGAGCTAAACAATGGGTAATAGATCCAAGAGTCTCTTCACGGTCTTCGTTTTCAACATTGTGGGTCATGGAAAGATTGTTCAGCTTTGCTTGGACCATCTCAAACTCAGCTTGTAATTGTTCCCTAAAAGTGTTCTGCTTACTCCACATCTCTTTATTCATAACCTCTTGTGTCTGATAAACTTGTTTGATCTCTCGGTCAATATGAACAGTAATATTTTCAGCAAATTTGTTGACACGCTCTTGACACTTTGTACTTTCTTCTTCAACCTTGTGCTTTACTTCATCATTATCAGTTTGCACTTTTCCCATATCTTGGAGCAACTGTCCTACTCTATTTGATAGTCGGGTGTTGACTTCTTGAATCCTCACCTCCAATTTCTCTTCAATTCCAACTAATCCTTTCCTGATGTCTTCTTGGAATTGAGATATATCTTCTTTTAAACCTACCTCAACTTGGGTGACATCGTCTCTTGTTTCCATACTGTCCAACCTACTATTTAAATCATTAATTCATCTATACATCTCATTTCCCATGCTGGCCATATTTGATTCTAATTTAGACTCTAATCTTGTTTCCATGTTAGCCATATTTGTTCCCAGAGCAGTCATCTTCAGCATCATCTCCCGCAGGATTTGTACTGTGATGGATTCATTTTCATTAGATGGCATTAATTGATCTCCTAGCATAGGAATCGCTTTTTGGTGAGGGATCTCTGGGATTTGAACCATTGTTTGGTCCTCTTCTAATGATTGAATATGTTGCTGCATTTCTTCTGCAGGTTCCTTAAATGCTTGTTGGCACACCAACCTTTCTTCTGTCTTGTGTCCATATCTAAATTTTCACTCTTTTGATTTACTTGTGTGTCATCAGCTCTTTCATCCATCTTTAAAATGATCTGGCCACTTCTTACTAGCATAAAGGCAGATATGTCAATGTAATCATTATAAGACAGAATATTTCCTTATTTATTGCTTCTACAAAATAACTATATTTTTTTTACAATATGGATATTCGTTGTGCAGTCTCGGCTTCCCCTTCTGGTTCTCTGAAGATGATGAAACAAAACCAAAAAAAAATTTTAAACTACCATCACTTGTACACTTACTCATTCCCAATCTACTTCTAACTATAAATCAGTTCAACTATCATGATTAAGATACTCATGTCTAATCACTATATATACAATTTTTTATATATCACTACTTCAAAATCTATAACATTGATGTTAACTCTCTGATTGCCCACATTTGTCTAATGACTAGGTTTCCTTTTAATATATATATGGGCTAAATACCAGTTCAAACCCCCAAAAAGTTTCATGCCATAAATGTATAAGCAGTCTACAGGGTGTGAGATTTAATTAATTGAAGCCCCAAAAGTTTCAGTTGCCAAAAATGTAACGGATTGAAAAATATACTATCAACAGTCCTTTAAGAATAAGCTATATATTTAGGTTATATACTCATCCATTCCTCTAAAGATCTGACAGATACTGACAGCCAAAAGAATGATTAGCATTTCACAATTTTGAGATAGACAAAAGAACCTACTCACTGCTCTTAAAGTATACAATGTTTCATGATCACTCAGATGATCATCATGTTTCAATCACTCTAAGCTACTACAACCCATTATAGTTTTCTGCAAACACTATTGCACTGCCCTGCTTACATCCAAGTCTTAGAGGCTATTATTTATAAAATATTGCCTTGCTCATCTTTGGGAGGCTTAAAGGCAAATAAAAACTATACCTTACTCTCTCTGGAGTCTTAGTGGTAAAATCATGGCAGGACTACTGTTAACTGCTTCATGATAAATAGTAACTAATATTACAATTTGGGTTGGAGCAGTGAATGAGATCAATCAGTCACAAGTGACATGAATACATCACATCCTCAAGACAATGACAAAAATTCCCCGTCCAACATCAGTACTTGCAACAAAACTAACCAAACTTCAACAATCAAATATCCAATCCAACCTTAAAAATTATCGATTTTCTACAACACAAATTTTCCAAATATGGATAAAATTATGAAAATGGACTGAATATCACATATGATATTAAATGAAAATAAACATATGTAACAGACTGAATTATATTTGATGCCTGAAAATCATTGATTTAATGCCACACAATTGGGCTCACCAAAAATGTAATGGACTGATGAATAGATAAACATATAGCCGACCACATTGTGACATCAAAATGCAATGGGATATAAATAAATGATGAAAATTATAATGGAAAATTCCCCATCCATCATCAACACTTGCAGAAGAACCAACCATTTACCTAAATCCATCCCATTACATATACCAAAACATTAATCCAGCCGTCCATGGAAAACTGGAAAGATCCAATAACACTACAACCAAGAGGAATCTTTACTATCATTCAACCCCCATTCATTTGGCAATATGCACCAGATCTACCCAATTTTCATGTCAATCCATTAGATTCCCTATAATTCAAACTCAGTCATAACTTAAGTACTTACTGTGTTCAGGTATAAATTATAAGAATATATCTAGCCAATGTGGGCAATGACGTGATGTTATGGCTTATATAGTACACTCATCGGATACATATTACATAAAAATTTAAAATCAAGAGATATGTGAATTCAATGATGTATTCTCAACAAATTATAGATAATCCTTGATGTAAAATCAATTAAAATAAACAAATTTATTTTATGTTAACATAGAATATGTAACTATATAAATATACATTTTAAAAAACACTATAAATACGATTCTTACCCTTCCACTTAATCTCATTAAAATAATAACACAAAAAAATACATAAAATAATAATATCATTAACTATAGGTCATTCTTAGTATACATAGGTCTCTACCTTTCATGTCATCATATTAAAAAAAAAATTATGATCTTTCATACCAATCTAAACAAATGACAATGTTTATTTTTTATTTTTTTTATTTTTAAAAAAGGTATCATCATATCAATATACAATTTATTATTTTATAAATATAATTGAGCTAATGGGTTCATATGTGAATATTATAAATCATGAGAACTGGAATTGCCATCAATTGATTTTATAAGTAATTGTTAGTATGTGTCTTGTTAATAAAGGATAATCTAGGTTTTATTAATAATTAATTTTGTTACTAATGTTATGTTGTTAGTGAGTCAAAAATAAGTCTTACCTTCATTTATATTCATTTCATCATAGTCTAGTCCTTTTTTTTTTCTAACAGAACCATTTATATTTTTTTCTTTATTTCAGAAATACATTTTATATCATTACATCTAAATTCTTTAGTACTTCCATCTCAAAAAATCCAATGTGGAAGTAATAAAAAAATACATAAATGAAAAAGAGAAAACCTTAAAATTATAGCATCAGTATGTCAACCATAATGAACAAACAGTTACATATTCCCATAAAATTATGAATGATTTAGTAACCTCTTTATCAAACATGAGCATCTTCTTTAAATGGAAAAATTCATGCTAGATTGAGAATTCTCAGCATCTTTTATTCACTTCATTATCCAAGGTAGTATCTTCCACGATCTATCCAATTCCCACAAGTTGACCAAGTACTTTGGATGATCTTTGATTTGGCCACTTTCACCACTGATCTCTGCACCTTCACATAATATCTGGTTGCCATTATATATATATATATATATATATATATATATATATATATATATATATATATATATATATATATATATATTGGTGTGATGGTGAGAATTTATACCTATGGATCATGTTCATTGCCTTCTTCAAACCCATCTGAGTTGCCTTGACCTTCACAATGATTTTTTTTAGTACACCTGCATCATTTTTATGTTAGTATATATATACATAAAATTATTTTCTTATATCAGCATTAGAAATGTTATAGCTATATACCAAAATGAAACATGATTAAAATCAGTTTTTTTTTATTTTGATGATAAACGTTATTAAATTTAAAACTTCCAACAGTTCTATAATTATTAAACACTTGATTATGTAACTGAATATTTTATCATATTTTTATAGCAAATAGTTCAATATAATTATCAATAACAAAAAGGAAAAAAAAATATTGGTCCCTGTTATGCTTTAATCAACAGGTTATATTTTGTTTATGTTTAAATTTTCATAGTTTATAAAGTTCAATTTCAATGGATATATAGTGATATTCTTTCATTTCAGGTTTTTTTACACATATAGATCAAATTAACAACTTACAGTTTAAGCATATTTACTGTCCAATAATTCTTTCTTTCAAAATGCTGAGAACGTTTTGCCCAAATACAATTTTAAATTAACTGTCTTGCCATCCTTAGTGAATAATAAACGAAAATCTCACGTATAATCTTCTCGATACATATTTTTAACTTTCCAGCCATTAAAGAACAACAACAAAAAAAATATTGTTATTGTTGTTATGGTTACATTGCAATCACCAGGTTTTCTCTCCCCCTTCTTATTACAATTCTAAGTTATAAAATCGGTTTTATTTTTTTTTATATAAAACTTTCTCACTTGTTCTGTGAAATTTGTTATTTTAAAATATTAATAAAATTAAATTTAATAACAAAATTTTTGATTTTGTTTTAAGCATTTCCAGTTCATTAAACTACAATATAGAATTGATTTATACTGTTATATATCATTAATTCATGATTTCAATAGATGTATTACTTTTATAAATCAACACATCCATGTATATATTTATGTTTAATGCATTTAATGATAAGGAGAGGTATGAGACTTTTAGCGATCCTTACAGTAGTTATATATATTCTTGAAAGGCATGTAATGATGATGTCTATTTTGTTTAGTAGTCTTCATTGTATTTCCATCCCCATTGCTGTAGGGCATAGTGACATACTGAATCCCAAAAAAGTCTGAGGCATAGCTTGTAATGAACCTGTTATCTTGTTAGCTGTTTTGATATTCCAAATTGCCGATTTGTTTCTGTTAACCATAAGCCTGTGCGTCTGAGCATAGTGCTGTAATAGGTTTTCAAGAATGTTTATTTCTTCATATGATTTAAGAAACACCACCACATCATCCATGTAGGTGTGGGAGATGTTTTCCTTAAGAAGAAGGATTGAGACCCCAGGGAGTGCATCCTCAATGCTCAAAAGCAAGGAATTTATATAGATCATGAAGAGGAGAGCACTTAATGGGGAGCCCTGTGGAATTGAGATGCAGGGTTTGAACCCAGTGCCAATTCTCCCATTTAAGAAAAAAAATCTCTCAATTTGCTAGGAAATTCTCTATGATCTGAATGTATGCCAAAGGAACCTGAAGAACCTCTAGGTCACCAAATAGTAAATCTATTCGGACAGAGTCAAAAGCCCTGGCGAAGTCTAGTTGGACTGTGACTGGCTGGGATTGTTTTGTACTACGGATATGATCAACGAGAAGTCGAAATTGGATTACAGCATCACCAGTCAATGAACCCCTCTTAGCATATTGATGCTTGGAAAGTTTTGATATGATTTTCTCTTGAATTTTATCTTTTATAATGCTTTTGATAATTTTGATTAGGAGAGGAACCATGGATATTGGCCTAATGTTATTTAAGTCTACAGGTAGATCTTTCTTTTTTATGAAAGGGACCACTGATACTGGATAGATCCCTGGAAGATGTAGGCTATCAGTGGCTAAGAGATCAATGATTCCCCTTGTAATATGTATTGTAAATTTTTCCAAGTGTATCTGAAGAAATCTAGGATTTCCGTGCATGCCAGGATGGGTCTGTTCAGGAAGGCTTTTAATTTTGGAGATGATATCAGCTTCAGTAATGCTGTGAGAGTTACTTGAGTCTTTCCCAAATTTGTGTCATCTGGTAACAGTTCCAATGGGCTGTAGTTTGGTGAAATAATAATCCCTAATTTTGTTAAACATACTGATGCCAGAGTGAGTAATACCATCAAGGCTCAAAGAGGAGGGTGTGTGATTTCTTTTTCCTGACCCCAAGGCCCATATGATATAACCTGGAGTCCAGTAATTTTGTTGTTCCAGATAATTGTGTGCTCACTTAATACAAATATATTCCACAAGAGTCATTCTGGTTTGTTTATGTGTATGTTTTAGGCATAGGATTTCTGGGATGTTGTGTTCTGTAACTTGGATGCTTTTCAGCTCAGATGTAATCCGATCAAGTTCTGAGAGTAATCGTAATGGCCCTTTCTGGTATCTATTATATTGGTTAATAAAATTTTATTGACTTCTTCAAAATCCTCCACCTAGATACCAATTTCATTATTGCTACTATACAAATCCAGGGTTTTCTATTCACTCTTATCAATGTGTATCTGGTTAAAGATGAACAAATAGTACACAAAGTTATACATAATATAAACATAGCAATTAGATCGAACCCTAGCCCAGTTATCTGGCTTGGTAATTTCAACCACACTTTTGACCATTTTGAGAAAAATATTTAAAGATGGTTACTAGAAACATACACAGTGGGAAGGCACTCTTTCATGAAGGAGCCTTCTCTTTTTATACTAGAAGTACTCACTCACTCATAGACCTCATATTCTACTCTCCTGAAATAAACTTGTTTATAGATACACAGCTCTGGCCTATTGCTTTTTCAGATCATCTCGCTGTTCAAGCTACCACCAAACTGCAAACACAACTTCATACATCAACCAACCTCCCTCGGATGATGAGATTGCTCAACAGGCACAATGTGCCCCCCTAATTAATCTCAGACATATACATCACCTTTCAAGAACAGAAGATATGGAATCTACCAGCATATTACAAGGATGGAATACATTCATAACCACAATACAAAACTATTTCATGTTTTGCTAACAGAAAAACTAGTAATACTTTTATATTATTATTATTATATTTACACCAATGTTTATTCTGTATTAAAGAGGTTATAGATTTGCTCTTATTTATTTGTAGCACAATACATTACAATCTTTGTTACTACATAAAATAGCATAAACTATAGAAGGTTTTGTCAAATTATCAATTTAATTTTTCTGTGATTGACAATTCTTTTAGCATAAATTAGGTATTCTTATATATTATTTGCTAGATTTATCATTTGAAAGACAAATGTTTATTTGTTCTGTGAAAGTTAATAATATATTTGTTCATAAATAATTTACTATATCAACATCTAAGTAAATTATTAATGCATGTTTCATTATTATAGAATTTGATTATCTTTAACATTAATATATATATATATTGTAACGATCCAGATTATACTACTTAACATAATCTGCACTACAGTGCACCATCTAGGCATTTGAACCGAGAAAAATTTATAGAGTAGGCAGATACGTAAGTAAAAAAAAAAATTTTTTTTTCTTTGCATCCGGTTGTTAGCCCATGTCACTAGCTCAGTGGAATAGCAGAGATTTAAAAAATAATATAAGAATATATATATATATATAAGAGGAATAAAATAAGAATATATATATATATATAAGAGGAATAAAATAGGCCACTGCCAGTAATTAACATACACACATTTATTTATGCACATATATCTAAGATTTAAAATTATTTTAGTATTAGTTTTACATTTTAACATTTAACATTATTTTTAACTTTACCTTAGATTTTAATTTACATTTTAATTTCTATTATATTATAAGATTACATTTTAATTAAGTTCACACAGATGGGATTATAAAAGTTTGTTATAATATGTTGCTATAGATCGGTTACATAGATTTCAACAGTCAAAAACATTTCAAAATAAACATAAACGATCAAAATACAAAATTATTGATTACTGACAATTGCATAGGGAAATATAAGAAACCCTCTAGTATTCAGCACAAGATACTTGCATTGTCACCAATAACTTAAAAGACATCGGAATAAATACATTTTAGATACTCCCCGTACGGTATCATTATTTATCCAATGTCTATATATTTTGATCAAATATGAAAATCCGAAACACAATTCACCGTTAACCAATCCATGCAAGCGTCTATAAACAACTTAAATTTAATGCATTTTTATTTAGGGTCGAGTATGAATAGACTACGTAGATTTGCATTTGAAAATAAAATATTATATCTTTATTTAACCTTAGGCTAAAATTCGCAGTCAAACTGGCATCAATTCATCTGATACATCGATGTATTCAATGTAATACGGAATATGACAGCACCAAAAAGATTAAGAGAAGGCATTGACTCTCATCAGATAGGAATATTACATCTATCTAATGAGAAGAACAATAAAAAAAACTCCATAGAAAGGAACTGCATTCTCCGTCTTATAATTCCTTTCATAGGCAAACGGGTGAGTGCGGCGTAAATATAAACGATTCTGCCAGTAGCGAATCTCCGACTACATCTACTAACTACATCAATATATCCAATCCATTGACCCAATCTAACAACGACATAAATAACCTAAGATTACCCTCCCCTAATATAACTTTACAAATCTATACAGCCATTCACGCCCGACTTAAGTTTAACATTTATATAATTAATTTAACGAAAAACAAAAATCATGATAAAACTTAAAGAACAAAAAATAAATAAATAAATGGAAATGATTTTAAATATATATATATATATATAAAGAAATACATCAAATAACATTATTAATAAATTAAGTTGGTCAGATAGGATAATATTGCAATCATTTAAATTTGGAAAGTTTTAATTTAATGTTCATTATTTATAAAGTTCTTACGGTTTAAAATGTTCATCTTTTACAGTTGCTTGCCGTTTGAAATCCAGTGTTAAATTTCCCGATGATCCTGTGGTCCTCTGAATATAAGAAAAGCGATGTTTCATTTTTCCATTTTATAACAACTGAAGGGATTGAACGTGCGTCTTTTTCAATTCCTTCTTTTTCACTTCTGCACTAACACATATCTGTCACATCGTAAATAATCATTAACTAACTAATAATTTCCAAACTTGTCCTTTTTATATTAATGTGAAGGATTGAATTTATATTACGTCACCGATGCGATGGTCCTTTCGCTGCAGTCTGATTCCATAGGGATTTCTTCTTATTTGCTAACAGTTTCTATTGTTTTCCTATCTGACCGATGTTTTTACATTTAAATGCCCAAGGCTGATTTACATTTAACTAATTAACAATCATTTTCATTTCTGATTAATTAACCTGTTTTCCAAATCAAAAATATATTTAAAGATAAATTTAAAGATATAATTTTATCTCCAAATCTTTTTAAAATTTAGTTTTAAAATACTTTTTCTTTAATAAAGTTTTATTTTAATAATTTTTCATTATCTGTGCGATTTAACATATACGAGTTTAAGATGATATTTAATTTCAATTTTTAATTCTTAAAGAAAATTTTTAAATGCGAACTTTTTAATTTACTTTCATGTTTAATAAATAAATAAAAAACAATGTAACAAACGTCTGTGCTCGTTACAATATATATATATATATATATATATATATATATATATATATATATATATATATATATATAGTCAATTGTAAATGAAATTGTATAAAAAGTTAAACATTTAGTTGATAAGCACAATATTCATATTACAAATGAAAAATTCAGATACTTTATCAATCTAGTATTAATTACTATTAATCAATATATATTGAAATAGATAATGTCTTATCTATTTTATGATCAATCATATGATCTTACACATGAGTTGATCTGGGAAACATTAATTGTGAGACTGAATAATAAAAAGTAGCATTGCAATTCTTTATAAAAATGGTTATTAAAAATAATATAATAAAGTTTTAGAAATAGTAATGTAATTAGTTATCATCAAAATATGGAAGGTTTAATTTTTTTGAAAAAAAAAAAAAAGCTAAATTATAATAATTTTGTAACATAAACTAAAATAATGTAGCTAGTTTTTCCATATCTAAAAAAAAACAAAAAAAAAAAACAATTACAATTACAAAAAAAATATACTTAAAAAAATGTATGATAAATTTTATGTTGTTATGGGTATTTACTTCAAAAACAACATAACTAAAAAAGACATAAAAAGTAGATCATTAAAAAAATGGGAGATTAAAATGATTAAGCTTTTATTTTAATTTTAAGATTATGTTTGATGTTTGAAGATAATACAGTAAAAAATAAGTTATAATTAAATAGATAATTTAGCTTAGTTGAAAAGAATTTAATCAATTATATAAATAAAATGTTTTCTTATATTTAAATGTAATTTAGGTAACTTAGATTATCAAAATCAAAAAAGCCACATATGAAAAACAAAAGTAAAGCAAAAGATATATAAATAGGAGTTTCTTTATAAACTCTTTGTCTTAGTTCTTAACTCTTTGAAGCTGGATTATGTTTAGAGGCTAAAAAGAATGAAAAACCATTAATTGCCTGAAGTTTATCTTGGATACACTTTTTATTAATCTGAAATAATGTTTTTAAAAAATTCCAATTCATAATACAACTAAGAAAATATGATGATGAGACCAGAAAATATTTATATAGTAACTTGCAATAAACAAAAACGTAAGCTAAAAGAGAAAAATTTCATTCTGTTAAGAAAGCTTACAAATGACCTATAAAAAAAATAGGAAAAATAAATTAAATACATGTACACATCATTTAGGAAAGTGCAAGCCCAAATTATGAAGCCTCACATGAAACTATTAAGAAATGTTCTACCATACATTAATTCTAAAATTATAAAAAAACACTTTATAATTTAGATTTTTTTTTGTAACATTAATTTTAGATGGCCTCTAAATATATATATGAAAAACAAAAAAACACAAGTCAAAACTTGCTAACGCTTGTATTTGTGACAATAGATGACCTTCTACCAAAAACACCATCAAGCGTAGGTTTTGTTTACATAAACGTCAGAGCAAGCATTCACTATCTCTAACTTTAATTTCCACCTTCAGATCATGATATCAAGCTATTGTCAGTGAAGGACAGAAATAAGAAAATAGGTCTAAACACAAACTCTGAGCATTTATGAAACAGTTTCTATTCAGCTTGCAAGCGTGAATCTTTTAGACACGTAATGTCTTCAAACTCAGCATAGCAAGCCAGATAGCTACATGGGTCTGATCTCAGTTCAGCATTACCACATAGTAGAAGCCTCTGCAATATATATCATTGCAAGAAAGACCTCAAAGGTACATTTATGAAAAACAAAAAACACAAGTCAAAACTTGCTAACGCTTGTATTTATGACACTAGATGGCATTCTACCAAAAACACCGCCAAGCGTAGGTTTTTGTTTACATAAACATCAGAGCAAGGATTCACTATCTCTAACTTTAATTTCCACCTTTAGATCATGATTTCAAGCTATTTGCTATCGTCAGTGAAGGAAAGGAATAAGAAAATAGTTCTAAATACAAACTCTGAGCATTTATGAAACGGTTTCTATTCAGCTTGCAAGCGTGAATCTTTTAGACATGTAATGTCTTCAAATCAAAAACACTGTCAAGTGTATGTTTGTTTACATATATGTCAGAGCAAGCATCCACTATCTCTAACTTTAGTTCCACCTTCAGATCATGATTTCAAGCTATTTGCTCTCGTCAGTGAAGGACAGGAATAAGAAACTAGATCTAAACACAAACTCTCAGCGTTTATGAAACAGTTTCTATTCAGCTTGCAAGCGTGAATATTTTAGACATGTAATGTTTCAAACTCAGCATAGCAAGCCAGATAGCTACATGGGTCTGATATCAGTTCAGCATCACCACATAGTAGAAGCCTCTGAAATATATATCATTGCAAGAAAGACCTCAAAGGTACATTTATGAAAAACAAAAAAGCAAGTTAAAATCTTGCTAACGCTTGTATTTATGTCAACAGATGACGTTCTACCAAAAACACCATCAAGTGTATGTTTACATAAATGTCAGAGCATGCATTCACTATCTCTAACTTTAATTCCACTTTCAGATCATGATTTTAAGCTATTTGCTATCATCTGTGAAAGACAGGAATTTTAGAAACTAGATCTAAACACAAACTCTGAGCGTTTATGAAACAGTTGCTATTCAGCTTGCAAGCGTGAATCTTTTAGACATGTAATGTCTTCAAACTCGGCAAGCCAGATAGGTACATGGGTCTGATCTCAGTTCAGCATCACCACATAGTAGAAGCCTCTGAAATATATATCATTGAAAGAAAGACCTCAAAGGTACATTTATGAAAAACAAAAAAAACCCAAGTTAAAACTTGCTAATGCTTGTATTTGGTAGAACGCCATCTATTGTCATAAATACAAGTGTTAGCAAGTTTTAACTTGTGTTTTTTTGTTTTTCATATATATATATATATATAAGCAATGCATAATGCTAGCTGAAATCTACATAAAATATTTCACATCTTATAGCTTTTTATTTCAAAACATTATTCCTTTAAATAAAGGAAGCTTGAATTTTAGCAGTATATTGACAATAAAACCTCGCTCTCTATATATAACTACATGATAGGAGTGAATGATTTGTTGGTTTTCTTCTTTTAAAGTAATTTAAAATAAGCAGTTTAAATTGTGATTTAACTTAACTGAATATTTAATTTAAAAATTTTCTTGTTTGAAATTTTCCAATTTCCCAGATATTCTCCATGATCTAATATTCCATGTGCCAATTCTCAATGTGTCTCTTCTCAATGAAGGAAGCTTATGAGGATTTTTCAGGTTTATGATCTGAGGATGCTCATGCCTACTCCTGCCAGGTGAAAGATATCAAAACTGATCTTAGCTACATATATATGGCTTAGTAAAATCTATAAGAAATCTCATAGATTCTTTGAAATTCAAGAAAGAATGTATCTGTAGGTTTAATCAGAATATTATTAATTTTGTGTATGAAATATAAGCAATAATATTTTGATCAAACAACAATATGTAATCGCTCTTGAAGTTTAAGAAATCTATGAGATTTTCTGATGAGTATGCCAAGTCACATATGTAGAAATGAGTAATTATCACATCAGTCCATGTTTTAAACACTTGCTATCACATAGGTTTCTCCAAAAAACAGTTCTATCTAGATGTAACAATAATCATAAAAAATAAATAAATAGAGAATTTATAAAAAATTTAAAGAAATGGAATTGCATTAATAAATATAATGAAACATTCAAAATATCACCAGTCTTAAGAAATTCTTTTAAAATAAATAAAGCCATCAATTAAATTTATCCAACAGATCAGTTCTCACTGCCTCGAGTTTGATTTTCTTTTTGTGTTTAATACTAGTATGATTTTTATTTTGATTGTGCAAAATAATAGTCATTTAAGTTGACTTAATTTCACATGTTACTAACAATCGACAATCTCAAACTGTTGACAAGGCAACAAAAATAAAAAAGGTTATCATCTATATTCTGAAGGAGCTCTTTGGTTAGCCATTTTTAGCATGATGTGAAAGTGGTTGATAAGAGTTTGTTATATGTGAATTTCATATTTATAGGAGTGACATTTATACTTTATTAAAAGTAATTTGTTTATGTATTGTTACTATTTAATATTAGCACATGCAATTTAATATATAGATAACTGTTTACAATTGTTTGGCTGGAAAGTCTGACCTATGCTTTAAACTATATTTAAAAAATTAGTAAATGCCTGAAAGAAATGTTAGTTTGTTGTACTTTCAGATTGATTCAACAGAGTCTTACAGAAAACGTTTCTGTTCAATACATTGCAATTGCACAAAAATGTTTGTTACTTTTCAAATTTTTTAAAAAACTATTTTATTTGATTGCCACATGTACTTTACCAGATTCTAATAGCACAACAAGAAAATTAAGCAAACCAATATTTTTAGCTATTTAGTAAATGTAATCAAAATTATTTTAAATGAAATACATGAAGTTTTGTATCAAATAATCATGAATGTCAATTTTATCTGGGAAGATATTAAAATTAATATATATTTATTATCACATATGGTTATCCATTCAATAAGTTTTATATAAAAAGAAATCCTTTTAAGCCATTTATATATTTTATATAGTTTATTTATTATTAAAACTGCCAATTAATGATTTTCTGACTATTTTACAAAGTGATATTCTGAGTGATATTTCTATTATTTTATTGATAATAGGTAGTCTGTTTTGAAGTTCCTGTTATAAAGGTCACTTAGGTCATTATTAAAAAAAGTTCTAATAATGATGTATTTTGTTTTTTTTCTCTTAGGAATAAATTTCTGTTTTGTTTTCTTTTATTTGTTTTTAAAAAGAAAAGGTAATACTATATTATAATTTGTTCATTGAAGTTTAAAAGTTATGCATAATTTCAAAAAGAAGACATGTATATGTTTTGCTAATAACAGATTACATTCTCAATTGTGTGAGTATATATATATATATATATATATATATATATATATATAATATATATATATATATATATATATATATATATATATATATATATATATATATATATATATATATATATATTGTAACCATATATTTTAGTAGAAAATATATTAATTGATGTAACTTATATAAAAATTTCTCTTTCTTCTCTTGGTGATTTGGTTGGCTTGATTCGCAATTGAACAGATTACTTTCTGATATTATTTTAATAATTTTCAATTTGCTTCTTTCCATATACTAACTTATATCAAAACGTTTAACTTTTTAAAATTTTTACAACATATTAAAATTTGGTAAAATATTATTAAAAATAATATTTTGTTTTATTTATTTAAAGTAATCTTAAATTATTATTTCTATTGAATTAAAATAAAACCATTTGTTCAATTAAAATAAATTATTAAATAAATACAATAATTACATAGGCGTCTCAATGTAATAAAAGAAAAGAGCGCGAATTTCTAGGAGAATATCGTCTGTTAGTTTGTCTTTTGGTGGGAAGAAGAACAGAAACGGTAAAGGCAAATGGTGTAAAGTTTGCTGAGCTGATTTTGAAACCGTTAATAAGTAAATAGATTACCACAAAATTTGCTATAAACATAAAATAACTTAGTGGTATCTAATTAAGATGGATCACTAAAACTTGAAGATCTTTTTAAGTCGTTCGGCCAACTGAATCAAATCACCGTAGCGTTTTCCAATATCGCATTTTGAAATGTCGGAGCTTCCCAGTTTGAAAGAATTAAATACAAGAATTTGGTATGTTTTGAAATATTTATTATTCTACAATTTGGAAAATTTGAATCAGTGTTTTAATTACAGAAGTTTTATGAAAATGAAAATTTGTTTTTTAAAAAAAAAGAAAAAGTTTAAGTTAAAATAAAGTAAAGCGTTAAAGCTATCAAAATATTTAATATTTCCGTTTTTTAATTCTAATAAAATATATTATTGATTGATAATTAAATTTATAATGCCAGTAATAATTGCTAGTTAATTTGTTTAACACTTGGATCATAAACATTCTTCAAATAATTAATTAAAGTTTTTATAATTGTATCATCTATTAAAAAAAAAATGAATAAATTAATTGCTGTAATTAGTTATTCCTGGATTAACGCAATGGATAAATAAATACTTGCATGGATAGGATAAACTTGGAACACTTTTGACCGAGAGATGTAGGGATTAATAACTTTATGAAAAACATTTTCATTTAAATTCTGTGTATCCTGTTTTAAAATTGTTTCATGTTTGGAGAGCCACGCAAATCGTTAATCTTATATTGCTTTAATAACTAATCAAATGGATATAATTGCATGTATGGAATTTAACTACAGTTATAGTTATTACCTCATATAATTATTATTCTACACATTGTACATGGATTCCACGGATCACATTAGGAATTATAAAATGCTATACAATCCAATTTATGAGACACACATCTGCTAAAATTCATGTATTTGAACTATAAAATGCTTTACATTTAGTTTTATCACACACACACCATTAAATGTTATATGTTTGATAAATAATACATTTATTTAATTTTATCGTTATATGAACTCGCATATGAAGTTCATAAGTTATATTTGTTAGATTTAAATTAATAAGAGTTGAATAAAATATTTATTCAAAAGAATAGCGCTCGCGGAAAAAGCTTAAACAGTGCTTAATGAATTCATGAGACGTAGTAATCTTTGTGAGATATTTTGTGATTCTTTCCAGATTTATATTCCCATGCCAATATTATTTATATTATATTACACATGTTTATTTTAAGCAAGATAAGTAGTACATTAGCTGTCCTGATTATTGTAATATTTTACTAAGCAAGAACCCACATGTGCTAAAGTGTCAGTGTATTCTGAATAGTCAGAAGAATTGAGGAGGATGATTTTGCACTTTACTGTGAAGTAAATTATAATGTTGTTTTAGAATGTTAAAGGGTTGTAATCTGTGCTGGTGGTTAATCCGCAGATTATTTTAATTGCCATTTTGTACTTTACACACTTTTCTGCGCTGGTGGTTAATCCGCGGAATTGTGTGATTATACGTATGACTTTATGATGGTGTTAAATACGCAAAACGTTTAGTATTATTTCATTCCTACGTGTAGATGAATACATCCACAGGAATATGTTTGCTTCACAGATATAAGTTGGGCAAAGTATTTTAGTTAATCTGCTAAATCATCTTCTTCATTTGTAAGCATAATTTATCGGTTAGATTGATAAATGGTAACAGGGCATTCTATTCAAGTACTTCATGATAATTAACTGTTGGTTGATTATTATCTACTGGAGTGTAAGTTTACATTTTCATTTTAATTAATGATTACATTATAGCTAAATCATACAGACATCATATTATTTATTATATGATTATAAGTTTACAGTAGGAAGTTATTGAATCTGGAAATGACGTTCAATATTTCATAAGTTAATGCTGAATTTAATAATTGTCTCAATGTTCATTACCTTAGATTGAATAAGGTATGATTAGGTTTTTTAAAACTATACCTATAAATGTATTGAAGAAAGTTAATGGAACTATCATTTATTTATTTATTTGTTTATTTATGTTTTATTTAAAATATTGAAATTAACTATTTATTGTTCATAAAGTTTGTAAATAAAAGTTGATTTATAATTAATCTTACTGTGCCGTTGCTATGAGTCATTCATAACATCAGAAATCATAAATTTTGGATGGAGCATACATTATAGAGCATACATTGAATTACATATTATTGTCTACATGATATAAGAATTTATTAATTTTTTGAGAAAACATTAAGATGCTTTTTGTCTTTGGTAGTATATGATTGGTAAGGTACAATAAAATCCCATTTACCTTTTCCATCATTGTGGCTTTGCGTAGTTGATTCTAGTATAAAATACAAATTAATTATTAAACTTGTGAACAGATTTATTCAATAATGATATGATTAAATATATTTACTTAACATTTTTAAATTTTCATTCGTCAATACAATAAGAGTCTCAATGATATATTAAATTATAAAAGAACCCAATTATTCATGTTTATTAATTGCAAAGCTTTACCTGGACTAGCATCTGTCTTAGAAATCATATAGATGATTTAAAATTTCATAATCTTATGTAGTTCCACAAATTACGCTATCTTGTACATGGTCGGCCATAGGGTCGCATACCATAAAAATCGCAAATTGAGGTTTAAGAGTGATAAAATTGCACTTATAATTTGTTTAATATGTTTTATAATAATACTATGATAGGTCTTCGCGGTATACCCTGGCTGCGATCAAATAAATTATAAAAAGTTAGGTTAATTCATTAATTTTGTCTGTAGTAAGTTGCCCCAGATGTTGATTGTGGTCTTTTGTGCATAAAATAAATAGTATGATATGCTTTTGGATACAGCTCTTAATAGCTGATAATGTGCAATGAGAGTTGATCAGTGACCAAGGTTACAATTCCTAGTGCACTTACGTGATGTAGTTGAGACCACGCACTTTACGGTTACCATTTATAGTGCCACAACAAGTACGGCATGATGATGGGTAGTTGGAGGGGCGATGGAAGGTTGGTTACCACCTTTGTGGGCCATCAGGGTGGACGGCTCCGGGGATTTTGGTTACAATATATATATATATGCATACACCTGGGTCTCGTTTTATGCGGATTATTTTAATGCAATTTTGAAGTTATGCGATTCATGTTTCTTCTTAATATTTTTCATATTTCACTATATTTATTAGATATCAAGAAATTTAAATTATTAATAACTTATTTTGACTTGAAATACTTTTTTTTAAAATATAATGTTCTATTAGAAGCTAACGTGAATATGGCCTGAAACTATATTTAGAATAAATAACCTACTTATACTAATGAGTAAATAATAATAATAGATTTATACTTAATATATAAAAATATTGCAATAAATATTCAAAAATTTTAAACTTTTAAATGTATTTTGTTAGATATAACAGAAATAAATAATGTAGATTTTAAAAATAAATAACAAAGATTTTATTGATTTCATAAACTGAAAATAATATTTTTAATGATAATGTATAATCTTTTTGTTTTGATTGCATCCTCTTTTTTTAAATATAAAAACAAAATGTGAACATTTAAAATTTATTTCAGTAGTAAAAATCAGTTGTCAACAGAAAACCATTAACACAGCACAAGACTGAAGTTGGTACTAATTGTGTAAATTGGATGGAGCAGAATATGGTAAAAATTAGAGTGGGGAATGGAAAATAAAGTGGCTAACAAGTTTTTCTGGGCATAATTGCTGAGAGATTCTTGACTTTGTTCAAGAAGAAGCTACATCACATTACATCAACAAATCTGATTTCTTATCCGTTTACAAACGAACTGCACATTCGGAAATAGCGATAATAATTAAAATGTGCATGAAAAAATGTCAAATTAAATACTGTAGTTAATAAAAAAAAGTAAAAGTTTGTCTTGTACCAATTTTTTTCAAATATTTGATATTTTTTATTAGTCGTACTTTATTTCCTTATTTTTTTAATGCAAATTTTAAAAGTAATTTTTACTTCTTGCTTTGCTATTATGCAAATTCTGAAAATTACAGACCCTATTCCTTATTTTTCAAGGTAAGTTAAGTCTATTTTTGTGCAATTTTTTTTAATGTGGGTTTTTTGTGGAACCTATCTACTGCATAAAATGAGACCCAGGTGTATACTGATTTTAAAATTACCAATATTATAAGGATGATGTTTGATATTTAAAATTTATTACTTGTGATAATTACTTTGTTGATAAGTCATTTAAAAGTCATTATTATCATTTTGTTTGTTATCTTAAAGTCTAAGAAGAATATATAAAAACACTGACTTGTTTAGGTAACTCAATACTACTAACTCAACAATATTAAAGAAATTAATTTGAGCATGTCCAAAACCATTGTTTGAGTATTAGCTACCATTAATCACATGGATAATATAAATAACCATACATCCACTTGAAAATCCCTTATAATTTTGTTCTGTTTGTATATATATATAAATACTTGAATATTTCAATAGAAGATATATTTTTTGATAAACATTTTTTTCAAAATTGTAATATACATATTTCTAAAGTAAAAACTATATAATATGGATAACTAAAAAGATAGTTTGATATCAGCTTCTAGGACAACAAAAATGTAAATTTAAGTTGTTGATATAATGACAGGAGAAAATGACAGGAGAAAGGACATCATCATAGCATTTTGAATTTATTTATTTATTTTTTTACTAAAGGAAGTTACAATATTTGCTTAAAATATTCAGACACCTATAATACAGTCATGAACTAATATGAATATAATTTACAATGGACAAATTAATAATTTAACAAGGATCAGAAGGATAGCAATTTACTAAAATGAAAGGATTAAGAGATGGTGATCATGTGATGTTTAGTGGTTTAACTATTGATGTGATGATGTGATGTATTATGGCTTCTCCTTAAACGAAGTCAAGAATATCTCAGCAATTATGCCCAGATAAACCTGTTAGATTGTTTAATTTCATTTGAGATTTATTATTATATTTGTATGTATAAAGTTAATTGAATGTATATTTGTATAAAAACAAATATACATATCCTTAATCCAAAAAAGATTACCATAATTATTTAGAACTTATCAATAATAATCAAATAGGCTTTATCTGATAACTTGTTTAGATTTTTTGTAACATCTTTATGGTCAATGAATCATGACAGGTTAAGATTTATTGTGTAATTTTATACTTGTTTAACATAATTCAATTCAAATGTATGTTTTCCTCTGATTTTGGTAATAAATATTTTGATTGGTACCACATATCAGTATAAACATGCAACATAATTACAATGCAATAAAGATTTGGTGGAAAATAGGCATTATTGGATAATTGGAAGATTTAATAATAATTATAGTAAAAAGCTAGGGTTGAGTTGTGAATGAGGGTTTATAAAAGGGAAGGTAAAGTTGGATATTTATTTATTTATATAGTATAGGGAATTTGAACTCAGATTTTCAAGAACTCTTCAACTATCCACACTATGTCATACAACTGATATACATAACCACACACATGTCGAAAAGATAAATAATCACCAATATATGTATTTTGTGCTAAACCAGCACTCATCAGTTGGTCCAGATTATTATCTCACACATATATATATATATATATATAATCAGTGCTCAATTTATATTAAGATAGCAAATCCTCATATTTTAATGGACATGCTTCAATCCATTCCAATTTCCAACTTTTCAGCCATCTGTATCTATGAAAATCTGATGATGAAAATCCAAATCCCATGCTGATGCCAATATTATTGTCATGCCCATGTTGACCTCAAGTGACTCTGATCTCTCATGTATAGAACCTTATCCATTTAAATACATAGAAGAGGAATGGGCAGGATACAAGTTTGATGCGTAAATATTTGAAAACCAGGCACTCATCACAAACCTGGAACTTAATTATAAGCATAGGGGATTTGAACTTGGATTTTCAGGCAACCTTTAACTATCCACACTATCTCATGCAACTGCTGATACACATGACCACACACATGTAGAAAAGATAAATAATCACCAATATATGTATTTTGTGATAAACCAGCACTAATCAGTATGTCCAGATTATCATCTCCCCCCACCACACACACACACACACACATATATATATATATAATCAGTGCTCAGTTTATATTAAGATAGCAAATCCTCATACTTTAACAGACATGCTTCATCCACTCCAACTTTTCAGCCATCTATATCATTGAAAATCTGATGATGAAAACCCAAATCCCATGCTGATGCCAATACATGAGGGGTCAGAGTGACTTGAGGTCAACATGGGCATGACAATAATGTTGGCATCAGCATGGGATTTGGGTTTTCATCATCAGAATTTCAATAATATGGATGGCTGAAAAGTTGGTGTTTAGAGTGGATTGAAGCCTGTCCATTAAAGTATAAGGATTTGCTATCTTAATATAAATTGAGAACTGATTATATATATATATATATATATATATATATATATATATATATATATATATATGGAAGATGATAATCTGGACTAACTGATGAGTGCTGGTTTAGCGTTAAATACATATAATGGTGATTATTTATTTTTTCTACATGTGTGGTCATGTGTATCAGTTGTATCAGATAGTGTGGATTGTTGAAGGGTGCTTGAAAATCTGAGTTCAAATCCCCTATATTTACAATTAAGCTCCAGGTTTGTGAAGAGTGCCTGGTTTTTAAATATTTATTTATATAGGTATATTAAAATATGTATATTTATATATGTTTAAAGTTGCTATTAGTATTATTGTTATTTTTATGTAATTTTATTTTATATTTTATGTCATTTGTTTATGTATTTATATGTGCAATGTTAATTATATTGTTTAAAGTAAAATAATGTCTAATAGGTGGAGTAAATTTAGTTAATAAGTCATGTGATGTATAAAACTTTATTTCTTCAAAAGGTCTCAATAACTGTAAATATAATTAGTTGTTTGTTTCAATTTTATTAAGATTGATTATTATGTTAAGTATATATCAATAACAACATTGTGGACAAATAATTATTTTTATATTGGATATTTGACCATTGTATATATTGCATTAAACTTTATTTTGATAATATATTTTTAATTTTATTTGTCTATTATTATTATTCAATGTAAATAAATTGTCAATATTATTTTATTAAATTGGGAGTTTTTTTAATTTCATTTACTTTAATAATTTAAATATAGAGGATTTGAACTCAGACTTTCAAGATCCTTCACTATCCACACTATCTCATACTATCGATACACATAACCACACATGTGCAGAAAAGATAAATAATCATCAGTATATGTATTTTGTGCTAAACCAGCACTCATCAATTGTTCCAGATTACCATTTCCTATATATATATATATATATATATATATATATATATATATATATATATATATATATATATATATATATATATATATATAAGTGTTCAGTTTATATTAAGATAGTAAATCCTTACACTTTAATGAACAGGTTTCAACTACTCCAACAGCTAACTTTTCAACCATCCATATCATTGAAAATCTGATGATAGAATTCCCAAATCCCATGCTGATGCCAATATTGTTGTCATGCCCCCTCACATATAGGACAGTATCCATTTAAATACATAGAAGAGGAATAGGCAGAATGCTGGCTTAATATGTAAAATTTGAAATATCAGGCACTCTTAAACCTGGAGCCTAATTGTAAATATGTGTGTGGTCATGTGTATTGGTAATAGTGTGAATAGTGAAGGGGTTTGAAGGTCTGAGTTTAAATCCCCCTATATTTACAATTAGGTTCCAGATTTAAGAGTGCCTGCTATTTCAAATTTTATTAATTTAAGTATAATAACCAGAACTTATATGTAAAGAAGCATGGATAAATGAGCTTTAACTAGTGAGTAATTAAAGTATTATTATTACACATTCATTTTATTTGATCGATATTATTTGAGAACTCACTTTATAATTTATAAGACATACACAAGAGCTTGCATTTTTTATTATTTTATTCTACTAAAATTATGTTAGTATGAATTAGAGATTTAAAACCAGAGCATATAAATAAAGTTTTTCAATATTTTTTTTTATAATATATTTTAAAGTTCTATTTGATTTTAGTAGAGTCTCTATCTTTTAGGCATCTTGTATCATTAACTTTATCACTTAAATTCATAAGATCTATCAACATGTTTTTCTTAAAGTTCATTTAATTTTCTTTATGTGATAATTGGGATACAAAACAGTGTTATCCCATTGCTTCCATTTATGACATTACTATATATATATATATGTGTGTGTGTTTATATAAATATTATGAATTTATGACATAAAATATTAAACTGTACTTAAATAAGAGGCTAAAACTCCAAGAATTTGCATCCACATTGATAGGCAAACAAAAATCATCCATCTTTTGTTTTGATATCTTAATATGGATACAAAATGGTGTTATCCCCATTGTTAACATTATGTAATTACAATATCCATCTTTTGTTTGTGGCTAAATATTTTATATGTAAATGAACTTATAGAATAGCAAAGAATAGCAAATATTAGAATACAATAATAATCATTGCAAATATAAATAATGCTTAAATGAAATTAGTTTAACTTAACATTTTCAAAATACAGTCACTACGTAGTTTTTTTTTCTCATATGTCATAGCATCATCTGGGATTTGAACCCACAACCATCTGCAACCAACTACTTGCTTGCAAGATGGCCGTAATGACCTCTCAGCTAACAATGCTTGACGATTACGTAGTTGATCTTGAACATGTTGTATTATGCTACAAACTTTAAATTCACATATCTGCCCTCTAATTGGCATTTTAATATGATTTTTTTTTAAAGAGGGAGAAAATGAAATGTAATTTTGACTATTTTTTAAATAATAATTATTTATGAATTTGCTAATAAAATAGATAGATGTTATCATCTTAACCTGCATGATTATATTAATCACTGAAGTGAGACCTTTTTGTTTAAGATTTTTTAGTAATTTACTATATATGGATTGCTAGAAAAATAAAATAAATAGTTACTCAATTACTTTCACATCTTAATTTTCAATATAGTGAAATGGTCAGTTTCATCCTTCTGCCCGTTTCACTTATTTTACCCACTATGCCAGGTTTAAACCCTCCCAGAGTACCCATTTAAATAACATTAAATTATTATATATGCAGAATCACGTATATATGTGCAAGTGGTATGTCTGTAATTTAATAGTATACATATAGATTACAGATATGTATTCATTATATAAATATTTCTAATTTAGGAAATATTTTAGTTTAAATTATTGTTATATTATTGGTATATTTTACAGATACGTATATTCAATTTATAAATATTTCTGGTTTAAGAAATACATTTTATAAATATTTCTAATTTAAGAAATATTTTAGTTAAATTATTTAGCAACTTTATTGTTGTATTATTGAAATTGCGTATGTATATTTCTTGTTATTCTGCAATTATTCTGCACATATGGTTATAAAATTAGTCTTCTACTAGTTACAAAAGTAACTAACATTTGATTTTGTAAACAGATTTTAAAGTAGGTCACGCATTTGGTCCTAAAATAGTCCTAAAATAATGTGGACATTATTTGGTAAATATAAAATGTTAACAATAAAATAGGCAGGAAAACAAAATCTAAATTACTTTGTTATAACTAAAATTGTTTTTCTAAAATAAATAAATGAGTTTTTCTACCGGTTGTAATTATTAAAATAAATAAATGGACTTTTCAGCTACATTCAAACTCGTAAAAAATTAACAGGTGGACAGAGTTTAAAAAGTATAAATACTTAAAGTTTAATTAACAATAAAGATCATATATATATATATATATATATATATATATATATATATATATATATATATATTTATATATATATATATATATATATTAAATGAACTGTAAGCTGAATCCATGTCAGTTTCACCTTAAAATGAGTGAGTAGGAAGGCGATAAAAACACCACTCTCCTCGTGGTGAATGGGAGACTTTGGTCCGATGAAATATAATGCCTAAAATATAATGCTGTACACCAGCCAAACAGACTCCATTAATTTTCAATCATCATCAAGTGTCAATCTATTATCGTCCCAAGTGCTTCAAAACTAACTGCAATGGAAAACAACTAAATGGTAAAATTTTATCTCAGAGCTCTGTTTATAAACTGTGACTTTCATTTCTTTCTTTTAAAAGCTAGCTATTTATTAAATCTGCCTTTCCCAAACACCTTTACTAAAATCTAAAAAGAAGATTGTTAAATGCTAAGTCTTGCCTGATTGTAAAATTCTAAATTTTGTCTGATTGTAAAACTTGAATTCTCTGTTATAATGTAAAACTTGAATTCTCTTTTAAAATGTAAAACTCCTAATAATCTATTTTAGATGTATAATTTTCTGCAGTCTTTTTATGCCTATTTCTAAATCTATTCAATTTATTCTATGATATTATCATTTTAATATTATATGTATTTAATATGCCAAATGACTCGAAACCGCAAGTATTTATAAACATAATTTTAGCTTATCGATTTGTGAAGATAATTTCAACTCTTCACTATAATAAATATTAAATAATTGAATTATTATTCTTCTTTATCACTCGCTGTTTTGAGATCATATTATTATCTTATTGATTAAGTTTTGGGGTATTAATATTACAATAATCAGTTATCTAGTTATTTTATGTAGTTTGCTTAATTTTAGTTATGAATTATAACTATTTATATATGTAACTCGCACATCATCAGAACTAGCCACAGCGATATTCTCAAGGCATATTTTAATGTTTTATTTGTAATTACCCCGCAAATATGCTTTGCCCTCCTTAAATTTATATATGTTGTGATGCAGGTGATAATATTAAACTAGGTTACTAATTAATTTAGTCCCTAAATAGTATATTTAAAATACTAAATTTGAGAACTGGATTGTATAGATATGCAAATAGACACTAACTAATTTTGAGGAACGGTAATATAATTTTATGCAATTGCATTATATATATGTATAAGTTGCGGATGTGTCCTTACAAAGTACGCAATGTACACTTATCTGTTTGCTGCATGATTCTTGATGATGTGTTGGCAGTGGTCACTCTCATCCACTTTAGTTCAGGTTCAAGCACACTTTTAGAACTAGGGCACAAGGACCTACATGATTCATAATGCTTATCCGACTACCTAAACTACTAATGTTCTTATTTATGGCAAGTTGAGCAGTCTTAGGGCAAACCGAGTCTTTGGAGACTGAATCCCATGAATAATGACCCATTCACACCTTTTTGCTTAATTAATATTTTAATATGTGCCATAGAGGATATAGGTAAACCTATCATAAACCAGTTTTCTCTCCTTCTATATTAAATACTTATCTAGCATTAGTGTACATCATAATCTAGGTTAACACACCAACCTGCATATCTCTGAGCCTAATTACATGCTCAATTTAACTTTGTATTAAATAGACACCATAGGAGCACTATGATAGTTAGTTATATAACTTTGGCTATAAAGTTCCACATGATCTAGCAGATTACAAAAGAGCTAGAAATTTGGCATATTAATTAATATAGGCATGAAATTCCAATACCGCACTACACATTATTAAACGCTTATAATGAGATATGTAACATTGATCTCAGCAGTTATCTAACACCTGTGAGCATTATATCTCATGTTCCCATCATATAATTTGGTATGTTTTGATTTATTGTTTGCTATTGTTTTATTAAATTAATAATATTTAAAATTATAACTCGTTTGCATATTTTATTGTCCGTGAGTTCATTTTATCCAACTCTATATTTAATTACACATACACCATTTCATATATCTGTAGATCAGTCTGTTAGGTTCTATAATTAATTACTTGGCCATATGTGTATATGTCTGACCAAATCAGTGATAAACTAGTTAATTTATGAGTCTCTTGTTCCACTGGGAGTGACTGCTGGACCGAGGGTAAATTGATTGTCTGTGTACATTGAGCAGAGGTGAAAGGATTGAATGTTGGTCGGATTCTGGATCCCAGTATCCGGATTCGATCAGCTTTAGTGTATTTTGCCTGTGTTCTAGATTTTGTTATGTGGAGTGACAATTCTTACTGTTACAATAGGGGAGTCTAACTTGTAGATGGAAATATACCACTGTTAAGAAAAGTAAATAAAAAAACACTTTAATCATGACCTTAATTTTTTAGATGCATTTTAACATATTTATTTGATTTTGCATAATCAAATGATAGGTGATCATATGTTGATAATTTTTTTTTTTTAAGTATAGGCTAAATCAAAAAGATTCTGGGCCATAATTTATGATCATGGATATAAAATAAGCTTCTTTAATCATATTTAATAACATCATGCTTACGATTTTAATTTTTTTTAAAATCTGAGTATCCATCATACTAAATGTGTAGGAGTTGTAGATGAACATTGATTAGGTGACTTGCATTAATATTAATGATAGATAAAAAAAATTATGCTATCATTCTTTTTTAAAGTGATTTCTGTAATATTAATGGATTCTCCCTCATAGTATTAGAAAGTTATTACTTTTAAAAAAAGGAAAGAAAAAATGTGATCTATTTTTAAAAATAATAATGAATAAATTTGAAATTTAAACATATATGTTGTTTTGAATATAATTTCAAAATTGATCTTGGTTTTTAGTAATATCGCTGTGTTTTTTTTTTGTTGCTACAAGGTTTCAAAAATATTGTTTTTTTTTTTAGATGTGAGATAATTTAAATTCTGATATTTTCCACATGGACATTATTCAGTTCAGATTTTATGCACTGACAAATGAATATAAAATTAAAAATTTGAAAAATTATCATCAGTAATTCAGAACATCTTTATTTATAAAAGTCAAGTAAAGATGAAGATTATTATATAGTCTTACCATATATGAACATGTAAAAAACTTACATTATTGTATTTAATGTGTGTGTGTTTTGTATTATGGCATAATGTATCATGTTACTTTTAAATATCTAAAAAGAATTTACAAGTGGAAATAAATTTATTTTATCACTTACATAAATTTTTAATCACTTAATTCCAATATAATAGGCTAGAGAAACTGGTTACTTTATTTTATTGTTGTAAAATTTTAATTTTAATAGTGTAATTATAAAAAACAATTAGAAATAATATATCATGAGTATACACATATTTTATTGGCTAAACTCAAATGAACTGTAAAATATTTGTTTTTATTTTTTATTCCAGTTAGTGATTTGCGAACATGAGATTCGAAATATTCACTGTGCTTGCCAAGATGGGGACGATCTCAACTTTTTTGCTTATATTACAAAGGATCACGTGACAGAAAAACATTACTGCCATGTCTTCAAAGTTAAAAGCATGGTAATTCGTTTATTTTTTAATATTTATATACTTTAATGGTATTATTTTTATATGAAATTATTGATATATTTTTAAATTATTACTTGTATGTACTTTTAATGAAAATATAATATCTAATAATTTTAAAAAGTACAAGTTTTAAACTTCTATCTCATTATTATAATAAATTCAAGTACTTTTTAATTATAAGTTTATTATATAAAATTCAGTCTCTCATGCCTTTATTTTTGACTTTTATATATATATATATTAGCAATAATAAATGATTATGATATGTTAATTTTTACAAAATAAAAACACATATTGAAACTATAATTATAACTGTCATACACTTTAGTCATGTCTATTTATATATATATATATATATATATATATATATATATATATATATATATATATATATATATATATATATATATATATATATATATATATATATATATTATGACTTTTAGCTTTTGCTTGACACTAAATGTCCATTTATATTTTAGTCTAATATCTAAAAAAAAAATCTTTTAGTAATTTAAATTTTAGAATGACTAAATTTTGTTATTATTTAATAATGTTATGTTTATTTACAGGATAAATCAGTGTATAAATATTATTGCAATTTTTTAACTGTAAAGTGATTTTAGCAGCCTAGTAATAATATTTTAGTCCTATAAAAAGTGTTTGTGATTTTAAAGTACTCAAATTTTAAGTATTTGTGAAAGTAGTCTTAGTTAATGTATTTTGAAAGCAAATAAGGTTAAAATAATCATAATTTAACTATTAAAGTATTTGAAAGATTTGATATGGGTATTAAACTTGAAAATCAACTTCAAACCTTTATATTTAAGTTTGTTAATATTTAAATTAAATGTTAAAATACTTTTATTCAATTTCAATTGTAATATAATATCTTACAATTAAATATTTTAGATGTAGTTAATTAAAGGAAGTCATAAGAAAGCTGATAATTTTAAAATAGGAATTAAAAGAGTGAATACATGAATATTTGGATAAATGAATGTAAAGTAATTAATTTCTTTAACATTTCCTTGTTTAAAATGTTTCTTAAATTTCTTTTTGTTTTAAAAAAAGACAATTTTAAATGTTCTGAGTTCTTAAATGAAATTAAAATGAATATGTTAAATAAATATTATAAGATAAGAGTTTTTTATTTGGAATAAGGTAATTTTCATGTTATAATGCTTTTATTTTTATTTTTACTATCATATTTGATTTTATAAATAATTTATTTTAACAGGGAATGTAATAATTAATTAGTCTATTTATATGTAAATTACTTGATTTTAAAAAAATGAATATAGAATGAGATTATTTTTACAATTTCTCTTTAGAGTGTGGTAAGTTATTGAATTCCAAACAATGAAAGAAAGTGAGTGGAATTAAAATGTCAATATTAGAAATCATAAAGTAGTCACATGACTTAGGATATAAATTAAAGAAACTGATAGTTGCAAGCACACTGGGTATTAATTCATATTTTTACCCATTGTTACTGGAAATTATTTAATTGTTTTAATTTAATAACTTTACCTAGGTACAACTTCTAAATTAAAAATTTTGAGTACTCAGAATTTATGTTGCAATAAAAATTATGGTAAATTACCTAGTTATTATAAGATAATTAAATCTATACTATTTACATTTTATTCTTTATAGAACTTTAAATGACAGCACTGTCATTGTTTTGACTATATATGAACTATTCTTAATTTGTATTTTTATTTGAAGTTTATTTGTTATTCAAGTTTACTTTAAGATATTTTTTAATTTTTCCATGGTTCTAATGACTTTAAAATTATTTAATTGCTTCACAATGTTTTTTTTGTAAAGATACTGATTTTTTTAAAACAGTGTTATTTGGGATTAATTCATTTTCAATAAAAAAATTTAAATTCCTAATAATAATGATTTGGTGGTTATGATGAGAATATTGTTTAAATATTTGCTATAAAATTATATATTATATATATATTTTAACAACAAAACCTTTGATTTAGTTAAATTATATTACCACTAAACATCACATGATCACTATCTCATACTAGCACATAATTGTTATTAAACAATTCAAAACAAAGCAAAACTCTCCATATAGTAGTGCCATCTTGTGCTAACCAGAGCAATCAATGGTTATGTATACCACATGGAATTATATGGAAGCAAATAATCAAATCCTGGTTCTTGTCTATACCTTGGTTCTCATACTGTGGAGTTAGTAGTTTTGCATATCTTGATCACATTATTTTTTAGTCTATAGCTAGAAAATGAGCTATATCCAAATAAATTATATCTCTGTAGGACAGTAAACATACGATACCATCACTGTTACACACAAAAAATACAAAAATTACTAATGTGCACAAAAAATATAAAATGAAGAGATGAAACTCATTTCAGCATTGATACAGACTGCAGCCATTTATTTCTTGTTTTGGATAGACAAAAAGCCAATTGCTATAATTACAATTGCATATAACCTTCTGGAAATGATTTATTTTGTATATTTTAGTAGGATGAATCTTTTCTTTATAGACAACTTAAGATTTTTTTTAACTTTTGAGGCACAAGATAAAAATGAAAAATTCTTAAGTACCACTTTTATAAATTTTGAAGCTATCGATTATCTCAGGTAAGAAGTATTATATATGATTTGAATGAGAATTTTATGAAAAATTCAAAGAAATTATCAATGAAGATGTAATTTTAAATTTAGTTAATGATAAATTAGAAATTAAGAACAAACAATAAAGTAATAATTTTTTCGAATATTGAATTTCTTTTTTTTTTTTTTACTTTTTTTACTGGTAATTAATATTTGTCTTAGCATTATTGTTGTTTTTTTTCCTCATGTGTCATAGCATCAGCTGGAAAGCAAATCCACTGACCTGGGACAACTACATGTAAAGCAGCTGTCACTGACCTCTTGACTTTCTGTTTTCTGTTAATAGATAGCATTTTTCTTCAACATTATTAAAACTGAAGTTATTATGAAAATTGTTTCTCAAATCAGTTTTTTAAAACTTAATGTGGCATCATTAATGTAGAACTAGTTAATAATGAAAATCTGTTTTCTCATTCTCTGTCTTATCATCATCATTGTTCTAAAAACTGCTCTAACAACATTTTAAAATGATATTTTACAAATTCTTTTCCCTGCTTATCATTACCATTACTATATAATAAAATGCTTTCAAAAATAAAAAGATAAATGCTTATTATATTGTGAGAAATGAATTGTAATTACTTATTAAATGGAAAATTTCTTAAAATGAATGACTATATGTACACATTTATTTTAGCATTATTTTAAAGATTTTTTACTTAAGTACAATTATGAATTATTATTTATACTACTTAATTTTGGCATGTTCTTGTGTGCTGAATATCTTCATTATTGCAAAATTTTTATTTGCTTTATTAAATGTATTCTGCTTCATAGTTGGAAACAGAAGGACTTTTATTTTGCTTTATAAATAGTAAAATGGTTTAATTTTAAGTTTTAATATTTATGATTTTTCCTTATAATATCATTATTATATTTATATGCATATTATTTGGATATAACTTTGTATTCTGTTTTTTTATAAATTGTTCTGTCAATGTTCTCAGAATATAATTGTTTGATAATAATATATTTTGAAAATGTTATGTGTGCCCTTATTATGAATTATTTATTTATTGAAAGTGTATAATTATGCGGAATAAAGTATATGTGGATATAAATTTTATTACTTATTTTACTTCTTATTTTACTACCTAATTTTATTAAGCTAGATTTAGCATTAATTATTTATTTATCATTTTTACACATCTGTTATTTATTATATCTGTTTATGAGATAGTAGTATAGTCTCTCATATATTTTAAGAATATATATCTTGCCAGTATAGTTTTGGAGATTGTAGCTTAGGCTATCTCTGTATTGTTATAATATTTTCAATTATATTTTATCACTTTTTATTATATTAAAGCACATAGTGCTTTGTTGAAGGCAAATCCAGTTGTTGTTGTTGTTGTTGTTGTTATTATTATTATTATTATTATTATTATTATTATTATTATTATTATTATTATTATTATTATTATTATTATTATTATTATTATTATTATTATTATTATTATTGTTGTTGTTGTTGTTGTTGTTGTTGTGATGGTTCATCTTCATTGCTTCATGACTTCAGATCACATACCTAGTTCAAAGATTAAACCTATTAACAATAGTCAAAAGTATATTATTAATTATATATTAGTAATTTTGTGTAAAATTGTCAGTTAAAATTATATTTTGACAATTTTTGACCATACTCACTTATAAATAGTTAAACTTCAAAAAATTAAGCAATTTATAAAAATCAAAAGAAAGAAATAACCAATAACCATTAAACTTTAGTATTGGTTAATCCATTACATTGAACATTCGGATATTCAAATGACATCATAATTGACAAAAAAATGTCAACTCAAATCAACATAAAAAATTATATATATATATATATATATATATATATATAATATGATTCGATGTCTGTATTTTTAAAGCAATATACATAATTATATAACTGAATATTTGTAAATACAGTAACTAAATAATTAAAAAGTATACTTTTAGCATTTCAAAGCTTTAGTTGACACAGATTACTGGGATAATTGAAAGCGCTCCTAAGTGGATAAAATATTTTTTAATTATTTAGTTACTGTATTTAGAAATATTCAGTTATATATATACACACACTCAGCAAAAGAGAAATAGATTAAAAAAATGAAAGATTTTTCTTCTTCAAAAAACAATAAAGGAGATTTGACAACAACATTGGCTATTTAATATGCATCTTAATAAAATATAAATTCGAACCTACTATTCAAAACTATAGAACAACAACCATTGAACTAGCATACTCCTAAAGAACAAGACAACTATAGGATATAAGGAGAAAACTGTGAGCATCAATATGAATGAACTAAATATTTTGTAAAAACTAATTTACAAATAGTGAAAATATTTTATTCACAATAATTCCAAATTTTAGCACTAAGAGTAAGAAATTATCTGAAGATTATTTCAAGTCTATTTAAAATTAATAATATGCTATTAATTCTTAATAAAACCAAGAACTTCAAGTAAATTTATCAAAACAGTTATGTAGCTATGTCTGACTAGAAGAGCGAAGACATTGTGGAAATAAAATTTTTTGTCATACAAACATTATGTTAGATTTGAGTTTTAATGGAAGTCAGTATTTACCCATTTGTGCTGAATGAAGCACCAAAATATATTACCATAAACAAAGGAAAATTCCTAGATTGAAAAAATACTGTAGAAGTAGGTGAATTTATTTGTGAGCTCATGCCATCAAGCTTTTACTTTGCCTTTACTTTCTGATTCAAATGTGGATATATGTTGTTAATAGTATATTTTGTATAAAGCCATGGGTAATATATTACTATGACTTTTTTCTGGCAATTGATATGTTTTTCATCATATATTGAAAAATGTTGTTCTTACATTTTGTTTTACTTCTATTTTATCTGAGTGTAACTTATATTGTTGATGTGTAAATCCTGTAGTTATGTTTGGCTCATACTTAAGATGTAAATTCGATAAATAATAAAGATTCAAAAATTTAAAGTTATGCTTTGGCAGAAAATAACAATATGCATTTTTAATATCCATCTTGTAACTGGATTGGTAAGCTTATAATTTTAAATTGTATTAAATATTTGTAAGAGACACTCTAATAATATAAATGTTATATAAGTGTGAGAATTTAGTCATATTCAAATTTATAGAAAGTTTTATGGGCAAGCCATATTAATAATTCTTTATTTATTTTATTTACTTATTTTCTTTTATTTTTGCATAATAAATTTGTAAGCTGTAATTTTTTTGATATTTAAAGAAAAATACTTATCTGTAGAAGTTTTTGCTTAATGACATTAGAATATATGTCAGATTTGTTGTGTGTTCGTTGCTTAATGTGAAAATAAATATTGTTTTATTGTTAATTAAATTTTTCTAAGCCATTTTTCCACATCATCCATTCATTATTCAGAAATCTAATAAAAATCATTAGAGTATTAAAATTACTTTAAATCTTTAAGCAGTAAAAGAACATGAATATTAAAATTTTGACATAAGGATCACTTTAGTGAAATTTCATCTAAGATATTAGAATTATCTCTAAGAAAGAGATGATCTTATTTAATAAAGAATCATAATTGCATATTTGTCATTCAAGATCACTTTAGACAAGTTTGTTCATTTCTTAAAGATCACTATGCTGATTTTAAATTATGTTCTATATTTATAAGTTAATGTTATTATTCCAAAATAAGTTCAAATCATGAAATTATTTCATTTTAGTTCAGAAATGTTTAAAGCATGTTATCAATGTGATATTTAGAATGGCCATAAAATACCTTATCTCTTTTTAATATCTGAATGTTATTCTAGTAGATTCTTTTTCCTTTTATTCTAAATTAAGAGTTTGTTATGTTTATTAAAAACATTAATATTATTATTATCATAGTTGTGGGAGGCATCATCTTAGGGCTAAGAGTATGTCTCACTGTTCTCATCACTAGAATTTCATTCTTTACTAAATAATTTATAAGAGTTAAAAGAGAATTTATTTTATCATAATTAAATTTAATCACATTTATTCTGAGATATCCAATTTATTTATAAACCATATTATTAAAGAAATTATTATGGCTAAAAAAGAAACTTTTTCAAATAAGATATCATTGTGGCAAACACTTAAGAAAACATGATATATTTTACAAATCAAATGTTTTCTCTGATCATGGCATTAAGATGCTTGCAGACTGATACTGATAACAAGCGTGGTAATTGTTGTGAAGTGAATAATTTTAGTATAACCTTTACTGACATATTCTTCCAATATTAAGGGTATGAGAATTCTCCTATAAATCATTAATGTTGCCTTTTATCTTAATAATTATTTCAATTACTTCTTTTTTATTATTATTGTGGCATGCGGCATATGTGAAACCACACAGAGCTTAGCTTATACAATATATGTATATTTTATTTTAGCTCTTTTATTAAAATATAATTAGGTAGTTATTTATTTTCCATTAGCAACTGTCAAATGGGGATTACAATGTGGCATGCCTAACATGTTAGCTTTTGATCAGTTTTAAGATACTGAGTGATCATCTGGAAGAAGCATTGGTAGCAATAGTTGGTCAGTCTTTCTATTTGTGGGTTACAAATATAGAGTAAGTTTATGCTCAAAAATATATAAATCATTTTTGTGGCATAGAAATTTGCACATGTGAAAAAAAATACTTTATATATATATATATATATATATATATATATATATATATATATATATATATATATATATATATATATATATATATATATTATTATACAAAATACTGTATGTGACTTATCTAGAAAATTATCTAGAAAGTTGTGATCCCTCCAGCTTTCAATCATATAATATATTTTTGTCTGTCTTACAATTAGTAAACTTAAAGCATTACAATATAATACTTGTATAAGCTAGAATATTAAACTTAAAATAATTAGTTTAAATGTGGATAATATAGAATACTTTTACTATATAAAGTGATTATTAGTTAGAATAACAGTTTTAATTAGTTCCTTTGCCTGATTTATCATGGCAAAAATATATCTGGGATACATACAAGGAAATTACCAATATATTTTCAATATTTATATCTAATTCTTTGCATATGTATGTGCATATTCTTTACAAAGTGGTTTTTTTTAAATTTAGTTGAATACCTCTTTGGTAATGAGCATCACAAATATATGAATAAAAAACGCTTTGTAAACAAATACACATACATATGTAAAAGAATTATATATATAAACAAAAAAATATTTATATACATAAATCCATGAAAAGGTGTTAATTTTATATATTCTATGTGTCATGGATTTTAGCACTTAGTATGCCCATTTACCATGGTCATAACATAGACTTCAATCCAGATAACACTTTAAAATATTTTCTTATAGTTGAATATCCTAAAGGATCAGTAGTATTTTTCAAATGACATATAGTATAATAGTAGAGTTTCATCTGCTATTCTAGTGACCTAGGTTCAAATCTGAATCAGATGACAGTATCCAAGTCAGAGACTGAGTATTTTGTTGGTAAATAATCCATAGTTAATTTAGCTGGTTGGCAATAGATTATTTTTTTAGTAAATATATTTAGTTATTTTTATCTAAAGAATAAAATTTCCAGGCTAATCTTGATTCATCAGATAAATGTCAATGTAGTGACTGTAAAAATAAAGTATATAGTTGTATAATAATGTTGCATTTAGTATTATTAGATAAAATAACAAACTTCTAAAAAAAGCTCTTTTAATTATTCGTTAAAATATGTATTTAGCTATTATAAAACACGAGAGAGAATATATTGAAGCCTCAAGAACTGACAATTAATTAGTATACTAGTGAGTATTATTTTTTGCATAACTAATATTTCTAAAACTATTTTATTTTCATACAATAAAATATACATATTTAACATATTCATGGTATTATTGCAGAATATATGATTAAGTTTGTAAAGTGTTTTATTTTCCTTTTTATAAAATATTCTTTGAGTGTTTAATACAGTTAAAAAATACTTAAGTGAAAAGTCATATGAATATAGTGAAGAAATTGAGTTTTATTCAACGAATATATAAATACATATATGTGTATGCAAAAATTAATTTAAAATAATTAACTTCAGTGGTATTATGGTTTCCATTATTTCCAGGTATTTCTATAGATATCTGAAATCATGGTTAATACTAAAACCTACTTACTGTACTTGCATTTGTTGCCTTGATTGGTAAATTCAGAAGTTTATGTTACTAATGGTGCTTGAATATCCTTATGAACTCCTCAACAATAAACTATTTGATTTGTTTTAATGTACTTATTTAACAAACATATGCATTCTCTTGATACAGTATAATTTTTGAAGTATACACACCATGAAATATAATTAATATAAAAATAGAATAATGTAGATATGAAAAAGTTACAGCAGTAGTAAATCTAAGAAAAATAAGGGAAGAACTACATAAATGATTGAATACACAAATAGCATTTTAATAATCATGATAGTGTTTGTACAGGCAGATATGCATATATGTAATATTTATAAATTCTAATTTATGAATTTTAATTTTTTAATATTTTTTTTAAATTGTGGGTTACTTACATAGTTGATGATAACTAGTTGCATAGCATCTTTAGTGTTTATGACATATATTTTTTACTCTTTGAGTATATACAATTAAAGGGTCCCTAAGATTCAGGGTCCAGACATACTGCATTGGCTTATTTTAGTATAGCTATACCACTGGTGGTAAGGTCTTAAATGTGGGAGCACTACTATATTTGTATTTTGTTTTTAATATTATTTTATAACTGAAAACAAACTTATTTCAAAGGTTTTTTTAAATTTTATTATTAAATCTACAATAAAAGATTTAATGTTATGGAATCTTTTGACCTATGAAATAATATAAATAACACTATTTTAATTTATCTAATATTTGTACATGTAGATTGAATTTTGTTTATAGAAATATATATATGTGTGTGTGTGTGTGTTAATTATAATATTTTCACGGATAAAAGATGTCATATTATTATTACTATTTGCGGGATATTCCGTGTTGTGAAAAAGCTAAATGCTGACGTTTCAGTACAGTATCAAGTACCTTCCTCAGAGCGTCCTCTTTCTCAAATCATAAGAATGCATGTGAGATTTAAAATCGTTTTTTATCGTTTCCTTTCTCCTCATATTTAAATTCTATTGGTTGAGAAGTTTTAAAATTTATTTTCTCTTCCAATAGCTTCTTCCAAATGTTGTTAATCTTATTTAACTTACATCTTTCATTTATGCTCTTGGGTCTTTTAAAAAACTCTATAGCGTCTCTTAGCAATATCTGGTCATATTGTTCAATTTTTGCTAAAATATTTGTTTTTTCAAAATTGATATCATGATTTATTAATTTTATATGAGAATAAATAGCTGATGAATTGGATTTTTCTCTCACTGCCAGAATGTGTCTTACTATGTTATTAAAAAATATATAAAAAAAATTAATAACTCATATTACTTCTATCTGCTAGATACAATATTATGTGTTTAAAGAAAAAAGATGAATACCTTTCTAAAGTCTCTAATCATTTTAATAGACATTATATGTATACATTTAATCAAATGATTGTATTAAGATTGCAGCTAAAAAAGAAAATTATTTGTTTTTCACAAAAGTTACTAACAATGCTACATTATCTTAATACATTTTATAGGTCTAGATTGAAGCCAAAATAATTTTGTTTTATATTATTAAAATAATTTTTTTTCAAAGCTATTAATAGACACTTGCTTCATGAAGCTAGCTATTTCAATGATCAATGTCATGAAAATGAAAAACAGCCATCTTTTAAGTATGTACATTTTTTTGGAGAAATATGAGTTTGTGGTCTAACTGAAGCGACCTGGTTAGCTCAAATACATCTTAGGAATTATTATTATATAATATATATTCTGTTTTCATAATTTATAACTGTAAGTCTGAAAAGCTGTAATTTTTAAGAGAAAAGAATAACTGAATATGAGATTAGATATGTACAAAGATTTCCATTGTTTACAATTGATTAGTTCTATGAAAAAGATTAACTCTGATGAAATTCTTTTAGGAACAATATTGGTAAGGCTTAATTAGAAACACAGCATAATAAAACTGCATATTTAATTTTGTATATCCACATACTTCCTTATATACTTATTTATATTTTATTATTTTGAAGTATATTTATATACAATATTTATAAACGAACTTAAAATACGTTAAAACAAAAGTCAAGTCAAATAATCTTCAAAGTCAACTGTAACTAGAGTTTGATTTTTGTCTTCTCTTTATTTTAATCACTTTTAAAAATTAAATTAATTGAACTTCAGAAAGTTCTTTTTAGAATTTCTTTGCTTGATAATTAAATTAACTTTATATTTTAAAAAAATATTAGAAAAAATATAAATGATTTTTTTTTAAAGTTTAATTTAAAAAAATTATATAGTTTTTATGTAGCAATACTGTATTATTTTGGGGAATACAATATAGCAGTGAAATTAAAATATCTCTTTCTGATAAATTAGAGATGAAAGTTGCTATTTTAAACTTATTTCTCATATTGTGAATTTTATTTTGAAATTGTTATTCATTTCCACATATTTTTACTATTATTTGTTTTGTTCAAACATAATAGAAATATTTTCAATTGCTATGACACTTAATATATATATATATATATATATATATATATATATATATATATATATATATATATATATATATATATATATATATATATATATATATATATATATATATATATATATATATATATATATTCTTGCTAAGGTGAATCACTCTGTAATATAAACAATGGCTTATATTTAGTTAATTATATAGATATTATAAAAAAAAATCTATTATATGACTGCACTTATCTCAGTGAATGCAGAAAAATGTGAAAATAGTTTGATTACAATCTTTATAGACAAATAAATATGACTGTTATTTCTTATTTACAGATTATCTATAAAATACCTAAAATGAAGAGAGAAAATACATGTAAATTGTCAGAAACATAATGGAACTAAAGCCAGAATTCTCTAAAATTAAAAAAATATTTTATAGAAATAAAAAAAAAATAGCACTATTGAATCAGACCATTTCCTTATATCCTCTTTCCATTCTTTCAAAACTATATTCTTTTATAAGATTACATAGTACTTTTTCTACCTAAGCTTTTATAATTTTATTATTTCTAAGTATATATCATTTTTTTTAGTTTTAAATTATTCACTTAGAATTTTTTTTTTCCAATTTTAATAAGTTAAATTTCTGAAATAAATGGCTTTTAAATCAACATTACTAAATATTTCAATTTTTTTATTATTATCCATCCAAGATTCTACTCTATATTAAACTACATTGTAAATAAAACTTACTTTTAATTTCTATAAGCTTCAGAGTAATTTCTCTTGTAATAAGTTCAAACAAGAATAATAAGAAATAAAATATATTAAAATAATAATATTAAATTGATCAGATTATTTAAAATATGTCCTGTCATTTATACTATATGTGATTAGCATGTTTACAGAAATAAATATGTTTAGTCAAAATGTTTATTGTTTCTGTGTTAGGAAAAACCACTATTCAATAATTCATTAAACTGCTTTGCAGAAATACTTGGAAAATGTTTTATATAGCCAGTCTCTGTATTTATGGCAGTATGATTTTAAATCATGTTATTGACTTTGAATAATGAACTATAAAATATTGTTTAACACATAGTCTATGTGAATAATAGTAAAAAGAAATTAAGCTTATGTTTTTTTTTTATTAATTTATATTTTTTCTATCATATTGACTATTTTTAAATCAGATAACTGAAATCACAGATATGAAAGCTGTAGATATGATGAAAATATATTGCTAGTAACAGTCTGTTAAGAAATGATAATCAGCGGAAGATTTGCTCTTATTTTCCTATTATGGTTTTAAGCATTTGATTTTTAAAAACAAGTAATAAATACATAGATAATCAGTGAAATAATTTGAAAGGAAAGCCAAAATCTTTGCTAATGAAGTACTAGTGATTTATTCCACTTCAAGATTGAATAATAAATAAACACTAGATGTACTGTTTTTAAAATACATATTCAGTACTGTAGTATTTGTAACACTAGACTATTATCTAGCTTAATATGTTCACCAATGATGAATTTTAAATTTGTATCTATTGCACTGAACTTTACTACATCTAGTGAATAGTAGATGGAGAATAGAATAAGAAGTTTTTTTTGATTTTTGCTTTGTTATAGGAATGATACAAAATGAGAGTTTGGTGGTTTTTATTTGAAAAATTATAAAGCTTCCAGTGTGTATGAGGATCATTATCAGTCAAAAGATAATATAAAACCTATGGGCTAAATTCCACTATGTTCAAACATGCTTTATTAGGAATTCTAATTATAAAAACATTGATTTTTATTAATTTTGATATCTTTAGTGGCCTTATTTCTCTGAATAAGAAAAGTGGTAAAAGAAAAGCAATAGAATGAAAGTCAACCATTATGCTATTTAACTCTTTAAGATTCCAACCCAAACATTCTTATTTGAAAAGACCCTAGTGCAAATTTCCTCCATATTTGATCATATTATTTTTACAATAAACCTTTTTTTTTTTTATATCATATATTGATAATTTTGTACTGGTTAAATATATTTTCCACCCAACATGACCTGAATCCCAGAAACTGGACTTCATACCCAGAAAATTATATCAAAGACCAAACTGAATTCAAACCCAATTCATGATCTCAGATCAAAACCTAATGGATAATACATATTGATGGCACATAAGACTATGTGCCACAAACTAGCTCAATGGATGTGATGATTACTGAGACCACTTATCTGTCTCTAATTAATGTATGATAAAATGACTACGGATATTTCTGAATAAATTCACATATGTATATTTGGGTTGCCAATACAAACAGTGAGCACTAATATTTAAAACTAATTAATAAATAATAAAAAATCAAACCAAGTATGATATAAAATGTTTAATAATAAGCAAATATTTGTTCAAATATTTATGATGAGTATTATAAATTATCTCTAGTCTTTGGAGCATAAATTACAATATGCAATAAATAATGGCAGTTGAACTTATATGTCAATAATTAATACATAAGTATTTAAGAAATGTGTTTATTTATGTCCTGACAAAGTAGACATTTAAATAACGATACATATGGTGTTTGTGGCAAACGAATTACATACATTATTCGTTATTTGGTATTTTATTTGGAAAAGAAAATATGATTCTAATTTTATGTAAGAAGGAGGTGAGATTTATTTTCACACATCCATAAATCAATTCATGAACATCATGATAAATGTGTAGGATATAACTTCAATACTTGACAAAGAAAATTATTTAAATTATTGATAAATATAAAATTGTTTTATTTTAATGAAATCAGTTCATTACGATTTATAAAGCAAAAGAGTGGGCCTTTATTTGGACTAAGAACTAAATGATACTAACACATTACAAGTAGCAAAATGAATATGAAGTAAAATGGTTTGTCGGTGATTCAAGAAGTAGGAGGGCAGCTTGTATTCAACAAATCCTTTATGCCCTGCAAATGATCTATGGTTCACGGCAGAAGCCAGGTCGAGACACAGCCTTGAACCTTTGGTATTCCAATTCAGCAACAGCAAGGGAGGAAGTGATTTCTTCCTATATATTTAATATATCAATAATATCACCGAAATGACAAACCCAAGAAGCAAGAAGATGGCTCGTGTAAGCAATATTCTGAATGGTGATTATATAATGAACATATTTGATTAATGACGCCCAAATTATATAATAGATGCTGAATGTAATGTCCTGATCATATCAGATTAAAATCAAACTTACTTGGAGAAAATGTGCTTAAATGCAATTATATAATTATAATAATAATTACCATTTATCATACCCTCCCTTAACACAAATACAAAATATGAGATTTAAATTAGAATATATTTATTTTATTTTCTTTATTAACTTTTGTAAAACATTAATAAATGTAATCAATATGAATAGATAATTTTGTGTAAATTAAATAAACTACTCAGGAACATAGTGGTTATAAACTGAGCTAATAATAATTATCAGCTGTTGGTAAAATAATATCAAACATTAAATAAATCTTTCAACTCGATAATTAATAGAACCGTTATTAATTTAGATCTAACAAGCAATAATTAGGCTATAAATTTTAATGCAATATTATTTTCTTAGGGGAAGTTTAAACAAAGGATATTATTATCGAGTTGAAAGTATTATTGGAATATTATCGCAAATAAATGATATTAAAAATCATTTAAATAAATACAATTAAAATTAGTTAAAATGAACCACCATAGCAAGAGACAAAATTTAACAAGATATTAATTTTAAGACTAGAGATATAAGAGAATAGAGAATTACTATAACAAAATTTAACACATTATAAAGTGAATAGAGAAATTTTAGACAGTAGTTAACTTAAATTATAATTTGAGATAGAGTTCATGAATAGACCAGAAGTTTGCAGTTTATAAAGTAAAAAGGGTTACCAGTCCTTCCATGGCTTGCTCATTGATTCATAACAACAGAGTCCAGTTGGATTTAGGAGAAAATGTAGGTGTGCACTTGATTCATGTGAATTTCATTTATGGATTAGTTTCCTCCTGTATTTCGGCAGCTTATGATTGATATTGAAAAGTTCAGTTTAGTAGCAACATTTTAAAGATTTGTGGAGAACTTCAAGGTCCAGCAATCACATCTGCAAAGTTAGCCACATACCATGCTGAAAATATTATTAAAAATCAAAATTAAAAAGGGCGTACTTTCTGGTGGCAACTCTTCTTAATTTAATAGTAATGGCTCTGGTATAGAAATCTTTTCCGAGTATTTATACTCTTTCCTATGGTTTCCCACCCATTCTGATTTTGATGTCTTAAGGCTAAAGCTTTTACATTATTACAAACCAAAATTTTCTCTAATTGATTTTTGATCCATTCCTCTGATAAGACTTTCAAATTCATTAACTTTGGATTCATTTTCTATTTGGAAAATGAATTTGTAAAATCTGAACAAACGATTTTCATTTAGCACCATCCTTAAAGTTTTAACTTATCATTTTAACTAATTGATAAAAGATTCTCTATTGTCTTTGGGAAAGAATGATCTGAAAGCTTATCAAAGGAATGTAACTTTTAATCATGTAAATTTCAACAAAATGGTATAATATGGAATAAAACATTCCAATGTAATAAAACTTTATAACAAATATATGTTTAACTATCTACAAACATAATTTAAAAAATATATATTTTTATGAATATTTATCATGAGCCAATTAATAACATTAACAAATTTAAACATAAGATAATTCACTTCAATAAATACTAAACTAATAACCTCAGTTTTAACTGAATCTAGCATTCGGAAATATTCACTATTAGTGACAGGGTTTGACCTAGGTTAAAGGTGAGATCTCATGAAGCTCGAATTGAACTTAGATCTGACTGCTTCAATATATATTATTTATTAAAAATGTAAGATTTCAAATAATAGACATTTTAAATGATAATATTTAAACTTTGTAAAATAGAAAAATAAAATACTAAATGAAGATCATAACTGTAACAATAGAGCTTGGCATTATTGTATATATTTTATCTATTCAAAAATTGGTAGAATAAAATATTAGATATTTAAATTTAATTTTTTTAATTTAAAAGAAATTTAAGGTCCTTTATCAATGAAAAAAGTTTTATAAGTAAAGATTACTTTCTTGTTATTAAGTCAATTATTTTATATAGTGCAATGTTTTTTTTATAAACAATAATATTTAAACAGCATTAAACTATTGCACATGCGCTTTGAATTTTAAATATAAAATGAATGAATACTAACACTTCAACCACATGATATATTTTCCAAAGACTTTATCATGTGGTTGAAGTGTTAGTATTCATTCATTTTATATTTAAAATCCAAAGTGCATGTGGAACAATTTAATGCTGTTTAAATATTATTATTTATTGTTATTAAAATTTTTAAGCTAATTTCTTTACAAATATTAATAAAAATCAAACTTGTTAATCAGCTGAAACTACTTCTGTTTTGCTGTAACAATTTTTTATGGTTGTTTTCTTAACAATATTTTTTTTTTTCAAATAAAATTAATTATACTCATGTATGGTTTTTGGTTTAAAATAAGTATTTTACAAAAATATTACATAAATAACTTTTAACCTCCTGAACTGTGCTATCATTTTGACATTTTTTTTAAATTTTTACTTGCTGTAAATTTTCAATTTTTATTTTAGTATTAAACCATTATTATATATCAGAATATAACAAATTTGATTTCATTTGGTAGGTATTTTTGTTTAGAAATTAAATAAATTTTTAAAAAATCACATTGACTTTCAGAATTATTTTAAAAATTACATTTTAATCAAAACAAAGTGCTGTTTAATCATTCAATTTTGGGAGAAGCAGATTGAATTTTAAAAATGAATGAAATTTTTTTGTTTGACATTTGTATTTAAAATGTGAACTAATAATTATTAATATTTGGTAAATTTATCAACTTATGCTTTAAAAGTTTAAATTTTTTTAGCAGTTTTTATGATATTATTGTATTTTCTAATAGACTATTAGTGATATTCATTTCAAAACAGATTGTATTTAGCACACTGTAATTTTTATGGTGACATTACTCTGAAAAATATCTTTTATATTTAATAACAAAACATTTCTTTAGAAATTATATATATATATATATATATTCCTGATTTATAGTGCCTATCACACAACTACTATGCAAAAATAATCACAAAGTTCCAAAAATCAAGTTATTAGTCATTCTTAATATTTACTTGAAGTAATATCACAAATTTGTGATCAAGAATACAATGGCTTCTCATCATTAAGGAGTTTAGCAAGCTTTAAAATTCTTACATTTTCAATTACTTTGACATCTTTATATTTTTTTTTGGATTTAGAACATTATATATATATATATATATTGTAACCGTTCGATTGTTGTCCCAACTACATAATATCACCAAAACATAAATGCGCTAAGAATTGTAACCTTGATCACCGATCAATTCCCGCTGCACATTGCCAGCTATTAAGAGCTGTAACCAAAAGCATATCATGCTATCTATATTATGCACCAAAGACCACAACCAAAATCTGGAGCAACTTACCACAGACCAAACTAATGATATAACATAAACTTTTTATGATTTAATTTGATCGCAGCCAGGGTGTACCGCGAAGACCTATCATAGTAGTATGATAAAATACATTAAACAAATTATAAGTATGTAATGTTATTATCTTTCAAACCTTAATTTGCGACTTTCATTGTATGAGACCCGATGGCCGACCATGTACAAGATGGCATAATTTGTGGAACTACATAAGATTATGAAATTTTAAACCATCTATATGATTTTTAATACAAATGCTAGTCCAGGTAAAGCTTTGCAATAAATAAACATAAATACTTGGGTTCTTTTTTTTATAGTTTACTATATCACTGAGACTCTTATTATACTGACAAATGACAATTTAAAAACGTTAAGTAAATATATTCAATCATGTCATTATCTGGTAAATCTGTTTACAGGTTTAATAATCAATTTGTATTGTATACTAGAATCAATTACGCAAAGCTAAAATGATGGAAAAGGTAAATGGGATTTTATTGTACCTTACACATCATAAACTACCAAAGACGAAAAGCATCCAAATGTTTTCTCAAAATATCACTAAACTCTTATATCATGTTGACGATAGTATGTACTTCAATGTATGCTCTATCCAAGGTTTATGATTTCTGATTTTACGAATGACAAATAGCAACGGCACAGTAAGTTTAATTATAAATCAACGTTTATTTACAAATTTATGAATAATAAGTAATTAATTCTAATGTTATAATTAAAGACATAAATAAACAAATAAAATAAATAAATTATAATTCCATCGACTTTCTTCAATAACATATCATAGGTACAGTTTTTAAAAACCTAATCATACCTTATATTTCAATTTGATATAATGAATGTATTGAGAAAATTATACTAAATTCAACATCAACTCATGAAACATCCAATGTCATTTCCAGATTCAATAAATCTATACCGTAAACTTATAACAATATAATAAATAATATTATATCTGTAGGATTTAGCTATAATGCAATCATTAAATAAAGTGAAAATTTAAACTTACATTCAGGTAAATAATAATCAACCAACAGTTAATTATTATGAGGTAACTTGAATAGAATGTCCTGCTACAATTTAATGATCTAACTTATAAATTATACTTACAAATGGAAGAAGATGATTTAGCAGAATAACTAAAATACTTTGCCCAACTTATATCTATGAAGTAAAACCATATTCCTGTGGATGCATTCATCTACACATAGGAATTAAATAACACTAAACGCTTTGTGGATTTATACACCATCATAAAGTAATAAGTATAATTACACAATTCCGCGGATTAACCACCAGCACAGGAATGAGTGTAAAATACAAAAAATGGCAATTAAGTAATCTGCGGATTAACCACCGGCACAGATTAATGCCTTTTAACATTATAAAACAACATTACTATTTACTTCACATTAAAGTGCAAAATCATCCTCCTCAGTTATTCTGACCATTCAGAAAACACTAACATTTTAGCAAATGTGGGTTCTTGCATAATAAAATGTTACACTAATCAGGACAACTAATGTACTAACTTATCTTGCTTAAAAATAAAACATATGTAATATAATATAAGTAATATTAGTATAGGAATAGAAATCTGGAAAGACTCACAAAATACCTCATGAAAAATTGATACATCTCATAAATTCATTTAGTACTTTTCAAGCTTTTTCGCAAGCGCTATTCTCTTGAATAAGTATTTTATTCAACCCCTATTAATTTAAACTTAATAAAATATAACTTATGAACTTCACATGCAAGTTCATATAACGATAAAATTAAAGTAATGCATTATTCATCAAATACATAAAATCTAACAGGTGTGTGTGTGATATAAATTAAATGTATAGCATTTTATAGTTCAATACATGAATTCTAGCAGGTGTGTGTATCACAAATTAAATTGTATAGCATTTTATAACTACAAATATGATCCGTGAAATCCATGTACGATGTGTCGAACAATAAATATACGAAGTAATAGCTACAACTATAGTTGAATTCCATACATGTAATTTTATCCATTTGTATTAGTTATTATAAGCACTATTAGATTAACGATTTTACGTGGCTCCATAAACATGAAACAATTCCAATGATATGACACGCAGAGTTTAAATGAAAATGTTTTTTCATAAGTTATTAATTTCTACATTTCTCTATTAAAACTGTTCCAAGTTTATCACATCCATGCTAATATTTATTTATCCACGCTTAAATCTAGGAATACTAATTATAGCAATTAATTTAATCATTTCAAACTGACGATAAAATTAGAAAATAGCTTTGATTAATTATTTGAAGACTGTTTTTATTATCCAAATGGTAAACAAATTAACTAGCAAATATATTACTGGCATTGCAAAGTTAAATATCAATCAATACTATATTTTTTATTAAAATTATAAACGGAAATATTAAACTATGTTAATAACTTTAACATTTTACTTTAATTTAAACTTCTTCTTTTTTAAAAAGCAAATTTTCATATTTATAAAACTTCTGTAATTAAAATACTTATTTAATTTTTCCAAATTGTAGAATAATAAATATTTTAAAACATACCAAAATCTTGCAATTTTTTCTGCTTTTAAACTGGAAAGCTCCGACATATTTCAAATGTAATATTGGAAAATTATTACTAGCGATTTGATCCACCTGGTTAGCCGACTTGAACAGACTTTTAAATTTAGCAATTCATCTTATTATTAAATACCACTATGTTATTTTTACGTTTATAGAAAACTTTGTGGTAATCCGTTTACTTGTTAACTATTTTAAAATAAGCTTATCATATTTACACCATTTGCCTTTTACCATTTTCTTTTCTTTCTCCCTCCAAAAGCAACACTATCAGACGATCTTTTTTTTAATTCGCGCTCCTTTTTTTTTTTACATTGAAACGCATACGTAATTACTGTATTTATTTTTAATAATTAAATTTAGTTGAACAAATGGTTTTTTTTTAATTCAATGGAAATAATTTTTAAGACCATTTTAAACAAATAAAAATTATTATTATTTTTAATAATATTTTACCAAATTTAATGTGTTGTCAAAATTTTTAAAAAGTTAAACATTTTGATATGAATTAGTATATGGAAAGAAGCAATTTAAATTTATTAAAATAATATAGACAACAAGTAAGGCAAAATATTACCCATTCTCTCTAATAAATTATTTTGAATATAAGAGAGTAATCTGTTCAAAGTGCAAATCAAGCCAATCAAATCACCAAAAGAAGACAGAGAAATTTTTATACCAGTTACATCAATTATTATATTTTATACTAAAATATATGGTTACAGTTTACACCCCCCTATGGAAAAAATTTATCTTTCTTCAGAATTCCATTTCATCAAATTCTACTAAGGTACATCATAAGTCACTATTTTTATTATCCTATCTATAATTTATCATCAATCTGAATATGGTATAACATTTACACGATATAAATCCCCCTAATTTATTGAAGGTACAGGTTTCAAACTACGTGCATTGTAGGTGCCTCGGATTCCTTCAGGGGTTGAGAGCATAAATGCATTCTCTCCCACCTGGCTTTCAATCATGAAAGGTCCATTATATAAGCTTAAAAATTTTCTAAATTCGTTTTTCTTTAAGTTGCTAACATGAGGCCCCTTCTAGTTTAATGTATTACTTTTAACATTCGTCTTAATACCCTTTGTGTGAGGTGGTTTAATTCCACTAATAGAAGGTTGATCTCTATCTTGGGTCTTATTAATTAGACTAGGTTGACCATTAACTCTATGATAAAAATTTGGTCGTTTATAACTACGACTCCTACTCTGGTATCTTTTATCACGATAAGGACTTCTTATGGGAGCAACATTAACATTAGCAATGGAACAGTTATGAGAAGCTCTAGCATCCTTTCCACCTCTATATCTGTTTTCCAGGTCACATTCACTTGTCTCTAGTGCATCTAAGATCTCTGACACCTCATCAATTGTATACTTATCCGCAGCAATCAAAACTTGTTCAATCTGTCGAGGTAAGTTATGTCTTAAGATCCTGACTATATGATGCTCAGATAATGGAAAAGCAGTTAAAGTTTTAAGTTTGACCGCCTGTCCACGAAAAAATTGAGTATAGCTACCTTTATTAGCATTGTACTTTTCTCGAGTGATTTGATAACGCATGTTATCCTGACGATCTTCACCCCAGAAACTTGACATTATTAAATGTTTAAAATCTCCATATGTTTGAGGACAATCAAACAAAGACTGCCACCAATCTTTTGCAGCAGCATAAAGATGGTTGCTGGAGATAGCCAGTTTTTCTCTTTCTGAAAATGCACATAAAGTAAACAATTCCTCCAGATTTTGAAGAAATTCTAGAGGGTTTTCCAAATACTCCCCTTTAAATGGCTTAATCTTTAGAAATTTAAGAGCTGTAGATCCACCCATAGACATATCTGTGTTCTTGACATCATTGGCCACAGATTCAATTCCTAATGGTTTTTGGAAAATGGGAGTTGTGCGGAGACCAGTAAAATTACCATCTGATACAACTACTTCTTTAACAGAGGTCTCTGTCCCATCCACATAACACTTGGTGTTTTGACCAATGAAATTATCATTTTTCTCTTGAGCCTTTTGAATTTCCAACATTTTTAGCTGAAGATTTTCAATCTTTGCCTCTAGTTTCTGTCCTTCTTTAAACTCATTTGACTCATTTGGCCACTCTTGACATTTATCCCTCACTTCCTTCAACTCTTTCTGCATCATTTCTAAATCTCCACTAAATTTAGCATTAGTCTTTTTCAATTCTTTATTCTCTACTTTAGACCTATTGATAGTTTCCTCCAAAATCTTTTTAATGCTCCCTAATTCTGCTCTGCTCTCTGTTACAGATTCACTCATGGATTTAAATATGCCTTGTTCAAAAGTTGAATGACTCTCATTCATATTCTGAAGTTTAACTTCCATTTCAGTTTTAATTTTATCAATAGATTTAGCAGATTGAGACTCTACTTCTTGAACTTTATAGTTCATTTCACTAACTATTTGTGCCAACTGACTCCTTGAGTCTCCCATTGCCACATCAAGCACCTTCAGTTTAGTGTCCACCTTCTCCTCATGGGTTATAAACTTATTTCCAATTTCTTCTATCTGAACTTCCAAGTGCTTTTTATAATCTAAGAAATTAGCTTTAATTTCTTCTAATTTAATATCGGACTCTCCTTTAGCTGCCTTACAACTATTTTCTAATGATTGAAATTTTTGATTAAATTCCTCCACTGTTTTTACCCTAGCAGCTTCTATTTTTTCTTTCACAAACTCCTGAACTTCAGCCATTTTATTCTCAAAACTATCTAATTTTTCAGACATCTCTTTTTGAGACTCTGACATCTCTTTTTGGGAAAGAGACTGTTCATTCAATTTTTCATTCTCTTTTTGAGAAAGATCTGTTCATTCAATTTTTCAGTCATCTCTTTTTGGGAAAGAGATTGTTCGTTCATTCCAATCTCTATGCGTTGAAGCATCAACATAAACCGTTGTTGGAAATCAAGATCAGGAACTTCTTGGGTTCTTTCAGGATAATTAATTTCTTCAGAATCACTCATTTTGAGTATTTTATAACAACTATTTCAATATTTTGTGAAACCAAACTTTTACTTTCCTAAAATATATATGTTTTAATAACAATAATCAATTAAAATCTTGTTCAAGCCAACCAACCACTAAATCATCACCACCAATAATCTATCCCAGATGGTATATATCACATTCACACTAAAATAATCTGAACCCCCACTATAAATATTTGCAGTATTATAACAACTACTTTATAAACCCTTGATAATTTCAACTTCTCCCAATTCAATCATAAATATTGGTATATCTTGGAATACGATTGCTATTGTCATCAGAAATCTATATAAGTAACTTGGAGAAATATATAGCAATAAAACATACAATATTTTATCACCATTATAGAGCATTTGTCACATGATAATATTCTTGTAATATGGGAAATTAAAATTGTAATCAACAATCATTAATTAATTTAGTTCACACATTACCATATTGTACTCTGCAACGATCAATTAATCAAGTCGCATGTTTATAAAGTGCTAAAAACTGTAATCGCACACTTATAATGACTGTATAACCTCAACATATCGGGCCGAACACGTTGTGGCGCCAAAAATTGTAACCGTTCGATTGTTGTCCCAACTACATAATATCACCAAAACATAAGTGCGCTAAGAATTGTAACCTTGATCACCGATCAATTCCCGCTGCACATTGTCAGCTATTAAGAGCTGTAACCAAAAGCATATCATGCTATCTATATTATGCACCAAAGACCACAACCAAAATCTGGAGCAACTTACCACAGACCAAACTAATGATATAACATAAACTTTTTATGATTTAATTTGATCGCAGCCAGGGTGTACCGCGAAGACCTATCATAGTAGTATGATAAAATACATTAAACAAATTATAAGTATGTAATGTTATTATCTTTCAAACCTTAATTTGCGATTTTCATTGTATGAGACCCGATGGCCGACCATGTACAAGATGGCATAATTTGTGGAACTACATAAGATTATGAAATTTTAAACCATCTATATGATTTTTAATACAAATGCTAGTCCAGGTAAAGCTTTGCAATAAATAAACATAAATACTTGGGTTCTTTTTTTTATAGTTTACTATATCACTGAGACTCTTATTATACTGACAAATGACAATTTAAAAACGTTAAGTAAATATATTCAATCATGTCATTATCTGGTAAATCTGTTTACAGGTTTAATAATCAATTTGTATTGTATACTAGAATCAACTAAGCAAAGCTAAAATGATGGAAAAGGTAAATGGGATTTTATTGTACCTTACACATCATAAACTACCAAAGACGAAAAGCATCCAAATGTTTTCTCAAAATATCACTAAACTCTTATATCATGTTGACGATAGTATGTACTTCAATGTATGCTCTATCCAAGGTTTATGATTTCTGATTTTACGAATGACAAATAGCAACGGCACAGTAAGTTTAATTATAAATCAACGTTTATTTACAAATTTATGAATAATAAGTAATTAATTCTAATGTTATAATTAAAGACATAAATAAACAAATAAAATAAATAAATTATAATTCCATCGACTTTCTTCAATAACATATCATAGGTACAGTTTTTAAAAACCTAATCATACCTTATATTTCAATTTGATATAATGAATGTATTGAGAAAATTATACTAAATTCAACATCAACTCATGAAACATCTAATGTCATTTCCAGATTCAATAAATCTATACCGTAAACTTATAATAATATAATAAATAATATTATATCTGTAGGATTTAGCTATAATGCAATCATTAAATAAAGTGAAAATTTAAACTTACATTCAGGTAAATAATAATCAACCAACAGTTAATTATTATGAGGTAACTTGAATAGAATGTCCTGCTACAATTTAATGATCTAACTTATAAATTATACTTACAAATGGAAGAAGATGATTTAGCAGAATAACTAAAATACTTTGCCCAACTTATATCTATGAAGTAAAACCATATTCCTGTGGATGCATTCATCTACACATAGGAATTAAATAACACTAAACGCTTTGTGGATTTATACACCATCATAAAGTAATAAGTATAATTACACAATTCCGCGGATTAACCACCAGCGCAGGAATGAGTGTAAAATACAAAAAATGGCAATTAAGTAATCTGCGGATTAACCACCGGCACAGATTAATGCCTTTTAACATTATAAAACAACATTACTATTTACTTCACATTAAAGTGCAAAATCATCCTCCTCAGTTATTCTGACCATTCAGAAAACACTAACATTTTAGCAAATGTGGGTTCTTGCATAATAAAATGTTACACTAATCAGGACAACTAATGTACTAACTTATCTTGCTTAAAAATAAAACATATGTAATATAATATAAGTAATATTAGTATAGGAATAGAAATCTGGAAAGACTCACAAAATACCTCATGAAAAATTGATACATCTCATAAATTCATTTAGTACTTTTCAAGCTTTTTCGCAAGCGCTATTCTCTTGAATAAGTATTTTATTCAACCCCTATTAATTTAAACTTAATAAAATATAACTTATGAACTTCACATGCAAGTTCATATAACGATAAAATTAAAGTAATGCATTATTCATCAAATACATAAAATCTAACAGGTGTGTGTGTGATATAAATTAAATGTATAGCATTTTATAGTTCAATACATGAATTCTAGCAGGTGTGTGTATCACAAATTAAATTGTATAGCATTTTATAACTACAAATATGATCCGTGAAATCCATGTACGATGTGTCGAACAATAAATATACGAAGTAATAGCTACAATTATAGTTGAATTCCATACATGTAATTTTATCCATTTGTATTAGTTATTATAAGCACTATTAGATTAACGATTTTACGTGGCTCCATAAACATGAAACAATTCCAATGATATGACACGCAGAGTTTAAATGAAAATGTTTTTTCATAAGTTATTAATTTCTACATTTCTCTATTAAAACTGTTCCAAGTTTATCACATCCATGCTAATATTTATTTATCCACGCTTAAATCTAGGAATACTAATTATAGCAATTAATTTAATCATTTCAAACTGACGATAAAATTAGAAAATAGCTTTGATTAATTATTTGAAGACTGTTTTTATTATCCAAATGGTAAACAAATTAACTAGCAAATATATTACTGGCATTGCAAAGTTAAATATCAATCAATACTATATTTTTTTATTAAAATTATAAACGGAAATATTAAACTATGTTAATAACTTTAACATTTTACTTTAATTTAAACTTCTTCTTTTTTAAAAAGCAAATTTTCATATTTATAAAACTTCTGTAATTAAAATACTTATTTAATTTTTCCAAATTGTAGAATAATAAATATTTTAAAACATACCAAAATCTTGCAATTTTTTCTGCTTTTAAACTGGAAAGCTCCGACATATTTCAAATGTAATATTGGAAAATTATTACTAGCGATTTGATCCACCTGGTTAGCCGACTTGAACAGACTTTTAAATTTAGCAATTCATCTTATTATTAAATACCACTATGTTATTTTTACGTTTATAGAAAACTTTGTGGTAATCCGTTTACTTGTTAACTATTTTAAAATAAGCTTATCATATTTACACCATTTGCCTTTTACCATTTTCTTTTCTTTCTCCCTCCAAAAGCAACACTATCAGACGATCTTTTTTTTAATTCGCGCTCCTTTCTTTTTTTACATTGAAACGCATACGTAATTACTGTATTTATTTTTAATAATTAAATTTAGTTGAACAAATGGTTTTTTTTTAATTCAATGGAAATAATTTTTAAGACCATTTTAAACAAATAAAAATTATTATTATTTTTAATAATATTTTACCAAATTTAATGTGTTGTCAAATTTTTAAAAAGTTAAACATTTTGATATGAATTAGTATATGGAAAGAAGCAATTTAAATTTATTAAAATAATATAGACAACAAGTAAGGCAAAATATTACCCATTCTCTCTAATAAATTATTTTGAATATAAGAGAGTAATCTGTTCAAAGTGCAAATCAAGCCAATCAAATCACCAAAAGAAGACAGAGGAATTTTTATACCAGTTACATCAATTATTATATTTTATACTAAAATATATGGATATATATATATATATATATATATATATATATATATATATATATATATATATATATATATATATATATATATATATATATATATATATATGAGTTTTAACATAAAAATGTTTGCAAACTTACCTCAATAGAGGATGGTAAAAAGTAAATTGAATTTGTTGTCTTGCACCCCAAATGACACTTAGATGAAAGAAATGCACAGTTAATATGTAAACAAAAAGTACTGAAAATTATAGTTTTTTTTTTTCAAATTTGAATAAATAAAAATTTTGTTTAAGATAAAACACTCCATCAATTAGAAATTGTCATTTCGATTGAGATTAAACGGGGACAGGTTTAACATCTTTCATATGTAAATTCAATATTGTAATTTCCTAGACTTATACATGATGCTGACATCTTTAGATATTTTCAACTAATAATTTCAGAATGATAACTGTGGTAAAATAAAAATATGCATGGCACTCCAGGGTTATAAATAAGCTTAAAATAATGAAGAAAATATATAGCAATCACAGCAGCAATGTAATGTTCAAAACAGAAAATACTGCAAGGTTGTGCCACGATTATGACTGAAGATTTTAATAAATGATTCTCAATTCATTTTTACACAGAATTTCATATAAGCAAAATATTTATCTATCTAAAAATAGAATAATCTAATATCATTCAAACATTAAAAAAATTAATAAGAGAACTTTAATAAAACAAAAAATTTTAAAAGATGAAATTACATAATAATAAAATGATTATTACAAATAAAAATAGGATTAAAATATTGTTTTCACTATTTCTAGTATGTGCAATATTTACTTCATAAATTACTAGTATATAAAATAAAATAAAATGATACAGAGTGAAGTTTTCTGTTAACTAAAGGAAATCCATTTGATTTCTTTTTGAGGCCTTGAAAGATATGAGCACAGCAAGTTTCTAATGTTCACCTTATATTCTCTTGTCATTGCCATTATTACTATGTAATTATTCATTTTATAAAAAAACATGGATGTGTACACATCAACATGTATGAGTCAACATAGAGAGTTTATTGAAATTTTATCCCAGAGTTTACAAAATAGTATGGTCTTTTTGCCCATTCATGAGACAATTCGTAACTGAAATTATGCATACAATGAAATACAGAAACAAAAATCATCATCACATATTTATATAAAAAGGGAAGCTATAGAGTACCCAAGTTTAAACTTTACAGAATCAAATCCCAAAAGCCTAAGACAGAAGGAGAGTGGGAAAAGTGTTTATGCTATTTGTTTGCTTGTGTTGATATTTCCCAAAAAGAATACTACACATCTTGAATTATTTAATAATTATTATTTTTAAAAGTTAAGATTAGAACATATATAGACAGTTTTCTGTGGACACAAACTATTCAGTTTGTCATTTTTATATTTTTTTTAGTGTTAACTTTCTTCTTCTTCAAAATTATTCTATACTTGCTAAATTCTGTTATTTCTATTTTATTCTTCCTATAACTATAATTTAAGCTTAATAGTTCTAATAATTTAATTTTGAATATTAAACTATAGTTTGTAGAAAACATATTGTTTTGATAGGCAAGTTGTATGGATGACAGAGAGTGTGTGCTTGTATATTACATAGATAAATTTAGTTACACATATGTTAATAGAAAAATTCTGTTAAAATCTTTTTTTGGAAAAGCTATATCTGTAAAGAGTTGTATTATATGCTAATTAAACTCACAAGGGTTTTAGTTGGTAGTACAGCTGAAAAAAGTCAGAGATAGTTGGAGAAAAAGTAATTAAATTTTGTAATGTTAGATTTAAGATAAAGGTGTGGACATTAAAATAATGGATTCTTCTAGACTGGATTAATTATCAGCAAAGTTGTTAGTCTGGATTTTATTTTTTTTTACTGACTGTAAATTTGAAGCAGATGATCAATTTTAATCCAATGATTTGGCTAATAAAAATCAGATATTTTATCTGTGTGGTTTCACTGATATAAAAGTGGCCAGCAATTACTTAAAAGGATTATTATAAATTAATATGTGTAGAGCACAAGTTAAATTCTGAAAAAAAATATTAATATGAATTACTATAATTTTTATATCATATTTTTGAAAGTTTTTTTACAAGCCCATGGCAGGCTAAAATATATATGTTTTGTCTATATGGCCATTGGTTAGCCATCAAACAATGCACATCTGAAAATGTCTGAACCCAAAATATTCTGCATCTTGTGACTGATTGGAAAAGATAAAATTGAAGTGACTGACTGCTCATCCATGGTTTATATAGAAGAAACATTCACAAGCATTTGAAAGCTAAATGAAAATAAATAGTCTACTGAAAAGTACTTGTTTAAATATTTCAGGCTAGATAAATCTTATTCATTTACATTTCACGCTGTGTTATGTCAATATTTAATATATAATGTGTGTGTGGATAATAATATTAATTAATATACTTCACTTGAGAGTTATAAATACAATTAATCAGACTGCAGGAAAATGCGTAATTATAGGAATTTATAATATATATATATATATATATATATATTAACAATATTCACTAGAATAAAAACTACAAAATTTTTAAAAAAAATTTCTTGTTATTTTTTTTTTTTTTTTTATATATATATATATATATATATATATATATATATATATATATATATATATATATATATATATATATATATTAATGCTTGCAAAGGTTATTAACCAATTAAAGTGAAACTATGCACACTTTATTTAAACAACAAATACTTTGAATACTTCTGCAGTTAAACTTCAGATTCCAAACAATATACAGAGTTACATTACATACAAGTTTGGAATGAGTTTTCTGTTGCAATCAATATATATATAAAGAATGTTTGATTGTTTGAAGATTGAAGTTTTTACTCTTAATTTCCTATTTTTTTGTTATCTTTCACTAAATATAAAAATAGCGTTTTTCTTCTAGAAACAATTTTTTCTTTAATTGCAAAATAAGTTTAAACATGAAATTCACCAACAATTAAGTTGCTGTTTAGCGTATTTTAGACAAAAATTACTATCCTAATTTAAATAAACCATGAATTTAATGTAAGATTTTTTGCTCTTCTAATATATAATATGACATGAGTTTTTTTTAAATGTTTTATTGGTTTTTTTTTTTCTGAAAAATTTTGTAATACCTTAAAAAAATAGCTTTTTTAAGTTTCCGTTTAATGTTTTCAATTTATTATAAAGTAACATCATTTTTTTCATTAGCAAAATTAGTTCTTGTACTGAAAATTGATTAAAGTTAAATCAATAACCATGTTAAATAATACTGTTGTTTGGTTGAAGTAAATTTTTTTTCTCTTTTTAGTCTCAAAATTTAACATTAAAAAAATAATTTTTAAAAAATTACTTCAGTTATATATATATAGATATTGACAAAAAATAGTTTCAAGAGGAAATGATTTCAACAAATTTTTAGGTAAATTCATATATATGAACAGACAAGATATTCTATTTATATAAAAAAGCTCCAGTTGCAAATATTCAAATTTATTAGCCACCTTTAATTAATATCATAATTATTGGAATATAATTAAGCAATATTCTCATCATGATAATGATCAGGACCAGAATATAGACTATAGCTATTTTAACTATAAAGATTAAAATGGAAAATACTCATCACTCTTCCTCTAATATCTACTTACAAAAAAGCTATACTTTCATGAATACAAATATGCAACATAATTTAGGAAATGTACAACCTGAAAGTTCATATTGGTCTGTCAAATATGTAATGGAATAAAAAATAAAAAATACATCAAATGGTAGTCAGTATATATATATATATATATATATATATACTGACTACCATTTGATGTATTTTTTATATAAATGGTAGTCTTTTATATATATATATATATATATATATAAGCCAGTGGAATCATTTGACTTCTCTCAGCTTATCGAAATGCAAATTCAAAATTTTAATTAATTAATCACAGCAAACTTATATTAAAAAAATATAAAATCAATAATAACGAGCTGAAGTTATATTTAAGTAATAAAAACATTTGATTGACAAGTTTATTTAATAACTAAATCAGTTTCCATATAAGTCATATAGACACATATATTGATTGAATTCAGCAAGTCTATTAATTGACAAGATCAACTAAGATTTGAATAAATTTAAAGATTATTTAATACACTTTATTTAATATTCAACTTTAAAAGTAATAATCAAAAATTAAAGAATTCTTTTAAAAGAGTACAAAAATTATCAACAATACTTTAAAAAATAAATAATAAGTAACTTTATTTTATATTTGTTGGTTCAATATTTGTTTTAACTGGACACTTCCCTTATTCATTTCTTTCTATAGAGATAGAAATGACATTGATTTTGATAGCTATGTACATCTTGTTGCATTTTACTTCTAATAGTACAAGTGATTTCTTTGAGTTTTAAAATTATGATTTTTCAAACAATTTTCTCAATGCTTTTCTCATACTTAAAACATAGAATTCAATATTTAAAGGATTTTCTTAAATAATCAAATTAAGTTAAATAATTTTACTTTTGGGAAATGTATGTATTCAAGCACAAGTGCGTGTGCGGCGCAACTGCTTTTGGGAGCAGTTGCGCCGCACACGCACTTGTGCTTGAATTAAATAATCAAATACAGGAAGGAAAATTTTTCCTGGATGGATTGACAGAATAGTAGGCAGATGATTTAATAGATTTTAGTTGATTTATATTTGCTGATTTATTTTTCTCAATAATTTCGGAGGCCTGTGACATACAATCAATAAGTTTTTCAAAGTTCTTATAACTATTGTAAAATATCAAAAAAAATATTTTATCTTTAGAGCAACTAATTTTATAATCTGACATTATTTTATATATTCTCATTTTCATAAACAAATACAATAAATAGAGAATTAGTTTTCTGATCTGACAACGTTTCATATAATAAACGGAACTATAATAATTTTATGCTGGATTATATTCACCATCTAACATGATATGTTAAATATTTTAGAAAAAATTCAAACTTTATTTAAAATTTCAAATAAATTCATCTGTTAGTAATAACACACAGATTAATATATTATATAATGTTTCAAATTGTATTATTCTTTTTCCTACTTCAGGTATTATTAGTCTGACTAATGATAGTCCTATTATAGGAATTGAACTTGAATTTTTATATGTTTGAATACTAAATTTAAGTGATACTCTAACCAATTTAAGCTATCCTAGCAAAGGCAACAATCAGTAGAAATTTCATACAATTATTTATAAACATTTTTCTGATTTATCCACATTTTTTGTAAGAGTAAAGTTAATGAGAGATTTTTAAGCATTATAAATTATCACACTTGATTGATTTATGATATTATTTACCATTTTTACATGAGAAGCTTGTTCAACTTTTTTCTTTGTACTTTTACCTCTCTATGCAATATGTTTATATTAACACAATAAAATGCATGTTCATTAGTACAAAGCAGATGTACCAGTGAGTATATGTATAATTGGAAAGATACAAAAATATTGGGGAGAGAAGAAAAAATGCAAAGAAGAAAATTTAATATGCTGCTCACATGATAGTGGTAAATACACCATAAGTCAAATTAGTGTGCAAATTCATAATGTCTAGAAGCTATTAAGTAACCTTGCTCTTAGGAAAAAGTGGGAAAAGATCCTCATAGATAATTGTATGTAATTTATACTGACTGTCACCTTTGGCATGATAGTATACTTGGTTAGCACCTCACTTTAAATTCAATATTCATAAATCTAAAGATCTAGATTTGATTCACCTGATAGGACTATCAACAACATGGGAAAGAAAAGGAGAATAATACCATTTGAAACATTTAGTTATAGCTAACCTGTGTACTGTAATTACAAATAGTTGAATATATTTGAAAAGTTTGATTAAAGACATTTAATATTTGATATTATATGTTAGAAATAGTCCAACATATAATTACAACTAAAATGCCATAATCACGTACCATTGCACAAACACTTAATTACAATAATATTTAATGTTATAACAATATAAATGATTTATTTACATATTATAACCAATTTTAGTACAAGTGTTATTTTACTAGTATTTTAAAGTAATATTGTTTTCTATTTTATTTATTATGATTTTAGTATTTGAGAAATCTATGGTGAGCAAATGCTAAACATGTTGATTTTTCACTGCATTAATGTGTTCATCTCTTCTACCACTTATACTTTAAACAACAGACAAGATTGGAAAGATACTGAGATGCTATGACATAAAAACAATATTCTCTTTTGAGCAAAACATTAATAAAATTCTGATCAAATCATGTGGCCAACTACATAAATATGATCCATGTATAAGTGCTAGAATAGATAATCACATTAATGTTTTGGACACTGGCATAAATTTTTCAAATACTCATGACCAAAAGAGTATTTAAAGAGGCAATATATATATTTAAAAAGCATATTGCATAAACAGATATGAAAAAATAATAAAATTACCAACTATTTGGAAGATTTTCTTCATACTGATGAATATGAAAAATACTGTCAAATTTAAGTCAAATTATTCAACAATCACTTGATATAATAACCAGGTGATACAATTGTCAGAGCTGCAACCATGTTATGATTATGGTTTTTTTCGCACAGTTGAAGGTAAATGTTATCTTGTTGAAATGTCGATATATTTTCTTTGACATTATTATATTAAACATGGTTGCTCTCTAAAACATGTTTAATAAAAAACTTTTGCCCATGAGAATATTCATTTTAATATATATATATATATATATTGTAAATATCGATAAGTCGATATTATATTTTTTTAAATTGTCATTTGTTATTTAAAAAAAAATCTCTTTAAGTTGATGTTTACATATGAAATATTTAAATTTTTCTTTTATGTTTATTAAATATAGTTATTATTTGAAGTTATTATTTTATTTATATATATTGATAGTACATCATTATAAACATTTAATTATTAAAATAAATAAGGACATATAAATTATTAATTATAAAAAAAATTATTTTATTTATAATGATTATTAAATGTAATAAATAATTATTTATGTATATTTTTAAAGATGTCAAATTTTCAATTTAATATTTTATATATATATACTTGATATTTTATTTTTATTTTAATGTTAATTGTTTTAAAAGAGAACATATATAACATGAGTTTTAAAATAGTATCTGCTGGCGCATGGAACGATAGCAACAACAAAAGAAGCCATTATCATTATTATTATTATTGAAATAGATATAGAACAAACAACTGAAAAATAAAGATTTTGTTGTACTTTAGTTCTATAAAATTTACTATTCTTCAAAATACTGAAATAACATATATATCTTATGGTAAATACATAAATTATGGCTTGCTAAGAAAAATATATCGCAGCTAGGAGCTGCGTCATCACATTCATTTATTCCAAGGCAATTTTCAATGGAACAACTAAAAAAATTCAATGTATAAATTTCGTCGCGTCTGGAGTTGAAACTAGATATAGCTATCTTAAATGTATAATCATCAATTTAATCATAATTTGGAAGTAATTGGAATTAACATGCTGGATTTAACATTTTAATTGGTTTATTTATTTTTTAAAAAGGAAGGAAATTTTAAAACGGATAAAATATGCATATATCTAAGGATTAACAATTTTCTTTAATATAATAATTTCTTCGCCTTTCAATAGAATGCATTCTAATAATCAAAAGTAAACGGATAAAAGAACTCATGGAATAAATTAACTTTTTGGAAAGGAAAATTAGCTAAATGAACTTTAAAAGGTATTTAATAATTTTATATATGTATGAGTAATATATAAATATATTTTTGAGATTGATATATTTTTTTTTATTTACTTTTATTTTTTTTTATTATAAAATACAACGTTTTATAAGTGGTCAATTTAAGCATCTTGTTTTATAATAATATTAGACGTATAACAGATGTTCAGACAATTATCTTAAATAATTTAAAAATCTTAAAATGTAATTTATAGGTTGAAGTTATATATGAATTGTTATATTTATATTATAATGGTTAGGCAAAAATATGTCTTTATATATTTAATCTATATATACTTATTACAAGTATATACATATAGTTATTCTTTGTATTTATATTTAAAACATCAATATTATTTAAAGTTGAACTATAACATAAAATAAAGGATGTACTATTTGTTTTTATAAATAATGCCTTTGTAATTATTTAAAAGAGCGATACTATATTATTCTTATTTTCTTTTAATGCCAAAGTTATTATTAAATTAATTGAATTTACAATTTAATAAAAGATAATTTCATATTTCATTTATTATTTGGTTTGTAGGTCACTTACACATATTATTATTCATTCACATATTTAGAGGTACATAAATTTACATAATTAGATGTGTATATTTGAATTTAGTAAAAGTCCTTTTGTTTCTGATATATATATTTGATTAGTTAGTCACATCAACCTTAAAAATAAATTATAAAGATAGGTCTCATTGCTTTACATGATTTTAGATTTGTTTTATGTATAGCTAGCTGGAAGGGCATTTAAACAATTTATTTAAATATAACTGGAATAATTTTGTTTTTCTTCATTCTTTAATTTTAATGGAATACCTAATAGACGTTCCATTATATTTGGCTTATCCAATTGTAAGCTACCATATAGTTTCCATTACATTTGGCTTGCCCAATCGTGGGCTGCCTCATATACGTTCCATTACATTTGGCGCAACAACTAGGGCTCGAAATAAGCTAATTAGGGCTTGAAATACCCCACATACTTGAGATTAAGATGTGTAGTATATATATATTAATATGAGATGTATAGTTTAAAGAAAGAGAAGCATTTTTGTGTGTTTAATTTTTTTTTTATATAAATGGAAATATTTTAGCCTTATGTTTAGATGGTGATGGTTAATATTATTGTATTATTTTTTAATGATGGTGTTAAAGTACGGCATAATAATTTTGTCCATATTTGGAAAGTTTATGTTGTAGAAAATCTATAATTTTGAAGGTTGGATGGGATATTTGATTGTTGGAGTTTGGTTGGTTCTGTTGCAAGTATTGATGTTGGATGGGGAATTTTTGTCATTGTCTTAAGGATGTAGTGCATTCATGTCATTTGTGATTGATTAATCTCATTCATTGCTCCAACCCAAATTTTGATGTTTATTATTATTATTATTTATCATGAAGCAGCTAACAGTGGTCCTGCCATGATTTTATCTTTAAAACTCCAGAGAGAGTAAGGTATAATTATTTTGATGTATGTATAATATTTGCCTCTAAGTCTCCTAAAGATGAGCAAGGAAATATTTTATAAGTAATAGCCCCTAAGACTTAAATATAAGCAGGGTAGTGTAATAGTGTTTTCAGAAAATTATTATGGGTTGTAGTAAATTGGATAGAATGAAATGTGATAATCATCTAAGTGTTCATGAAACATTGTATGCTTTGGGAATAATGATTGAATTCTTTTATCTACATCAAAGTTGTGAAGTGCTAATCAATCTTTTGGTTGTCAGTATCTATCGGATCTTTGGAGGAATAGATAAGTATATAACTTAAATATATAACACCAAACTTAGGGACTAGATTAATTGATTATTGTTTGTAACAAATAATTTATTACATTGATTATTAATTAAGGTTTGAAAACAAGTATAGTAATATTATATTTTCTATTATAAATGACTTTTAAACATGAAGTTCAATTAGTGAATGTTTGTTGATAGTGGACTGCATTAGTACAATTTTATTAAAATATTTTGGGCACAAAAGTAAATAATTAGTGAAGTGGATATTTTTTTTTTATATATATATAAAATGTTATTAAGTTTTAAGGTCCAGAAAATTTATAGGTATCAATTTAAGTATTTTATATTTAACTACCATTATTTTGAATGAGAAAGTTATCTCACTATATTATCAAATTAGTTATTTTTAAGGCATGTGAACATTTAGTTGTATTTTTTAAATATTTCAAGGTTATATTGAATTTGATATGAAGTATCCACATTTTAATATGATATAAGTGTAGAATATTTATTATCATTAAATATAAATGAATGTTATTTAGTGATATCAGTTGTTACTCCCTTTCTATATATATTTTAGAAAAATTTGTTGATATTATGGTGATAGATGAAATTTTTTTTTTGTTTTTAAGCCAAGAAGTTCATGAGTTCAAATAAGTAAAATTTAGATTGTCAGATAGCTATTATGTATTATAAGATTAAAAAGGCTTGTATTTTTTTTTAGTTAAATAATTGCTTGTTGGAATAATGATTGGAGATGGTGAGCCCTTGATCTGTGATAATTACTATATAGAAATAAATATATATATATATATCTTGGATTTTATTTTTTTTTTTGAGTATATAATATTATAGTTCTAATAATAATGGACAACAGTAGTGAAATGTCAGTTAGTGGTGATTTTGATTTAAGAGAATTTATGGAAAATTTTAGAGCAGAATTAAAAGATCTTAGAGATGAGATAAAAACAAATTCTAATGAACTTTCCCAGAAGCTAGAATCTAGATTAAAAATAAATGCTGATGAACTTAAAGTTGAGATGAAAACCAACTCTAATGAATTAAAAGAAGATCTTAGAGCTGAGATGAAAATCAATTCTAATGAATTAAAAGCTCTGGTAGATAATAGTGTTAGAAGAGTAGAAATAAAATTTGATGAAAAGATGGAAAAATATAGAGAAGAGACAATAGTGGAAGCTAATTCTTTAAAAGCAAAAATTGAAGAAATAAATAATGAAATGAAGGAAGAAAATCAAGGAATTATGGCCAGATTAGAAGAGTCTAAGAAAGAACATGGGGAATTTGAGGAAAAGATTATTAATAATAATAAAGTATTATGGGATAAGTTCCAAGCATTGAAAATTGATAATGAATCTTCATTTAAAAACCTATATACGACTATCTCTGCTGAAATTAAAATTGCTGTGGGATTGCAGCAAGAGGAACAGTTGATTGATATTAATAAATTACAAGATATAAATGAACGTATTAATGTAGTAAATGAAGTTACTTCTAATCGTATACAAGAAATAGATGTTAAATTGGATCAAATTCAAGGAAAATTAAGACCCCTTTCAGAATATATAAATAATAATGAAATTGAAACCTGTAAAAATTATGAAATAGAGGTACGAAAGGATGTGGCAGAAATGGATGTAAAAATTGAGCAAATAAAAATCATTACGTTAGAAAATTGTGAATATATAACAAATTTGCAAAAACAATGGAAAGAATATGAAATAAAGATAGATATAAATAAAATGAAAGATAATATTATAGACAGAGATTATCTTAAGGATGAGACATTTGTTAAGGAATTGATAAATAAAGAAAATTGTAAGTGTTGTTTAGATAAAGTTAATAATGGAACAAATTTAATAGAATCTAAAAGATCTTCTGATTTTCCACACCAAATATCTAGTGATTCATATATGAATCATAATGCTGCAAGGTTCATTAATGTTAAAGTTTTTAAAGGTGAGTATCATGAAAATCCTATGGAATACCTGAATACATTAGAAGAATTGTTTACACTTAGTATCCTGTCAGAGAAAGAAAAGTTGGCAATTGCTAGTAACCATTTATATGCTTCAGCTAAAGAATGGTGGAGATCTCTGTTTGAAAGGCCTCAAACTTATGGTGATTATCGTGAAGCAATAATGAATAACTTCTGGAATGAGGATAAACAGGATTTTATACGCCATAGACTTTCTCACGAAAAATATACTTCTCGTGATGGGAGTTATACTCAATTTTTTAGACATCAAGTGGCCAAATTCAAAACCCTAAATGCATTTCCATTATCAGAAACTCAGATTGTGCGGATTTTGCGTAGAAATTTACCAAGGCATATTGAACAAACATTGGTGGCTGCAGATCGACATACCGTTGAGGAAGTAGCAGATATTTTGGGAATCTTAGAAGCTAGTGATGGTATTTGTAATAAATCAACTGGAACTACAAGAGATAACTCTAATTATAATTTAGCAAATGTAAATTATCATATACCAAGAAACCAATTTACAGGTCGCATGCAAAGGTTTACCAGAAATTACCACAATAATAGAAGACAAAATCCATACCGGGATCATGGAGGTTACAATAGAAATCATGAATATAGTCGTGTTACTAATTTACAACCAGGAAGTTATCCATATGATACCACCAATACTGAGGTTAATACTCCAGCGACTAGATATTCAAATCATCCATTAAACTGAGTAGAGAAAAGTTTAAAATAAATTATCTTAAAGGAAGTATAAATTTTATAAAAGATATTGGAAAAGCTAAAGTTAAACTTAAAGTTATAGATGGAAAGATAAATAATATTGATTTTCTTCAAGAAAATATAACTAAGGAAAGAGATTTAAGTAAACCTAAAGTTAAACTGAAAATAATTAATATAATAATGTTATTGTTGTAAAACAAAATGATTTTCAAGAGTTCTTTAATGTTGAAATTGTATCACACTGATTTGCGATTTTTAAAGGATTATTTAGAAAATTTGAATGAATACCATTCAAAATTATCCAGAGAATTGTTTTTAATTGAACCTAGAATAAGTAAAATAAAGACTTACTCAAGTCGATGATGTTTATCAAGATAGTCAAAGGAAAAGTAAGATTATCTGATAAAATAGCAACTATTATTGATAAAGTTAAGAGTTATGTTAGTGCTTATGATCAAGTTACTATTTATGTAAAGGATCTAGATGTAGAATCTAAGGAGTTCATAGCAAAATCTTTAGGTACTTATCTCAAAATTATTTAAAAGCAAATGAATTATACAAAAACGCTATATGAAAATCTTGTAAATCAAAGTAAACTTCTTCACAAAGTTCAATATACTGGAAATTCTTTTCAAGAAAAATTAAAAAAGCACTTTTGATTATTATATATTTTTTTTTAGAAAATTTGGACAAATATCTAGATGATTTGAAAGATAGATGTAAATAAATGAATATGGTTATTAATATGAAAAATAATATTCTTTAAACCATGTTAGTCCTTAGAAAGATTACAAATTTGAGAAGTTTTTTCGATATCTCTTAATTAATTAGTTATTTGCAAAGACATTTTTTTTTTCGGTGGATTAGAGGGTATTGTAAATATCGATAAGTCGATATTATATTTTTTAAATTGTCATTTGTTATTTAAAAAAAAATCTCTTTAAGTTGATGTTTACATATGAAATATTTAAATTTTTCTTTTATGTTTATTAAATATAGTTATTATTTGAAGTTATTATTTTATTTATATATATTGATAGTACATCATAATAAACATTTAATTATTAAAATAAATAAGGACATATAAATTATTAATTATAAAAAAATTATTTTATTTATAATGATTATTAAATGTAATAAATAATTATTTATATGTATTTTTAAAGATGTCAAATTTTCAATTTAATATTTTATATATATATATATACTTGATATTTTATTTTTATTTTAATGTTAATTGTTTTAAAAGAGAACATATATAACATGAGTTTTAAAATAGTATCTGCTGGCGCATGGAACGATAGCAACAACAATAAAGAAGCCATTATTATATATTATTATTGAAATAGATATAGAACAAACAACTGAAAAATAAAGATTTTGTTGTACTTTAGTTCTATAAAATTTACTATTCTTCAAAATACTGAAATAACATATATATCTTATGGTAAATACATAAATTATGGCTTGCTAAGAAAAATATATCGCAGCTAGGAGCTGCGTCATCACATTCATTTATTCCAAGGCAATTTTCAATGGAACAACTAAATAAAAAAATTCAATGTATAAATTTCGTCGCGTCTGGAGTTGAAACTTGATATAGCTATCTTAAATGTATAATCATCAATTTAATCATAATTTGGAAGTAATTGGAATTAACATGCTGGATTTAACATTTTAATTGGTTTATTTATTTTTTAAAAAGGAAGGAAATTTTAAAACGGATAAAATATGCATATATCTAAGGATTAACAATTTTCTTTAATATAATAATTTCTTCGCCTTTCAATAGAATGCATTCTAATAATCAAAAGTAAACGGATAAAGAAATAACTCATGGAATAAATTAACTTTTGAAAGGAAAATTAGCTAAATGAACTTTAAAAGGTATTTAATAATTTTATATATGTATGAGTAATATATAAATATATTTTTGAGATCGATATTTTTTTTTTGTTTACTTTTATTTTTTTCATTATAAAATATAACGTTATATAAATAGTCAATTTAAGCATCTTGTTTTATAATAATATTAAACGTATAACAGATGTTCAGACAATTATCTTAAATAATTTAAAAATCTTAAAATGTAATTTATAGGTTGAAGTTATATATGAATTGTTATATTTATATTATAATGGTTAGGCAAAAATATGTCTTTATATATTTAATCTATATATACTTATTACAAGTATATACATATAGTTATTCTTTGTATTTATATTTAAAACATCAATATTATTTAAAGTTGAACTATAACATAAAATAAAGGATGTACTATTTGTTTTTATAAATAATGCCTTTGTAATTATTTAAAAGAGCGATACTATATTATTCTTATTTTCTTTTAATGCCAAAGTTATTATTAAATTAATTGAATTTACAATTTAATAAAAGATAATTTCATATTTCATTTATTATTTGGTTTGTAGGTCACTTACACATATTATTATTCATTCACATATTTAGAGGTACATAAATTTACATAATTAGATGTGTATATTTGAATTTAGTAAAAGTCCCTTTGTTTCTGATATATATATTTGATTAGTTAGTCACATCAACCTTAAAAATAAATTATAAAGATAGGTCTCATTGCTTTACATGATTTTAGATTTGTTTTATGTATAGCTAGCTGGAAGGGCATTTAAACAATTTATTTAAATATAACTGGAATAATTTTGTTTTTCTTCATTCTTTAATTTTAATGGAATACCTAATAGATGTTCCATTATATTTGGCTTATCCAATTGTAAGCTACCATATAGTTTCCATTACATTTGGCTTGCCCAATCGTGGGCTGCCTCATATACGTTCCATTACATTTGGCTTGCCCAATCGTGGGCTGCCTCATATACGTTCCATTACAATATATATATATATATATATATATATATATTATACTGATAGAAAAACAATATTTTAAAATAAATATTAATTAGAATTAGCAATGATTTCTCTTCGTGTTTTTCTTAAACCAGAAATAAACATAACAATAAATTAAACTGCAGTAATCAGGCATAATGTAAATTATTTCTTGTACCTTTTGTATATATATATATATATATATATATATATATATATATATATATATATATATATATATATATATATATATATATATATATATAAAACAATAAAAATAATTAACTATTATATACAGTCTTTCAATCCGCAGGGATAATTTCAGTTATTGAAAGACTGTATATAATAGTTGATTACATGATATTTATTATATTTATTATTTTACAATAGAATTTAGGGATATTTTATTTGTATTATATGTGTCATATTGAAATTTTCAACCTCTTAGCTTAACCAATAATAAATAGATAGTAACTCTTATTGTCATCCAATATTTACAAAACAAGGTTTATATTAATAAATAATATTTCAGGTTATAATAATAATATATAATTACTATAATATATAACTGTGTAATTCAGAGGCGATTAAACAAATCTAATAATATTATATGGCTAATGGATTCTTTTAAACTTTTGAAATATAACAATATCAAATTTAATGTTAGCTCAAGGTTTAATATATTAAATAAGATTCTAAGAATTGTATTATTTGATTCTAAATCGTAAAATAGATACAAATGGATAACAAATTGTATTTTATGGTATCCAATCCACATCTTACAATAATTAAACCTTAATATTTAAATTATAAGTGCTAGAATTAACAACTAATATCAAGAATGTTACTTTTAATATCAGTGTACTTTTAAATAAATTTAATATGATATTATATGATCATAAATTACAAATTAGATTGAGTGTGAATATATAAAAGTTAAAATTATTTAATAAAATCAATTTATGTAAATACACTATTTATTTTATATAGCGGCACACTGTTTATAAACTGTAATATTAATAATCAGCATTAAGCTATACCACATGCCCTTTGTCGATTTTTAATAATAAATGAATACGCCCTCTTCAAACCCAAGATAAGTCTTTGGAAAAGATAGAATGAATCTAAATCATTCTATCTTTTCCAAAGACTTATCTTGTGTTTGAAATGGACGTATTCATTTATTGTTTTTAAATTACTATATTATATACTAATAAGTTGTATTCATTCATTTATTGTTAAAAATCTATTAAGCACATGTGGTATAGCTTAATGCTGATTATTAATATTAAAATCAATTTATGTATAAATTAAAAGTATAACTATAAAAAATTAAGTTCTCACCAAATTCTATATCAAAAATAATTTGAATGCTTTTTTAAAAATACAGGACCTTTATCTAAATCCATACTATGCTAAAGAAATATTGTATATGTGTAGCTTTAAATGTTGCTGGACAAAAAAATTTTTGAAGAAGGTTGTTATATGAGTATTAAATAAACTTCAATATTTAATTAGTAACTAATGTAAAATAATGGTTTATATGATCTTTATTGATTCTTATATAGCCATTCTTTCAAACTTTATATATTTTCTATAAACTTTATTCATTTTTTACAGATATAATAAAATATTTACCCTAAATACTAAAACTGTATGAAGATAATACTCAAACCATATAAATATACATGTCATTATAAATTATTTGCCTTCAACTGGTTTAAAATACAAATCATGAGTTTTTTAATGTATAATTATACAATATCACAATAAATATATGGCCCCAGAGCCTAAAGTATACTTAACATAGATATGTGTGATGTTACATCAGATGCCTACCTAGGCTAAAATTATGATTAAAATTTCGACACAAATGGCTAGGAGTAAATGTCTTCAAAACAATAATACTGTATTACATGTAAATCTCATCACCACAGAAATAAAATAATTCTACAAATAATTCCTCATCACAACTTTGAATGTACCCATAGCTTCAAAACATAAAGATAAAAAGATAATTTGTATTATTTTAATACTTTTTACATTGTACTATTAAAATTACTGGGTATAACTTTTAAACATCATATAGAAACTGGAATTTTCAAAGATCAATGAAACCTTGAAATATATATAAAACAAAGATAATTGAACTATTAATTTTAATAATTTTATTAACAATCTTTCTCAAACACAGGTTACATACATATTACATCAATCTTAAAATGTAATTATATAGATTAAATAATAACTACCTGTGCATTCATGTTTGATCCTGATTTCCTATTATTAGAACTTTTATTTTATTGTGAACAAGGAAAATCAAGAAAAGTAATAATACTAAATATATATATATATATATATATATATATATATATATATATATATATATATATATATATATATATATATATATATATATATATATATATATATATATATATATATATATAATCCAAAGTTCATTCAAAGTTTTTACAATTTATAATACACATTCTAGACATTTTTATTCATATAGAGATTTTAAAACAATGTAAAAAATGATTCAAATCCTTTGCTGCTTCTATAGTGCAAATATCAAAAGATGATGTAGGGGTTTAGCATTTCATATAATGAAAATGATGATAGAATTTTAACCTGCAGTAATTTATACAATGATTAAAGTCAAAACAAGTTGTCTTCCATTTCTAAATGTATTTTATCACATAATTAGCAGTTTTCCTTGAGGTAAAGTATACAAAAATTGATATTTTTCTTTATGATAATATTTTAAGAACAGTTTCATTGATTTGAAGAAATTTTGTCAAAACAATATATCCATTATGCAGGTATTTTTACAATAATCATTTTTTAAGTATTTACTTTTTATAACTTTAGTAAACATGTAATTGAAATATTAGCATTACTTGAGTAGTTTATCAAATTTCAGTTTCATGAGAAATATTTTAATTTTATTTATTCATGCATTTTTAACTTATTGTGAGTTTTTAGATATTTTGTTATTCATTTTGGACAATCTTGGGATGCATTTACTCAGGAGCAAAGTCTAGTCATTCATATTTCAAGACAACAATATATCAATATGGTTAAATTTAAATTTGGTCAGTGCACTTTATCCAGCAAATGAATAACAATGGAAGAGAAAGATTATTCTTATATACATACAGTTTCTATATTTTTACCATATGACTGATTTTATCATCATCTTCACTTAAATTTTTTAACTCATATTTTTTTATGCAAAACTTTTCTTCAGCTTCCATAGAAAACAAACATATTGGCTGAGGATAACATTATCTTTAAAGAAATTATAGAGTCTACTAAAATAAAATTATTTTAAAATTAAAAATAACATTTCTAAATATATTTAAATAAAATGTTACTTATTTCAATAAAGTTAAATATACAAATTATAATATTATTGACTAATAGATTTATTAATGGAGTTTCAAACTGTAATTTTAAACAGGAGGTGATTAATTCTTTACACATGTATCATTCTGTTATATTATTAAATCAATGTTGTTTTTGTTGAATGTGAGGAAACCCTTGATCCAAGGCACAAGATAGAGACTTTGAAAAAGATAAGAACAACCATCTTATCTTTGTATCACAGATATTAAAATAAATCACTTTTATTTTGTTCAGTTATTATTATTTTCAGGATATATTGTATTCTATTAAAATAAAAATTTTACCTAAATCTTTTAAAATAGTAACCCTTTAATTTTAAAATAGATTACAGAAACAAAATAAACATTCATACATTTACATACACATCCAGATATATTAAAAATTGTTTCTACTATAAATCATTTTAACACTATGTATAAACTAATATGATCATTACTTTATTAATCTTATTTTAACTAACTTATTCACATGTTTACAATATAATATATTTAATCAATGTATTGTCCCTTTGAAAGATTAAGTTGGTGTGCATGTGTGCATTTAAAATTCAATAGAAAATATAAATTTTTAACATTGATGCAAAAATCTTAAAAACTATAAATATCCAAAATGACATTGCAAAATCATAAAATTTTGCTTTGCAAGATAGATAGCATGAATAATAATATATTTATAATAAGCCAATAAATATTTTGAAATTATCTGTATTATTGTATTATATATATATTTTAATCATCAACTTACATTTTTTTCAATACAAAATATTTACATAATAATAATAATAATAATAATAATAATAATAATAATAATAATAATAATAATAATAATAATAATAATAATAATAATAATAATAATAATAATAATAATAATGATGATGATGATGATGATGATGATGATGATGATGTACTGACTGGTTCACTTTTCTTGGATCATAAAAGGACATATAAATATAAATTTATGTTTAGTCTTGAATATGTTAAAATTCTTCATGAAGATTAGAAACCATAATAATAAAAAAATTAAGGAGGCATTTTTAATAAACAGAAATAAAATAAATATAATTAATAGACAAACTGCTAACGTTAAAATTTGGAATCACTTCCATGATATTTTTTAATTTTACGGCAGTTTAGGAGGGTTAAGGAATTAACCAAAAGTACTTCTTCAATTAGAAAGATTGTATATAATAATTATTTACCATTATATTTATTATGTTTATTATTATTACTATATATATAAAACTTTAACATTGATTATGATTTCTGCTGCAATAAACTTTTTTTTTTTTTTTAAAAAAAAAAAAAACTTTAATAATGTTTCACTTGTAGATTTTTTTTTTATATCTATCTCAGAGATATATTTTCACTTAAGAAAATTAGTAAAACACTTGTTGGAGAGTTTTGAGATTACCATTATAATGAAAATGAGATATTTTTTTTACAAAAACATGCTCAAGTTTACCTAAAATTATATTTTAAAAAATATGCTAATTTCCATCTACTTCCTATGCTAAGTCCAATAAAGATGTGCATTTGTATATTCCTTTTCATCACATTCATCAGATTATCTATCATAGATTTATTTTAAAGAAAATTTTTTAATATCTTTATGATTTAATAATAGGATCTTATTTCTTAGTTTTATATTAAAAAATATACATTATAATAAAAAAAAATTATTTATATATTATTAAATAAATTTATTTTATAGTATTAAAATATATAACCCAATCCATATTTTAGCTAATAATTATTTATGCCACATAGAAATAAACCACAATCTTATTGATAGTCAGTTTCATATTAAATAAATTGTGTTAAACATTAGGAATCACAAAATGATAATACTGTGAGAAATTTATTGAATATGCATGCTTAATTTTAGTTCGCTCTTGAGTACTTTTTTTATTTAAAATTTATCTATAACCTCATCTTGACAGGCAGTTCCTGTAACACAATATATGTGTATATATTAATAAGAATTATTATCTGGATAATAAATCTTTTGATATTTATTACCTATGAAATATATATATAATCATAAAATTGGATATTGTGATGGAAGTTTAATAGAAATTGCATTGTTATGTTTAGTGGGGTCTCAACTTGTTTCTAGGCTACTGTTAGTATGTTATTGATAGGAACAAATGTTAATGATAAATTGGTTGGTTTATTTTATTACACATTGGTGCTTGAAAATTCATTAATATTTTGTATATATGGTTATAAGTTAAGGTCATTTAAAATTATTGTAGATTTACATGATTTTATATCTACTGGTGTGTTAAATTATAACATTTAATTCTAGTGGGCTGCTATACTATGTACCGATTTTAAATAATGTTAATTCAATACTTATATTATATTTTTCATGCTTGTATTTAGATACTCTCATTTAAATGATAATATGAAAAAGTTGTTGTATTAAGTATGTGATACAAAACCATTATCTATAATGATTAAGCATTATTTTTCATCATTTTAGTATCTTAAGACTTTTATGTGCACTGGAATTTACAAGTAGACAGTATTATAACAACTACTTTTGACTATGACATTTTGAATATTATATTAATAAAATATTGTCTAAAAAGTAAAAGTTGCATGTTATTGATTGTTTTCTATCAAAGGCAATAACATTGATTATCTAGATCATCAGAAAAAAACTTTGCATATAAAATTGGAATAAAATGTTATATCAAAAATTTTAAATTACTAATAATATTTTGAGTCATAAGTTTTTCTTTTTATAGATTGATAATTTAAAATTTAATAATAACATTTTTTTCTATTTTTTAAATTTTATACAACTAATTATGGTTCAATGAATTCTTGTTTAATTCCAAAAAATTATCCATTTAATTATTAAATAGCCATAAACTTCAGTTTAGTTCTGCAGAAATAACACATTAATTTTGATGGAATTTTATTCTGTATTTGATCATCGCATGATTATTATTATTATTATTATTATTATTATTATTATTATTATTATTATTATTATTATTATTATTATTATTATTATTATTATTATTATTATTATTATTATTATTATTATTATTATTATTATTATTATTATTATTATTATTATTATTATTATTATTATTATTATTATTATTATTATTATTATTATTATTATTATTATTATTATTATTATTATTATTCAATTTTCTATTCATACTTTTATTAACATTAATAAAACAAGTTAAGTCATTTAAGTAAAATCATGCATCTCTTATGCATGTTGTTTGTGGATATATTAGAAAATGTTGAATCACTTTTTAACCAAAACATTTTTTATGCAGTTTATTATAAAAACATATATATTTCAGAAATCTCATATAGTGTTAAAACAAAAAAAAAGTGAATTTTAATTATAATGAAATCATAGCAGTAGTTAGATAACATTATGAAAAATGACACTATACTATAAGACATGTTATTAATTTACATTCAGTTTCAATGGCAGGCATTCAATTATTATTTTGTTTTCTAATTTTTATGAGTTTTAGAATTTGGTAAATGTGACTTATTTAATTCTGTTTTGATTTTGAATCTCAGACCTTATTGGTTCTAGACATGTGCATGTGTGCTTTTTTTCGCACAATTATTTCTTTCATCCTGCCATTTATTAAAATATATATGTAGTCTAGTCTTTTTTTCAATAACATCTGGGGAGCATTAGAGTTGCATAGTAATTTTACCAATAGATACAAATTTATATCACAGACATATAAAATTGTTAATAATGTACAAACATATATTTTACCATAATTAGAGATATCTAATATAATAGTGACTAACATATTTTTTATATTTACATGCATTCACATTCTACTATGCATGAACATTACATAGTTATACAAAATCAAACTTTATAGATAATAATAATAATATTATAAAACTATAAACCTAGCACCATATGAATTGCTCATTAGAAGTGAGAATTGGATTATATTATAATCATATTCATCTTAGCAGTCCAGAATATGTTGATACTAAGATAATGTAAATAATTTTAGGTAATGAATAATTTTATGGATAACTGGATATTTAGCTGCCTACTGGAACAATCATGGGTGTGCATAAGAAATCCCATCTTTAAATTTTTTTTTATATAATTGAATTTTAGTTTATGGAAATTGGAATCAAATAGACTAATATTACATTGCAAAGACCTTTTTGATTTTATTAAAATAACTTTTTTATAAGTTATGTTTGTAATATTTTATTGAGAAAATTGCAATGGTAGACAAACAAAAAAATATTGTATGTTATGTCAAACATTAATTATAATTTTTTTTTGTTTCTGCATTTTAAATTTTCATATAATTTTTCTGGTAAATTGTTAATTTGCTAAAAGCAGTTAATTATTGCGATTTTTTTTTGAATGATTCACATTAAAAATTAATATGTTTTCAATTGTCAAAATACTAAGTAAAATTTTTACTAAGAAATTACTTGCCTTTAGTGAAGTGAAAATAAAAGTATTTTTAAATAATTATTTTTTAACATACTGCAAAATTAGATTTTAAAATAATTAAAAATGTTTTCCGAAAAGTATTTTTACATGCACAGTATAAAATAATATAACAAAACACATTACCTTCTTTGATTATTATATATTTAACATGTAGAATTACACATGTAAAATAAATTGAAATTTGATATTTTGAACAATCAATGCTTATGATATTATTTCATTCATTTTACTTTTATAATTAGTATGTATATATTGTTTAAGATAGAAGTTGATATTATTGAAACCATCACTATGTATAATGATTTTAAACATATAAAAAGAATTTACAACATAAATGATTGTCATTTGATCGCAGTACTATAAGCAAAAATTTCATAAATTAATAATATTATATTAATTTTAAAATAGGAATTCATATTTTATAATTTGATATTTTATACTGAACACAATTTTATCTAGTTTTTCTAATTTAGAGTGAAATCATAAATGAAAATGAGTTTTTATGATTAGAGATAAAACAATATTTGCAAATTAATCTTTGTCTAGGAGAATTTATAATAACTAAAGGCTTCCTTGACATAGTACAGTCTCCAGCTAGGTGTTGAGAGCACTTGAAAGGCATTGATGAGCTGGTGGAAACAGAGCTCTGGAAAGCAATAGCTGATCTTTTCACCCCATCATTTCTTTAGTCACGATATACTGTAGATCTAAACTACCATCTTCAGTGAACTTTTCACATAATAATCCCTTCTTATCAAAAAATTTTGACTATTTATGTAATCTGGCTTAATCTATAGAATTCAATCTACAGTGACAACTGCCAATTGCAATTGCTCTAAGCAGTTCTCTGAGGTTGGTGTCTGCTTGGGAGGGAAATCTATAATCCTGCATTGAACATGCCCCAAGGGTTCATTTGCTAATTAAAAGAAAACAGCAACAAGCATGATTAAGTTTATCAGTCATTGTATTAACAAAGCCTATTTAATTAAGGTTTAGATTAACAAAATGTAAATTTTATTCAGAAAAATTTTAGGAATTTGGTACAATGACTTTCAAATTTAATATTTGATATAAAACTTAAGTAGAAATTTACAAAATATTTCTTACAAATATTAGATTGTTTACATAATTGATTCTTTAATGCACATTTATCAAAAGATAAATATAAAATGTTACCAACTGATTAATTGAAGAAAAATGAACTTTAATAAAAGAATTTAAAATATTTGTAACATTTTATAGATATCTAGGATTCAATTCATTTAAACAAAATAAACACAATATACATTTTTACAATTATAAAATAAATAAACTATTATAAAAAGGTTAGTTTTAATTATAAAATAAAATTAATGAAATATAAAAGATTGTAATATTGATTATAAATATACTACCACCTACTATGAGATGGGTATCAGTTAATATAAAAGGTTGGGTTCAAACCCATACTAGTGCTGATGACATTGGCACTAGGTGAAGCAGAAATATGTACTATATTTTGAGCTTCATTATGAACATGAGAGCAGGGATTTATTGGACATGAGAAGTAAATGGTACTAAAGACTTATGAGCAGTAAAAATAAACATGAATTATAATGGCTTGTCGGTGTTCTAAAAAGTAGAAGGGTGGCTTGTATTCTACAAGTCTTTTCTGTCCTATAAAGAATCTGTGGAACACAGAGAAAGCCAGGCTGGGACACAGCCATGAACCTTTGGTGTTCCAGTATAATAACAAGTGAGGGAGGAAGTAATTTCTACCTATGTAATTAAAATAACAATAAGATCACCAATGACAAACATACAAAGCAAGAGTGTGGCTCGCATTAGCAACATTCAAAAAGTGATGATTCACTGATCATCATATTTAATTAAGAAATCCCAAATTACATAAGGAATGCTCTACATAATGACTTGATCATGTCAGATAAAATCAAATGTGCTTAAAATAAATGTGCTTAATGCAATTATAAAATTATACTAATCATACCCTAAATATCATACCCTCCCTGAATATTAATATAAAATACAAAATTCAAATTAGAATACATTTTATTCCCTTTATTGACCTTTAGTAAAACATTTTAACATTAGTAATATGAATAAATTTGTGAACTCAAATAAAATAGCCGGGAGCATAGGTTATAAAATAGGCTAATAATTATTATCAGCCATTAGTAAAAATAGCAAACATTTAATAAATACTTCAACTTGATAATTAATAGAACTGTATTAAATTAGTTCTAATGGGCAATAATTAAAGTATAAAATCTAATACAAATTATTTTCATAAGGTAAGTGTAAAGAAAGGGATTATTATCCAGTTGAAAGTCTAATTGGCACATTATCAAAAATAAATGATATTAATAATAATTCAATAAATATATAATAAAGTTAGTTAAATGAACCACCATCATAAGGAAAGGAAAATTAACAAAATATTAATTTTAAAGACTAAAGATTAAAAATAGAGAATTACTACACTAGTTGAGACATTATAAAGCAAGAAGAAATTTTAACAGTAGTTAACTTAAAATGTCATTTAAAGTAATGTTCAGAAACTGGACAGAAAGTTGCAGTTCAGAAAATAAAGTTATTACCTGTCCTTCCATGGTCTGTTCCTTAATTTACATGGCAGAGTCTGGTTGGTTTGAGATGATAACTTAGGTGTGCATTTAACTTATATGAATAGCATTTTTGGATTGGTTTCTTTAAGATTTCAGCAGCTCACTATTGGTATGGACAAGTTTTAATTTGCAGCTACATTTGAAGATTTTATGGGAACTTTGGGGTCCAGCAATCAGATCCCCAAAGTTAGCCATGCACCATGCTGAAAACACTATAAAAATTCATAATTAAAATTGAGATAACTTTAGGTAGAAACTCTTCTGAAAAAGTAATGGGTTTTTTTTTTTTTTTAAAATATGGCTTCTCTTTCTTGAAACTTTTCCAGGCTATTTATACCTGTCCTGTGGTTTCCTGCCCATTCTGAATCTGATAACTTTAGGCTAAAGCTTTTAGAAATATCATGAGTTAATTTTTTTGTTAATTGATTTCAGATCCATTTTTTGATAAGACTTTCAAATCGATTAACTTTGAATGCATTTTCTATTTAGAAAATGAATTTGTAAATCTGAATAAATGATTTTAATTAATAACAGTCCTTACATTTTAAATTATCATTTACACTAATTAATAAAAATACCCCATTGTCTTTGGAAAAGGACGATCTGAAAGCTTATCGAAAGAATGTAGCTTTTAATCACAGAAATGTGAACAAAATGATAAAAGTAAAAATAAAACATTCTGATGTAATGAAACTTTATAACAAATATATATATATATAACTATTTATAAATATATACATACAATCCATGCAGTTACAATATATATGTTTTCATTAATAATTTGATCATGAAGTTATTAATAATATTAGTTAGTTTAAATATAAAATAATTGGTTTTAACAAATGTTTAAATAATATTATGTTTTAATCGAAATTTGCATGTATTGAATGTATAAAGCCCCATTACATCCGGAAATTCACTGTTAGTGATAGGGTTTGAAGTAGGCTAAAGGTGAGATCTCATGAAGCTTGGATCAAACTTAGATCCGACCGATTTACTATTTACTTATGCTGCTTTATTCAGACATTGTGTTTGTTTTACAGGTAGCATTGGTGAATTTTATCTATTTCTTAGGAAGTATTTATTTTAGTATATTTGAATTTTCATCTGATTATATGCAATTAATTTATTTCATATATGTATTGTAACAAAGATTGGTGTGGTTATAAAATAAAAATAGAAACCTTTTTTGTTAATATCATGTATTAGTTTCCGCATAAAAAATATTTCATTCAGATTTATAAAAAATTCTGTTTAATGTTTCTAAAATCTTCAAAAAAGACACCATCTACTGAAATAGATAATTATTTTATTGAAAAAGATTGCTAACATTATGATGAAATGGCATTCATCTTTATCAAGGCTAAATTGCAATGAAAAACTCTTGTTTCTCATATGATAAGAGAATGTGGTTGCACTTGAATTGAAATTTTTTTAATCAGAATAGGAAGTGAATTAATATATTTTTATTACTATTGTTTTACAGTCAGCTAATTGTTTTAAAATGTTACAAGAAGAAAGAGAAAAATAATAGGCGTTTATAAGGCTGCTGGATAATGCTATAATGTATTTAATCATATTAATCTAAATTGTTTGGTCTTTTTAAAATTTCAGTAGACTCTCATATAGATCTTAAATCATATTTTTCCAATCTATCTAATAAGTTTGTATTGTTAAGGGTGTGACCTATTTGTAAAAAAAAAAATTATATAACCAACTTTTGATTTAAATTCTTTTTATGGTCCCTAACTCTATTACCAATATCTCTATTTGATTGATCCAAGAGCTAACAAAAATTGATTTGTTATAATTTTAAATAATAAAAGATAAATTTTATTTGATTTTCCATGCTTTAAGGAGAAAAATAGTAGAATTTCATTGTGTTTTATTTTAGCTTTTTTCTTTGGATGCATTATCATTATCCATATAAAAAAAGCATTATATAATATAATTAGAACATTTAATTTTTTGCTATCAAATCTCAAGTTAATACTACATAGCTTTGAATTGCTCAAGGATTCATAAAAAGTTTAAGCCCTAGAAGTGACAGAGCTGGTTTGTGATCCATGGATCTTGAGTTTCTGAAGTTTCCCATCTATCACTTCATCAAACTGCAGGATAGTTAATGTTACCATCATTTACTTTATCAAAGGCAATTGATGTTAATTTACTGTTGCTGGCCTTTACAATTGCTTTCTCCATAGTTACAATAATATGGCAACCACATGTACTCCTTGAACATAATAAATCATTTGATGAAAAAAATATTTTTTGGAGTTGAGTATCTAGATCAGCACCTTTCTAAAATCTTCATAAAAATTTCAAGCATTAGAAATTATAGTCTAGGCTGCTGCTTTAAGTTCTAAAATCTACTGCTCTATCTCTCCCCAAAAATATGCATGAAAATGTATAATGATTCTTTAATAATAATAAAATAAGTAGTTGCTGAGTATAATATATATGTCATTTTTATTATAAACTGATAAGATTTGTGCATGAATTTGAATTTCTTCTTATAATAAATACCAAATGGATTTATTTATTGTTATAATAACGAACTACAATATAATGGTAATATAAATAAGTTTATATTATTTAGTATTTCATAGTCAGTATATATATATATATATATATATATATAAATTACATGCATATGATTATATAAGAATCATTGCTCTTTCCAATTATTTATCTCTATTATATATTTTTCCCACTTATTAAATATAGATCAAAACCTGGCAGAACCAATATTCTGCTACCATATAACAATATTAAGCAACTTCTAGGCGCCTTAGTAAATTAGAAGGTTCTATTTTAGTAGTCTCTAATGATTTTTATTTGCTTATGCTTAAAGTCATCAATAAACTTATTTATATTTCTGCCTCAATTTATTTTAATATTAACTACTGTCTTTTGTCCGTGTATTTTTATTTATGAACTTTTACATAAATATTTTTTATGTTTAGTTTAAGTTATTTGAAACACGGAAACGTACTTTCTCAAAGCTAATTATGTTGTTTGTTTTTGTTTTGTTTTTCAAAAACAACAATTATTGAGCATTTTTTAAAAATACGCTGAATATAAACAACGTTATTTAATATTCGTCTTTGTTTTCTCACATATATAAACGTATATGAATTTAATATTTTATATACATACACACATAATAGACATTTATATGTATATAAAATAAAATTCAGAATGCTAAAATTAATCTATCCTAATGATATTTAAAAATAAAAATAAAAAATTCGTTTAACTCAAAATGCGTAATATATATATATATATATTTTAAACCAATAGTAACTATGTTATTTTAATTGGTCAAAATTGAGATCAGAAGCAATATATCTTTTTCCTTTTTTCTTTTCAAATCATGACCTTGTTGAAATTAGCAGAAATAATCAACTGACCAGAACAAGGCTCTTGCTGTCTCATAAATGCCATAAAGATTGTCCATTGCTAACATAGTTGAAAAGTTCATAACCTCCAGGTCAGTAAAAATAATCTCTGTAGTCAAGGATTAGCTGCTAATTAAGCCCATATTAGAATTTTAAAAGAACACAGCTATTTCTGTTTGCAAACAGCTCCTATATCTTCAAGGCATTAGTACAGAGGTCTGATAAAGCAGGTTTGAGAAAATTAAAAATCCATTAGAGAGAGTGAAATGGGCTGTTGGCAAACACTTTGAAACAAGTTGTTAGAGTGTGAAGTGATGCTCAGTATTTAGTCTATCTAGAGATAGAAAAAAATGGAAGATTAATTTGTCTATACATATATTTCATATTTATACACTCTTATTAGCTAGCAATGATTTCTTTATGCAGAAATATGGTTGTTTTAATTTCTTTTAATAGATGATGCTTCACTTGTATATTTAAAAAGAATATAAATGATAAAAAAAAAAGGGAATTTTTTTTTTTTTGCGATGTTTAATTACTTTGAAAGCATGTTATATTGTGTCACTTTGAAACACTTTCGTATTATAGAGTGATATATGAAATGTATTCATTCTTTATATATACGATGTGTGACAATTTAATTCCCGGAATGCACTTTTATAAAATATGCAAGTGGAAGTGTACTGTCGTCTTCTATACATTGATTAAAACGGCATTTCCATTTCTGGACGCGCATCTGTAACTCATTTTTCAGGAATACGGTTGAGTAGCTGTCTCATATTTTGTTTAATATCAGTTATAGTAGAAAATGTTAGTCCTTTCAGCTCAGTTTTTAATTTTAGAAATAATCAAAAGGACGCAGGATGGTCTAGTTGTGAAACTGATATTTTGTCTACAAAGTCTTTCACAATGGCACCCTATGATTTGGAAAATTGACATGTTTAATGACTCTCTTCTAAGGCCACAGTTCTGATTTCTTTCTTTGAACAGCATTTCATAATCTCTGAAATACTTTTAAACAACATTGTTAATTGATTTTTTGTCTGTGTTCAATAAATTCTTGATGGACTACTCACTTGTGATCAAGGAAACATGCCAGTGTGGTCTTAAACTGTGAGCATGAATCATGTATGTGCTTTTTTTGGCTTTGTTGAATCCAGGATTTCCATTGCACTTTCTAACATTTTGTTTCTGCATCATACTGAAAGCACCAAGTTTTATCACCCATAATTACTCCCAGAAGCAGATGTGATAAAAATTAGGTTGCAACATCAATCCAATACAATTTCTCTTTATCCATTAAGATTCAAGGCACAAACTTTGCAGATATGTTTCTCATGCCCAATTCTTTATTTAAAATTAGATAACAGTTTCTTGATTAACCTGCAATTATTCAGCTACCAATTTCACACCTAATCAACTCTTGGACCATATTACTTCTCACACTTTGTTAATATTAATGTCAGTCATTCTTGTTTTTGGTTGTCTGCTTTTGGGATCATTCATCATAATATCTCACTCATCTTTGAACCTCTTATGCCACTCAAACACTCACTTTTTTCATAGTATCTTTACCATATGCTTCTTACAACAGTTGTAATATTTCAGTAGCACATTTGCCAATTTTTCACACAATTTTTTTATTAATATGTTGCTCAAAATTTTGATCATCTATTGTTTGTGCCAAAACATATGTATGGATATTTATGACTTTTTCAATAGCTAACTAACAACTAGCTTTATCTGCCTAAAATTTACACATATGTTAGCTTTAAAATGTTCAAACATAAATAGTCATGTGATTTTGATACAGTTGGGTCACAGGTGATGCCACATGCCCATTCCAGGAATTAAATTGTCACACCTCATATATTAAATTGATTTATCAATAGACAAGAATAAGAGTCCTATGGCTGTTTAAATCTGTTTAAAATGCTCTGCCTTGAGATGTTTATTTGTTGTGTATTCAAAATCAGTTAATAAGATGCATTTTGTATATATGTATGCGTTGTCATATTATTGTATTTATATACGCTAAAAAGTAAAAAAAAAAAAAAAAAAGAAATTCTTTAAACCAAAATGAATTTGATTTCAATTTGTAAATCAAAAATAGCTATAGTAATGTCACTGATAAAAGTTGTGATCAAAACAATATAATCAGAATTAGCATTTTCAGTTACACTATCTAACTATCTATTTATGTATCTTCTGTCTGTCTATCTGTGTTAGTCAATGAATACATCAAAATTCTTCATTTTAAAACTTGTTTTTATATGACTATAACAAAAATAAAATACATCCAATGTTTTGACTATTTTATATAGTCTTTTTCAAGGAACACTAAAAAATAAAAATACAAATATATAATAATAAATATCACATATTCCAAACAAACGCAGAAATATTAAAAAAATACTACAAATTCTCTTTACCTCAACGTCTTTTCTACTACAAACAATCTCAACTTAATCAATTGTTTTACATTTATATACCCATCCCAAAATACCTTAAAAACATTTAATTAATAAACCTATTATTTTCTTTTTTATTAACAATTTTATGGGCAATTTGAAATTTAAAAAAATGTATTGATGTGACTAATAAATGGACGAAGTACAAGTTGAAAATGATAAAAATAACATTGGATATAAAAAAATTTAAAAAGTGTTTGATTAATAAAATAATTCCTAAATTTATTTGTTTAAAGAAATTTAAAATGTTTTTTTGATATTAAGTATATATTAAAATGGGAAAAGAAAATGTTTAAAAAAAATTGTAATTTGTCATATAAAAGTAAGTTTGAATTATTAAATGTTGTTAAGAGTGTAAATGATAGTTTAAGAAGTTTAATTGCAATTAAGGAAGAATATGAGTTAAAAAATATTTTTATTAAAAGGTATGGTATTTTTTTTAAAAAAAAGGGGTTTTAGAAAGGCATTGTAAAAATTTTAATGATTAATAAGTATAATAATAAGAATAATAATGTATTAAGTGATAGATATGAAAGTAGAGAGAAAATAAAATTTTGATATTAATTTAATTAATAGAAATTTTAGTGAAGAAGAGATGGATGTTTTAAAAAGGAGTTTAAATTATATACCATTAAATTATTGTAATATTAAAAAGTAAATTATTGAAATTAAGGCAAAGATGCAATTAGTTGAATATTAATGTAATAAAAATGCAACTGATAATATTAAAAATAAGGAGTTTTTATTAAATGAATTGAGATTGAGAATTAAGAATTTGAAATTTTAATTAAAAAATAATAATAGAAAAAAGGAGAATAATTGTAAGTATATTGAATAGAATATTATTAGAGATATACATGATAAATATAGGGATTTATTATTTTTTAAAGATGATAAAACATCAAGTATAGTTATTTTAAATAAGAACATTCTATAATAAAAACAATGTTAACTTTATTTAAAGAGGAGCAGTTTGAAAAAAATTAATAAAGATGAGAGCATGTTAATGAATAAAAAAATGTATAAAATATTAACAATAATGAATGAAAAAGGTTATATGGAAAAATCAGATATGTTTAAATTAAAATGACTGGATATAAAATGTGTAAAAATTTATGCATTACCTAAAATTCATAAACCAGGAATTCCAATGAGGCCAATTATTAGTAGTTGTAATACTTATTATGAAAATATTTTGAAGTGGATTTATAGTAATATTTTTAAAAAATATACATTATTTGGAAAAAAATTGTGTTAATAATTCTACACAGTTTATTAGTAAATTAAGGGATTTTTTAAATAATAAACTTTTTTAAAAATTTAGTTTTTTGTAAAATTAGATATAGTTAATATGTATACCAACATTGAACTAGAGGTTTTTATTAATAATATTATACATTTATATATAAAAGATAAAGAGGTCAAATTAAAAATAGAAGGTTTTCATTTATGTGAGATATTAGTGATTTGTTGTAAAATTCTTATTTTTAAATATGAGGGTGATTTTTATAAACAAAAAGAGGGTTTAATTATGGATAATATTCTAAGTTTTTTGGCAGGAGTAAATATGTATAATTTTGAAAAACAGTATTTTGTTAGTAGTAAAAATAAATCTTTTTTTTTAATGTTAGGTATGTTGATGATTATTTTATGGTTTTTAACAGTAATAAAAGAAAGGCAGATAATTTTTTGAAATATATTAATTATAAAGAACGGAAAATTAAATTTACTATGGAAAAAGAAAATATCAATGTTATTGAATATATGGATGTTAAGATTATTTAAAAAATTGGTAATAATAGTAATATTATTATAGAAACTTCTGTATATAGAAAAATAACATTTTTTGGATTATTAAATAATTGGTTATCAGATATTGATAATCATAGTAAAAAATATTATTAATAATAAAATTCTTAGAGCAATTACATTATGTTCAAATAAAAATTTGTTTAAAAGTGAGATTAATATGACAAAGCATGAGTGTTTTATAAATGATTATCCTAGAGATATTACTAAACATTTATTTTCTAATAAAAATATTGATAAAATAAACAATCAAATAAGAATAAGAATGAAAAAAAGTAATTTATATTGGTTTCAATATATCCAAAGATTTGTTTGTTAAAGTTAGAAAATTATTTAAAATTATTAATAAGAAATATAATATTTTCATTTATTCAGTTTATAAAAATAACAATAAAATTTTTTTTTGATTAATAATAATAGGGAATGTAATAATTTAAAGATTATGAATTCAGATTACATAATAAAATGTTTGAATTGTTTTAAAAAGAATATAGAGATGTCATATATTGAGACTACAAAAAATAAATTGGAAACTAAATTAAAACAACATTTAAGTGATAAAAATTTTGCTATTTACAATCATATGAATAAATTTAAACATAAAGACTTTGAAATAAAAGCTTTAGAATGTATAAAGTCATACCATAAAAGAATGACAAAGGAAGGAATTATATTAAAGAAATTAAACCTGAATTAAACAGAATGTTAATAGAAAAGAAAAAAGAAAATAATAGGTTTGTTAATAAAATGGTTTTAAGCTATTTTTGGATGGGTATATAAATGTAAAAAAATTGATTAAGTTGAGATTGTTTGTAATAGAAAAGGTGTTGAGGTAAAGAGAATTTTTAGTATTTTTTATTATTTTTGCATTTGTTTGAATTGTGATATTTATTACTATATATTTTTATTTTTATTTTTTAGTGTTTTTTGAAAAAGACTATATAAAATAGTTGAAACATTGGATGTACTTTATTTTTGTTATAGTCATATAAAAACAAGTTTTAAAAAGAATAAGTTTGATGTATTCATTGACATATATGGAAAATTATGAACTGTTTTGAAAATAAAAAAAATGTGTAGATATTTAAAATTTATATATATATATATATATATATATATATATATATATATATATATATATATATATATAAATTTTAAATATCTATATATATATATATATATAACAATTAAAAACCAGTCAACACTTAGACACTCTCAATATAGATAATAATCAACAATCTCAAACTGTTGTCAAGCCAACCTTCTTTTAACATACATTGATATATATATATATATATATATATATATATATATATATATATATATATATATATATATATATATATATATATATATATATATAAAGTTTGATATCTGTATTCGTTTCACAATATATGTAATATACAAATCAATATATATATATCAAAATACAGTACAATTTATATAAATTATATTATTTTAGAAGTACTTTCGACTATACACTTTGTAGTCTTTATCAACTATATAATGTTGAATAATCAAAACAAGACAACCCTTAACAATACCCATAGTTCAATTCAGATTTCCCACAATTCTGTTATCTTAACATTTGATGACTGGCGATTCATTAACATTTGACAATTTCTTGAAATCAACATAGCCTCTTTTATTTTACGTTTATTATGACAACGTTCAATTTGAATAATTTTCATATTTTTATAATCAAATTTAAATCCATATTGACAAGATTTATTATGATCAAATATAACAGATGATAAAGGTTTATTTACATCTGTTCCATATTGATTCTCTTTTTGAATTCTATTATATAAAAGCATATGTTCTTTTATTCTCTTCTCAAATGTACACTTAGATTCACCAATGTATTGTACGCCACATCCACATATCAATCTATATATAATAGAATTTTGAGTAAACTTTGAATTTTAGAATTATTAAGCAATCTATTTATGTTATTTGTAGAGAAAAAAACAATATTGCCTTTTTTTCTCTACAAATAACATAAATAGATTGCTTAATAATTCTAAAATTCAAAATTCAAAGTTTAATCAAAATTCTATTATATATAGATTGATATGTGGATGTGGCGTACAATACATTGGTGAATCTAAGTGTACATTTGAGAAGAGAATAAAAGAACATATGCTTTTATATAATAGAATTCAAAAAGAGAATCAATATGGAACATATGTAAATAAACCTTCATCATCTGTTATATTTGATCATAATAAATCTTGTCAATATGGATTTAAATTTGATTATAAAAATATGAAAATTATTCAAATTGAACATTGTCATAATAAACGTAAAATAAAAGAGGCTATGTTGATTTCAAGAAATCGTCAAATCTTAATGAATCGCCAGTCATCAAATGTTAAGATAACAGAATTGTGGGAAATCTGAATTGAACTATGGGTATTGTTAAGGGTTGTCTCGTTTTGATTATTCAATGTTATATAGTTGATAAAGACTACAAAGTGTATAGTCGAAAGTACTTCTAAAATAATATAATTTATATAAATTGTACTGTATTTTGATATATATATATTGATTTGTATATTATATATATATTAAATGTAAAAATTCTTGGTACTTTGATATTAAACCTGCAATTTAGGGGAGATAGGAGACCTTTCCACACCCACAATAAATGTGTAATATTACAATGACATCAAACTGAAATAAACTCTGTGAATATATGTATAGAAATGTGTTTTTCTTTTTCAATGCAATATTTTTTCCTTAATACTGCAACATTTTCAGTCTCATAATTAATATGTATTTTTTTGTGGTTTTTGTTCCTTTTCTTTGGTTTAATTTGTTTATAACAAAAGGATTTGTTTATTGCCATTTCTGTTGAAAATTCCAGCATACTCTGCCTTTTTTTAGTACAGATCTCCATTTTCTGTGGTAATATTAGCTTAAATGCAACAATTCCTGTTATATATTACATGGTAAATATTATATGAGTATACTTAATGTGTTTTTATAAATATTATTTAAAAACCAAAATCATTTACTGTTTTTTAGTAACATATTTTTTTGTGTAATGGTGTCATTTCATTAAGATCGCAAATCACTTTTTTTTTTTTGCTTTCAAATACATATTTGAAATTCTTGTTTAAAATTATACATTTCTTATTGAAAATGATAAATATTTTATGTTTTTTACTTTTATTTATTTTTAGTCCTGCAACATGGAGCATGTGTTAAACTACTGCACCTGTTCACATTCATATCAAAATCCCTATAACTTTGTATGCCTTGCCAAAATACCATGTACAACATCTGTGAACATGTTTTTCTTTGCCAAAACATTATTTTAGTCATATTGCAAGATTACAGAGTTATCAGTGGATTGATATGAATGTGAACAGGTGCAGTAGCTACAATACATGCTCCATATTGCAGCTCTAATATCAAAATATCCAATTCTTTTGTTTCTAGTTCTACACATATTTTTACCTGCTGAAGAATCATATTAACATTGAAATGAAGTTATCTAAAGACAGTAATTTGTAAATATTAGAAAATTTTCATTTAAAGATCTAGATTTTGTATATATTTATTTTTAAAATTAATATATATTCTTAGTGTATTATAGTAAAAAAAGTCGGTAGTTCAATTTTCAATATGCCTGCAATGCTTCTCTGAAAAAAGATAAGTGTTTCATAGTAATATAACTTGGTTATTCACCACAAAAATTTTTTAACATTCTAGCATGTCTGCATCACATATTATGACCTGAAATCTGATATCATATTTTGTATTTCATTCTATAATGGAATAATATACTAAAATTAAATTTTGTTTTTAAATTGAAAAAAAAACTTTTAGTAAAATATTTTAAATGAGTCTACTATGTATGGCAGTGAAGATAAACTTTGCAGCAATTTGTGATAGCATTGAGTCCCGAAGACAATCCTATTTCATGTCATAATTCAAGATCAAGGCATAATAGTGTCTTAATTTTTTGTGGTAAATAACAAAATTATCTCATTAAATAATGTATGTGTTGAATTAGAGATGGCATTGCAGAAACCTTGGAGAAAGAATCTTATGCCTGTTGGCATTTGGGCTAATTTCCGATTAATGTTAGTAGGCAGAATCGTACTATAATCAAGCAATAACAATCATCATTGTTAGGTATTGTTTGATACATTATAATGTAACTTATTCTATCATCTCAATTTCAGCATTAATGTGTATTATACACATAATTAATTAAATACATTGTAAATATTTAATAATGAAAACATTATTTACTTGTATAGAAATATTCCAAAGTTTTAAGTGGTAACTTTTGATAAAAAAACAACTGGATTTTTGCTAGACATATTTTTGTGTATCAAAATAAATAACTTTATCTTTATTATATATTTATTTGGTATTAATTAATTAATTACATATTTAAATGTTTATTAAAAAGCAAACTGCATTGTTTAATGGCATGATGCTGATATAAAAGAGGTTTTGATTAAATGGCTACTAAAGTTGTGTTCAAATTTTAAAATCATGTTAACTTTTGCAAATGTATTTAATATTAATTGGGTTACCATATTTGTAGGAATCTCAACTGATTTCTAAATTTACTGAGGATATCACATTTATTTGATAAAAATATATTTCTATAGATAAATACTTGATATCCTACACCATTTGACAAAAGTCTCAAAAAAAATATTACAAAGTCATAAATACATAAAAAGCATGTTATATAAAAGTACCATCAATTTTTGAGGGAATATGTTCAAATTCAAGAAACAATATTCTATTTTCACAAAGAATCAATGAGCAATTGATGCATACCATGAACAAACTTTACGGCAATGAAATAATGAACACATTTTACTATTTATTATTCATTCATCTTCAAACAGAAATATGCATGACTACAGCACAATAAAATTATCAGAATAAATCATTCAGTTTGGAACAGAAATACATATATCATTTTTAATTCACTATTAGTCAACAAATGAAGTTGTCTTATTTAGGCAAATAACATTAAACTTTCAATATTCTCATCATTTTTTTGCAAAATGGTTCAATCCATCTCTATTTATTTACGTAACTAACAATGTTCTCATACTTATTCACCTTCTCATCCATCTATCCAAATATTTGTTTTTCTGTCTGTCTGTTTTTCTGTCTGTATTTCTATCTATCTATATATTTAATTCATTCTTACCAACTTATCTTCTTCTCTATCTGTCTCTCTATATATTTATCTATCCATCTTACTTACTATTTTTCTGTCTATGTACCTCTTTCTCTCTTTGTTTATCTCTCTTTTATCTATTTTTTTGTTTATCTCTCTATAACTTTCTGTTTATCTATATATTTAGTTATCTATATATCCTATCTATCTAACTATCTATATGTCTATCTATCTGTGTGTTTACCTGTCTATCTATATACCTATCTAATCTACTTACCTATTGATCTATCTATGTGTAATATCATAAGACCAACATTAATCAGGTAATAGCCAGTGATTTATATCAGAACTAACATATTACTGGACTCTAATGAATAACCTCTACATTAAAAAATTATGTTCATGCTAGAATTAATACTTCCCTTTAAATTTTATTTGTAATTTATAATTACTATTCTATTTACAAAATGTGAATCTTCAGTGAACTTATTGTAGTGAACTATAAAAAAGAAAAATAATAAAGACTTTCATTATGAACTATAACTCAGTATAACTAAATTAGAAGTGATCATAATATTTAGATTCACTGTTATTATTAATAATAATGTGAAATTTATTACAACAGAGATTAAATATGTTAATGAAATTAAATAGACTGATTATACTTTCAATGCATGTTTATCATAATCATGGTTATTCTGTTAAGTATCTATGAGACAAAGTTTTTGCTAATTTGAATATTTTTAGGTCTTTGGTGCATTATATATTCAATTTGTTTGGTAAACTACATCCCTTTAATCTTACATTTTCTATTGTTTCTCTCTTCACACATAATTTTAATAATATTAGAACAAAACTGTGACCATATTCTTTTTCAGAGTTCTAAAATATTAATTTTATTAGTTGAATTGGTCTTGACTTGTGTAAGAACAGTCTGTTTGGGTGCACCTTGCTACATATACAATGTTAAGTAGATCCAATTTGTATATTTTGTCTTTTGTAATCTATTTAAATTGATGGGCTTTCTAAATTCCACATTAAATTTAGCAGTCAGTTTTTTAAAATTTTATTTCTGGTGTGTGGTAAGCATGATAGTGCAATACAAATTTTGTTGTTTCTTGTATTCTCAGTTCTGTTTGAAATATTTCTTTTTAAATTGTTTTATATATTTTTATATATCAATAGTGCTGTAGCCTGCTTATATAAAATCAACAATGTAATCTAACAGTATTCAAATTCGCAAAAAGTGGGTTTCTCAATCCTTAACATCTTAACAAAATAACCATGATTATGATTACACACATTAAAAGTTTACTTTGTCTACTTAATTTCATTTAACATGTTTAATCTCTGTTATAGTATTTTCATATATATATATATATATATATATATATATATATATATATATATAATGTGTTTTCTATTGAGTGGCAAATCCTTTAATTTTTTTTGAGGTCATAAAAATCCAAAAAGGAAAAATAGCTGTCTACTTCATACAATCTTTTCATTTCGCTATTATTACTATTCTCCTTTTAAATGCAGTCTAACAGTCTTACTTTAACCCTTGGCTTGGGTAGTTTGTTCTAGGCTAAGTGCTTTTTAAATAAGTGAATTATAAATAGATAACTCCATACATTAAAGATGTTCATATACATATAGAACACATGAGTTGCTCATAAACATTTATTAGCTGATGTAGTCAGTTTCCAAACTTTTATCTCTGAATTTAAAACCAAAACACATTGTGTCATCTTTGTTGCCAAGAATCTTTTATTGGAACATCAGCCTTGTTTTCTTGAAAGCAGAATAAATATTTGTGTGTGTGTGTATGTAAATGGCAACTTTGTTATATTTATAATCATGGTAGTCAAAACTAAATTAATGTGTCATTCCTATAAGATGGTAAAGTGTAACAAATTAGGCAATCATTGGTGCCAAAATCAGTGGATGCTAAGAATTATCTGTTTGAAGACATAAACTGTCATTTGATGTTATCTTCCTTTCAAACAAATATTATCTTAATTTGGAATATCAATACTATATGTTTTTCCAAAAAAAATATAAGTATATGTTAAAATGTTTATTTAAATTATCAATAAAATCTGTGTAATACCATTCAAATTTATGCATGTCTGTAAAACAACAAAAACTTATAATAATTGTAAAATAGTAAAACATACTACATTGAACATGCATTTGATTCATTCATCATAATTGTTTATTTGTTTCTATAGGTTATGAAAGTTATATTAAAAATAATAATTAAAAACTAAGATTATATTTGTCCACAACATTATTGTGTCTAGTATACCATGATAATGTATAAGTAAAATATATCTTGCTCTATGTTTTCATAGCATATGCATGAGTGCATCTCTTTGTTTAACCTATACCTAAAACTCTGATTTCTAAATCCTCTAACATGAAAATTTAATATAATGTCAAACGTTTATTTTATAATGATTAACTGAACAAGTATAACAAATAAATATTTATTAACAATTGTATATTTATATTTATATTATATATATATATATATATTGAAATGGTATTCTCTATCAATCATATCGTTTCACCTACTATGTTCCATAGTAGTACATTATTCCTAGTTTAAACCCCCAAGTTGGTGTATATTAATTAAAAGAGCTTAACAAAAAGGTATAGTAATATGTATATATGTGTATGTGCATATATTTTATAAAGGCATATTTCAGAGATTAACCAACTAACTTAATAAAAGGTATATAATAATGTATGTGCGTATATCTTATAAATGTGTCTTGCTAATAATGTTAAATATTTTTTTCTATAAATAAGGCAAACAAAATTCTATAGTTTAAGGTAATAAAATTAAACATTACCTGGTATTTGAATTTTCACACATACATATATATGAAAGGATCTTGCAAAGTTATAGATTTCAAACTTTGTTATTTCTTTTTAAGTTTTAATTATTTCTCAAAGATGGTAAATCTCTTACACTAATTGGCTCTTTTTGCCTAAAAATTATAGTTTCTAAGTTGACCAAGTCATGTATATAATAAAATGTTTACGAGGTTGAAATCGGTTTTTGTAAAATGATTTTATTTCTTGAAATTTAACTGACCATATCTGGGCTTTAAAATCTGTAAAAATAAGATTAGACTTAAAATATATTAAATTTATTTTTGTAACAAAGAGAAAGCTGGATAACTGGCACTATTTTTCTCAATTACTTATTTCCTAAATTACAGAAATAAAGGTTTTGTTCATAAAGCTTATAGCACACATGTAAAATAAAGATTAAAAATTTGTCTCAACTTGTAAACAAATTGTGATGTTTACAGAGGGGGAGAGTGTTCTTATAAAAACCTTGGATTGTAATAAGATTAAGTTGGACACTAGATAATTTTAACTTATGATGCTGATGGGAGTTTTTCCCACTTTTGCAATGAAAATCCAAGACTAGAACGGTAATCAGTTGCTGTATGCCCTTGCAGGAGACAAGTAATCAGTGATGGGGAGAAGTTCGAACCAGCAGCCTCCCCATAAAGAAAGATGAACAGACCAGCCAAGCAGATAAGTGCCTCAAACTATAAAAAGAAGACCCTTATCATAGTAAATTGGTAAAAAGAATTCACAAAGCTCTTTAATAAACTTTCATTATTAATCTCTTAAATAATTCTAAGCTAGATATGTATAAATGTGCACAAACTTATTATAAACTTTCTCTATGGAATAAATTATGTCATTAAGCTAAATTGTATCTAATTTCCTAAAGTAAAACTTGCCTAATTTTTTTAAATTAAAAGAACTTAATAATGTAACTCTTGTTAAATGTAAATTATACTCTAAATATATTTATATCTGTGGTTATGCTTTATTATAATTTATTAGATTTGTTATGACTTTATGGTATGACTTATTTAGAAGTGAGATTGATATTCTGATCCTGTAGAGGGGATTTGGGAGAGATGATTAGAGGCTCTCTATGGATAATTTATGTGTTAAAGCCCATACACCTGCAATCTCCAATCTAAAACCTATTATAGGTATATCTAATAGCTATTATGTATTAGATGAGCAAAAATAGGTTTGCTCGTACTAATAAAATATTTAGTTAATGAATGGAAAAGAGCTATTCTAAAGCATTTTTAAATTAAATACATAAGTCCTTATTATGCTTTATTTTTCCCTAGAATTATAGTATGAAATATAAAGATTAATTATAAGCTAGATCACTTAATTAACCCCTTTCTTTATCATGTTTGCATATGCTAACTCATGAAGTAGTAACAATGGTTTAGTGGAAAGAAGCTTATAGGTTTATTGCATTTTAGATTTAATAATGATCAATGATCATTATCATGGTGAATGTGTTCCTTATAAAGCATGCACACATGCCTATGCATCTTGCTATATCATATATGTAGTTGTTTATGGGGATTTGATATAAGGTCTTTCCATATTCATGGCAGATAGCTTTCTTTAGAACTGGAACATGAGTTCCAGATTGTTGAGGTTTCAAGCTTGTGATATACATATATGCATTTGGTTATGGGGATTTGGTATAAGGCCATTCCATAATTGTCTTCTGATAGCTTTTCTTAGAACTGGAACACAAGTGTCCAGATTGTTCATGTTTCAAGCTAATCAGATCTCCAGAATGAGATGTTCTCTTCTCATAGAAAGTTGTACAGTCCATAAAAAACAATAATTGAGTTCATAAATCCCATGAGGAAACATGCATTCAAAATGGCATTTTATTGTGGTTAATATAGTGCAATAGTATCAGAAACTTTGCTATAAACAATACCAGTTCATTCTGCCATTATTATAAATAAATTCAACTTTGATTTGAATGCACAATCTAATTGTGTAATAATAATCTGTATAGAGAGCTAATTTAGGCTAACTTTCAAGTACCTAGAGTAATTATAATAATTAATTATGTCTCTTGTAAGTTAACTATTTTCAAACCTTATAGGTATTTCATAGCATGAATTAGGCATAAGTTAAACTGTAGATTATAATGTAATAAAATTGTTAATGGAATAAGTTCCATTTAATTGTCACATGCATAAGATGAGATTTTGTAACTCACTCATCTAATTATAACACCTGTGGTGAATTTCAATGCATAGAGGGATAGCTGTATTAATAATTGATTGGTTTTATTACAAGATATAAACAGTAATATTGTTTAATATATTTTTTCATAGTGTTTCAATTCATTCAAATCATATTAATATTAGTTAATATTTAAGTGAATTATAGAACTATGCATTGTCATTTTGGGTTTGATTACCAAATTATTAAATATCTCATAAGCCATAGATGTGTGTGTTTAGTTGAGTCATTGTTATAAGAGTTAATTCATCCCATAGACTCATGTTTTACCCTTTGCTACTAACATGTGAATTAAGAAACTCTGAGTGTAGCCTCATATATGTCATTCATAGGATAGTAAGTCATGGAGTATTGGTGGAGAAGCTGAGGTGTGATCTGATTTGAGGTCTCAACCCCTCATCTAGATCAGCTTTATGAATTTGCCAAGACTCTGAATTTTGTTGCATGAGTGTACAAATATGACCATTACATAGGATATTTTCCCTAGGTATGGTGCCCAACATGGGGATGATACTTATGTACATTTCCCTGAACAACTCAGCATGTTTTTGCAGAGGTTTGTGCAGAAAATATATGTATTTTTTGTGGGTGTTGCTTGCCCAAACATGAAATATTGATTGCTTTCCATGACCCTGAACTGAGTGCATTGACATATATATAGAAAATAATTTTATTTTTGTGTTTAAATGGATTTTTTAACAACATTTGTAGATGTAAAATGTTTTTTCTCTTGGGTAAGGATGCTCAAATCATAGGGTTTTTATTAAATATTTCACACCCTGAATAGATGTGTGTGTTTAAATAAAGGTATATGTGTCAATTTATACACACACACACATATATATATATATATATATATAATAACAAGTCAGATGTCACATGTCTTATATATAGCTTGCACTTACAAATATGTAAAATTAAGAGCATGCTAATAGCTCTAAAATGAGCTTTTTTTTATTTATGATAAATGCTACTACAAGAGAAGACATTCAAATCATTTTTATCTTGGATTGTCCCCATCCCCAGACCGGTTTTGACCTATGGGTCTCTTCAGTGAGGAGTTGGGACATTAGATTTAAAAAATCAACTCAGGCAAAGCATTTATCTAAAAGTTAATTGTTAGAAGAAGATCTGAAACTTTTAGACATCTACATGTCTTTAAAGTCAGCTCTCCAACTGAAAAAATCATATGGGCCTGAACTTAATTCAGATACTCCATATATTAGTAGGCTTAGCCATTTTAGTTGGTTTTTTAAATCTAATGTCCCAACTCCTCACTGAAGAGACCCATAGGTCAAAACCGGTCTGGGGATGGGGACAATCCAAGATAAAAATGATTTGAATGTCTTCTCTTGTAGTAGCATTTATCATAAATAAAAAAAAAGCTTGTTTTAGAGCTATTAGCATGCTCTTATTTTATATATATATTATATATATATATATATATATATATATATATATATATATATATATATATATATATATATATATATATATATATATATATATATATGGATTTTTTTGTCTATAAGAGAATTTTTTTCTCTGGTCTTAAAGATATATTTTTATGGATGGTATAGTGTTGAATTGTAGCATGAGACTTTTTAAAATTACATGTCAATTTATAGTTAGGCTAAACATACTATGTTGAATTGTAGCACGAGACTCTTAAAATTACATGTCAATTTATAGTTAGGCTAAACACACTATGGCCACATCCCAATTTTGAAGGTATGACAATACATAGAGGAATTGTTGAGTCTTAATACTGTTAAGATTTATATATGTATATTACCCATGGATAACTGGTGCCCAAGGATGGTTTGAACAAATTTTAAACCATCGCTACATACATTTTGTTATCTATTGGAAAATTTTAAATGACCCATTAAATGATTCATAAATTGGATTGAGTTATAAAGGTACAATTATCAGTCAAAATAACTGATGTAATATGCACAAGCTTGGAGGCAGAATTGAGAAGTCATGCCCATCTTAATAGATATATAATCACCCTATTATATTATTAAACATTTTATTATTGAAATCATATTTGTTGTTCGAATTACCTTTTTCCCACTTCCATACATTCATCTATACATATGCATTTTATTAAATCTGTCAATGGGGTTCAAATCCCTTATTAATGAGTTAATTATATGATATAATTTCTAGGTTATGTGATATAGGGTTAATCAAGTATTGATGAAATAAGATATGTCTCATTGTCTTCTTCGCTCTGCTAATGGGCTGAATTTTAGAATAAATTCTCATGTGTGATAATTATATGTTATTCATTAGGTGTTTGATCTGGGGCTTAGGGAGTGGGTTTGAATCCAGGTTGGTCCCTAACCTAAATCTCAATCTTGACTGGGTTTGAAGTATATTTTTGAGTTCCAGCTCATGTTAGATGGTTCAACATGTTTTGATTGGTACAGTATTTTCTTACATTTACTTGTGTCACTTTTAAAAAACAAAATAATACTTAAGTATAATGCCAGCAAATACATATGCCTTAAATGTTATTTTTAAATTGAATTTTTTACTTATCTTTTTTAAAAATTAATAAGTATTCAATAAATATGAAATGCTACTCCAAATTATAATAAAATTATCCTTTACATGCGTAATATTTTGTAATATATAAATAAATAAACAAAATATTGTTACTATTTATACTATATATATTATAAAATGCATTGTCCTTTTGCCAATTTTCTGATATTCAATATTTTCTTCCTAAAAGATTCTTTATAATCAGAGGATAGTGCTTCAAATAGCATTTTATCATAGAGTGAAATAGTTCATTGGCATCTCCTAAAATTTTGTCCATTATCTCTACTACAGAACAATTATCAAATCAATCTTGAATTTAAAAAAAAATTTAAAATAGTTGTTAGTTTCTTCTGATCTTTGAAAATCTCATTGATGAGAGAAAAAATCCCTCCCCTTGTTTTTTTACTTTCTAGTAATTCATTTTGTTTAAAAAATTTTAAAAAAATATTATTTACTTAATAATTCTGAAGACAAACTTTACTGCTATTAAGTTCACTGTAGCAAAGTCTATATTATTATTGAGTTGCAATTGTCACATAAAATTCTTCTATTAAAAAAGAACTGATTATTGAAAATAAAATAAATAAAACTTATACATTAATGTTTAAAAAATATTACTACTAATATTACTGTTTTTATTTTTTATAATATTTCAAATAAATATGTTGGAATAAGTGTATGTGTGTGTGTATTATTATTCAGCATCCACATGTGCATGTCTATCTCTTTTAATGATCAATTTTCCTATCCATGAATAAGATACAGTTATATTTTATCATTTTAAGAACTATTGAAATATAAATTGATCAGTTTAATACCTGTTTTCTTTTCTTTCATTTTTTTAAAGAAATTTTTCTCTCTTACCAGATTGTTATTTCAGAGCTAATTGCTTCATTATATATTATTATATTTTGATTTACAAATATCAAACATTTTACACTGAAAGTTTTAATGTCAAAGTTGTTAGAGCAGTAAATATTGTATTTGTAAATTAAATTATAATAATTTATACTGAACTTAGTGATAAAGAAATGTATAAGAAGTAATGATCTGTACCAAATGACAAGCAATAATTCTGCATAAAATGCATCTTGAGATCATTTTCCTTTTTAGATATCTTTATTTATATTTGTTAATAACTGAAACCCAGGCTTATTATATACCTGTGTCTATACATGTAATATATAGGGTATATGAGCACAGACTTTCACACCACTCTCCACTCTATCTTATAACATTGATACACTTGAACACATATATGTTGAAAAGATAAATAATCACCAATATACATATTTCATGCTAAACCAGCACTCATCAGTTGGTCCAGATTACCATTTCTACATATATATGCTATAAGTGCTCAGATATATATCAAGATAGCCATTCTTCATACTTTAATGGACAGGCTTCAATCTACTCCACACTCCAACTCTTAGGCCACCCTGAGGCTGAGATTCTTGTCACACCCATGTTGACCATAGGTCAATATGACCCCTCATGTATAGGACATAATCCATTTAATACATACATAAGAAATGGGCAGACATCTCTACTATGTAACAACTGAAGCCCAGGCTTATTATATACCTGTGTCTATGTATGTAAATATAGGGTATATGAGCACAGACATTCACTTCAGCCACCACTCTCCACTCTATCTCATAACACTGATACACTTGAATACATATATGTTAAAAAGATAAATAATCACCAATATATGTATTTCATGCTAAATCAGCAATCATCAGTTGGTCCAGATTACCATTATATATGTATTAAATGGATTATGTCCTATACATGAGGGTCAGATTGACCTATGGTCAACATGGGTGTGACAAGAATCTTGGCCTCAGCATGGCCTTTGAGCATTCCATCAGATTTTCAATTGGATGTACAGTTGAAGAGTTGGAGTGTGGAGTAGATTGAAGCCTGTCCATTAAAGTATGAAAATTGGCTATCTTAATATATATCTGAGCACTTATAGAATATATGTGTAGAGATGGTAATCTGGACCAACTGATTATTGCTGGTTTAACATGAAATATGTATATTGGTGATTATTTATCTTTTCAACATATATGTGTTGAAGTGTATCAGTGTTATGTGATAGAGTGGAGAGTGGTGTGAAAGTCTGTGCTCATATAGTTTATATTTGTTAATAAAACATGGAGAAGTGGAATTTTTACATATAAGTATATTTAACTGCATCTAGAGTTTTTTAGGATATAGGTATTACAAATGAAAATCAGGAACTTTCTTATATAAAGAAAAATAAAGAGGAGAATTTGGTTTTAATTATCATGATTTTTAAAAGGATATTAATTTGTATTATTAGTATGAGATTAATAAATAATGTAAAATTAAAACAAAACATCAGTATTGAATTACTTTAAGATAATATTATTTACTAATTTTTGTATCTGTAAACATATTAATATTCTCATAATAAATAAATTTTAGAATATCATTTTCTATGTACAATACTGCCAGTATGTTACATTTTTGTTACAAAAACAATATTGGATTGTTATTTTTTATTACATTTCAATAGGACAAGTGAATGAATGCCACCACAGAATAAACAAAATATATTATCCAAATATGAAATAGGTTGCAATAAATATTATTAGTAGTATATATTTCTAATTAAATTTAGAAGTTTAATCCAATGGATTTGTTTATTTATGCAGTAATGACAAATCCCTCAAGCTTTTTTAAAATAAACATGTTTCTATATAAACATTCCCCAGTGAAATGACACTGGTAAGATTCTCTTTTTAAGATGCCTGAAATTCTAACCCTGAATTCATGAATGTATTACAAAATAGCATAGTTTGCTATTTCCACAAAAAATTTAAGGTACTAGCATGTCTGGATCACAAGTTATGATATGAAATATCACAGTTTGTTTCATACCTTAATCTGGAGCAGCTACAATATTATATAATAATATAGAGACTGCAATCAGTATTTGTTTTTTATCAATATTTCAAACTTGACTTTTTTATTATAAATATTATTTACAATAAATATTAAAATATTTGTGTAAAAAATTATAGTCATAAAATGAACATCAGAAAAGTAAAATTACTTTTGTTTAACTGAATTCACTTGATTGCTTTTTTATAGTCAGTTATTATAATGAAATAAAATTGCTTTTTATTATTCTAAGGATTACTAGCAATAAGTTTTATAATATTTGTCTTTAAAAAGTAGACAAAATAGCATACATTTTCAAAATACAAAAAAAAAAAGTACAGGCCATTAAAGTATAAGTGGTATGAACAACTGCTAAATCTTAAAATGGGGGCATAAAGTTTATACAATGCAGGCTAAATTCAAAATAATTTGAATTTTTCAAAATGACATATTTAAAAAGGTACTTAGATGCAGACCTGTTCAATTTTTTTTTTAAAAAATTTGAAATTAAGGGATTTGAAACTTTATACTGGTATCACATACTAGTTGTAGCAGCTGCAGGTTAACCATGATAAAAGAATGCATTAATAGTAAATTTTGCTTTAAATCAGCCAAATATGAATGGATTTAAAATAATGCAGAACTTCACGTGGCAGTAAAGCCATGAGTAGCAAAAAAGTTTTCAAATCATTTTCAAAATTCCTTGATGGGAGAAAGAGCATATGTCACATTTTATTGGCATATGTAATTTTGTGATAAGCACTTTAATATTTTTGGTGAATAGTTAAATATTTCACTACACAACAAATCTGTCAATACAAATATGGTTTTAAAAGGAACTTGGAGAGCGATCAAGTCATCTTTTCAGTGAGAAATATTGTTTGCATGGATACAAACACACACCTACACATCCATATATATAAAATCTATATATTTAAAATTTTTAATAATATATTGCAGATAATTCTGTCATTGTACTTTTAGAGTCATAATGAAGCATTCTTAAATGAAAATGGTCTAGTGCCTTTATATTATGTCAAGTCTTATTTCTCTGTAAGAAATTGTGCAATATAACAGCAGAATATATAATACAATATATATTTTTTTAAATCTTCAATATAAAATTAGTTTATTATTTAGCTTTTTACTCTTTATGTTTAATATGCATCTAACAAATTATAAAATTTATCTCAAATATTCTTCTTCATTTATTTGTATTCTTTCAATATATTTTTATTTTATCAATATATAATGTAATATATTGTGATTTGAAACTAACCTGACCTGAGGACATTCACATAGATTTTGAATAATATTTCATAAAATCCTTCTGGTTCATATTTAATTTAAAGGAATAGAAATACAGTTTTATTTAGCTTTGCGGAAGTAGATTTATTTTTAAAAAACTTTTGAATTATTTATTCTTTATTACCATTCACTTTTCTTTATTATAATTTGATATCTTTTTCTCTTTTTATTTTTTCATAACTTATAATTTCTACCATTTATTATTTTCTTCTTTTCTATCTTTATATAGTATTCCAGTATTAGTTCTCCACTATTTTTAAACTTTTTCTTAGGTGTTTTTCTTTTTTAATTTGCCTTTTCATTATTATTATCTTCTCTGGTTTGCTCTACATCTAAATATTACGTGTTTTTATTTTTGTCATTATATGAATACTATTTATAAAATAATAATTCTTGATTCTGAATATATATATATGATTAAATCGAAGCATATACAGTTGCGTGAATAAAATTGATTAGTATTATGTGATAAAAATTATCTTATAAAATTTTAATGCGTTAATAAAGCATTGATGATAAACTATTTTAATTACTTGGTATATTTCATTTAAATTTTTTGCATGATCAATATTAATGTTGTCGTGCATTTCTAACTTTTTTTTCTTCTAAAAGCACACTGTTCTAGTTTACAAACAGAAATAATAAAAGAAATTTAAAAATTTAGATTTAATTCCTGTTGCATTATAATAGACAGCTCCTTATTCATTGCAATATTTTCAAAATTATATATATATATATATATGTCAAACTTTGACTCAAATATTGATTTCCTTGTAACTAACTAAACTCTATGTTATTTAAAAATATTTCTAATTCTAAATTTCGCTTTTATAAACGAGGTCTATACAAATACTCATATATCAAGACAGTTTTTTTACACAATTTGTATGTTTAGAATACGATTGTTATTTGAAGCATTTTGTTTGAGTATCTCACTGCTAATTATAAAATAATTCTATATAGAGCTCTGATACTATGTCAGAAATTTCACTGACCTCAGTAATGTCGTCCTATAGGCACTTTTGATTATGTTATCAAAAGACAGGCATATATATATATATATATATATATATATATATATATATATATATATATATATATATATATATATATATATATATATATAACCTTTTATAACTCTGTTGATGGCTTGTGTGACCAAGTCGAAACGTCAGTATATTAATATTAAAAGTTTTTAACACAGATGAACCCGCAAAATATGGTTTTTATATAAATACTAAACAAAATATCACATGACTATTCTAGTTTACAAACACATTTGCATTAATAGATTTAACATGCTATGTTAATTTACCTTAGCAGAGCAACCACATGCAGGTATACAGGTCACAATGGTGCTTAATCATGTTAGACATAATATCATTGCCATAAGTAATACAATTTGTATGTAAATGAAAATGTTTATATTTCCCCATTGTTTTATTCTAGAAACAGATTTTAATTGTAAATATTTTTTTTTTCATGTGTCAAAGCATCGGCCGGGAAGTGAACCCGCAAACCCAGGACAACTGCTTGTAAGACAACTGTGCTGACCACTCAACCACCAATGCTTGATAATATTTTTTTTTTAATTTAAATATGAGAGGGTTACATTTTTATTTAGTTTTGTGTCTGTTGCTTAAAATACATTACATGTTATATAATCAACTATTGCACTAAACAAAGCAGATTGATGCCTTATAGTAACAATAATTAATATAACTTATATATGAATGAAAATGTTTTGATTTCAAATCATTTTTATTTAAATATCCTAATCTTTATTAAAAATATATTTCAATTAATAATCTATTTAAAAATCAACTAATTTAATAAATATTGCATTAAGTAATTATAGTAATTTTGCAGTGTGTTAGACAACAGTTTTGTAATAGGTAATTAAATTTCTGTCGTATATTATAAGTACTAATGCAATGTGTTCACTATAGTACAGAGGTAGAGTGCTGGAGGATATGAGAATGAAATTGATTTCAGTTATCAAGGATATCTAATATTTTTAATACTGATATTATCTTTTTTTTTACTGATATTTTTTTACAGACTATCTACTTTTTCTTGGATTTGAACTGTAATGGAGTTTAATACTTAATTAAAAACTTGTAATTGACATTACTCACGTATATTCAGAAACTATTGTTTTTTTAACTGTGAGTAGTTTAAATTCAAAGAAAACAAAAATAGTAAAAAAACAAAAACATTTTTTTTAAAAGATATTATGCATCAAAATATGTAATTTTTATGAGCTTTCATTATATTGATATTAGTTCATTTAATACCACTTTGTGAATATAACAACTATACCTTCATTTAAAAACTCTTCCAAATGGTTACATTATTGGAAAAGTGCCCAAGACATTTGTTATCTATTGGAACAAACCAACTATTTGATTTTTTTTATAGTTACCTAATATAATCTAACATTGAAATAAAATGCAGATGTGCTCTAATAGCTTTTAAAAAAAATATTGAATAAACAGTATAAGTATGAAAATTTAAAATGATGAATGAACTGTATATGTACATAGTAAAGTATAGGATATGCAATAAGATTTCAGTTATTAATAGTAAAATAATGAACACATAAAAATTAAATAGTAGTGCAAATATGTTATTATTGAACAAATACAAATGTTAATAGAAAATATTAACTATTTATGCATTAGAGATTCGGAATTAAACTAAAAGTAACTATTGGATTTTGAAGCAAAAAAATAACTAGTACTAACAAACTAATTAACATGCCCATTAGATGTGACTAATTACTGCTGCCATTCGTTATAACTGTTATACTCCTGAAAAAATAATGGAGACATCCTGATATGTAAGAAATAAAGAAAAATGGACTCATTATCCCCTTTATGCTGGTAAATGGAACTGAAGATTATCCAGACTTTAGAGGAAAATCAGTGGAAGATGCCATTAGACATTGTATCACAATCAGCCCCTACTTTTAGATAATTGCATGTATAGCATCTCTACATATCAACCTGATCCTATTATGTTTTAGTAAGTTTAATGACACCATATCGATTGTAAAGATATGTAAACAAAATTAGAATTATCTTTATAAGATTATATATGTAGATCAGATAAAAAATTAGTTGAAAATTCTCTTAGGTAGTTAATACAGACTTTTCTAAAGATGAGCCTAGTTGCAAGTTTTCAGAATCATATTAACATTATTTATTACATTAAAAGAAAATTTCTGGAAGTTATTTTGAGGCTTCCAAATCTAGGAGTGTTAAAAATATGAATAAAATAAGAAAAGTATAAATAATTATATATGTTAAATGTTCTATTGTTTCTGTATGTTTTGTTAAATAAAATCTTATACAATTCAATTTGTTTTAAATTTAAAACAATTATTTCATGGTATCTGGAGTTTTCGATTTTAATTTGTGCAAAGACATTTCTCATTATGCAATGGTTGTACTTTCGAGACATGTGAGTATTCACAAGTTATCAAATGTAATATCAGCCAATTAAATTAATTTCAGAATATTTACATTTAACAGGGCAGAACATTAGATCAGATATATTTATTTAGTAATCTATCTATATTTTTTCACATTATACAAGCAAATGACTTGGATGATTTTCATCCTTTCAATTTGCTTATATAATTATATAGATATGACAATAAGTCATCAACTATTTAGATGCTACTGAAATTGTATATGTAATGAAGGTAATATGAGCTTTATCTCAAGTACAATGTAACAAAATAAATATATGCAAAAAATGTATTGTGCAAAGCTTTAATGAATAGTTTAACTTAATGTGCTTAGCTAGCTTTTGACTGATGACACAGTTGAAAACTAGTTAAGCACATTAAATTAAACTATTCATTAAAACTTTGCTCTACATGTTTTTTATGTATATTTATTTTGAAATTGTGTATATATATATATATATAGCATATTTATACGATCAAATGTATATATATATATATATATATATATATATATATACATTTGATTCTTAAACGTGAAAAATTGTTGCTAATACACATGTTAAATATAAATAAGAAGATAAGATTCCATAATTGGTATACACCTTCATTTTTAAAGATTCAAAAGTGACTATGATAGATATATGTTAGATCAGTGAACTATTTAATTGCAGATCAAATATATGATCTATAAAATAAACCGTCTTGTGTTTTAAACTTCATAAATTATTATCTTTAAAAAGAAGTTAAGATGTTTGTGGTATAGATGTATGCTTCTAATTGATAAAGATCTATACAAAGAAGATAATCTGGAGATTTTTATTTCTTCTGGTATCCATTAATAGCATAATTTCTTGTTAAACTTGATGGAAGTGGAAATGATATCAGTTGTGTATCAGTCAAATTTCTGGGAATAATGTGATGAAAAAACTAACAGCATACTAATTGATTAAACATTTTTCTGAGGGGAAAGAAAGCATCAATGATGAAGAAATGTTAGGATAATCATTAATGATCAGGGCTGACAAATCATTGCATAACTTTGTTGAATTATACTTAAAAATCATCAGTTGATTTTAAGAATCATAGCAGACTTAGTGAACAATAGATCATTAAAATATTAATTGAAAGTCTAGGCATGGAAAGGTGTGTGCAAAAATGATTCCAAAGGAGCTCACTGATAAACTGTGAGAGAAGTATTAGCCAGTAAATAAATAACTGTATTGCAGTGCTCTATGCACATGATCTGTCTCCAAATATTTTTTTCTTTTCCAGAAGATAAAGAAATTACTGAAAGAAAGACATTTTGATGGCATTCAAGACATCAAGGGAAATTCAATTATAGCTTTGATAGCTGCTGCAAAAAAGAGTTTCAGCATTGTTTTGAAGATTGGATTAGGCACTTATGTTAGAGCATAGCTCTCTAAACAAAGTAATTTTAAGTGACCCTATTGATATTTCTCCATAAGATATGGAGCACTTTTTCTAGAATTAGTTCACTAACTTAATTGTCAGACTTCATATATCATAAAATTAGACTACTAATTATTTTAGAAATTGAAATCAAATATTCCTTCAGCTATAAGTTTATTTAGCCTGAGACTGAGCATAAAAATTTCTATTAAAAATTTGACATTTAATATTTTTGTCATTAGTTAAATTTATAATGAGAATATAAATGTAAATTGAAAAATTCTTATTAACATGTTAATTATTTATTATCAAAACCTTATATTACATTCAAGCAATAATCTTCACAAAATCATTTATCACTTTAGTCTATTCATTATGCAAGAGACTACTATGGAGAAAGAAAACAATTGCAATCTCATTTAGAAGATTACAAACACATGCCTAGCTCAATGGAGTTAGGTTAAATTCAATATATATATTTTCATACAAAAACAATCCACAATAATAAAATTATTGTCTAAACATTGAAGTAAAACGTACAGTAACATCAACACAAAAGCCTCTTCTTTACATATTTTCATATAAAAACAATCCACAATAAGAAAAATGTCTAAACATTGAAATAAAACATACAGCAGCATCAACACAAAAGCCTCTTCTTTACTTTGTGCAACAATCTTAGCATTAATTATGATAATAACAAGTCTTAACAAATTCACACTAGACAAATACATAAATCAAACATTTATGCAGCCTTTTTATTAAAATATGGAAGAAGACAGAATTTAACCATTGCTTGGATTATATAACAAACCTTCTATGAAAATTCAGCATTGGTCATTTGAATTTAAGACAAATGCATAATTTAAAAATTTATGCACCTTTTATATCAGAATGTGGGAGAAGACAGAATTTAATCATTGCTTGAATTATGTAACAAAACTTCTGTGAGGATTCAGGCATTGGTCATTTGAATCTAAATATGTTGATTCTCTTCTAAAATTAAACATGTTGCCAATGCCACATTCAAGTTGTTTAAATGTCAAAGAAACAATAACATTGATGCCATATGTGCATTAATGCCTTGGGGAAGACTTCATAACACCTTTAGAATTAATCTTGAAGAAATAAAAAAAGAATAAAAAAATTACACTCTCAGACATAATTGCAGCTATTTTATCTCTCACATCACAGTATTCCAATGAATAAAAGTATAAACTTCTTTTTTTATGTTTTTAATGGGTTGCTATAAAATCAATGTATTTATCACACATCTGACAGTGTAATTAACATTCATTTATGATTTAATCAATTATATAATCCAATTTTGAGTTATTTTGATAACTAATAATAATAATAATAATAATAATAATAATAATAATAATAATAATAATAATAATAATAATAATAATAATAATAATAATAATAATAATAATAATAATAATAATAATAATAATAATAATAATAATAATAATATTTAAATACAAGTATAGTATATATACTTAAGCTAAATGCAATTAGAGGGGATTTCAATCCAGACTTTCAAGCTCTTTTCAGTCACCCACTCTATCTCGTACAACTGATACACATGACCACATACACCTCAAAAAAATAAATGATCTCCAATATATATAATTTTTACTGAACCAGCACTCAACAATTGGTGTGGATCATCATATCCCATGCATAAATATAATCATTACTTCATTATTGGTTGTATAAGATAAAGGGGATGAGTGATGGAAGTTTAAAACTCTGGGTTCAAGTCTCCTCTAATAATAATAATAGTAATAACAAACTATTTTTATTTATTTATTTATTAAACAATATGTACATATATATGTGTGTAAATTAATTAGTAAATAGAATCATTGTTATATAGATAAAGTTAAATCCACAGCCAATGTGTATTTATGTGCAGCAAACAATCATAATCAGTTCTACATTATGAATGAAAATATTAGCAAACCTGTCCAAATTACTACTAATTAAAAGGAGGCCGTTTTTTGATTAGTAGTATATTGGATATATATATATTTTTGATTAGTAGTATATTGGATATATATATATATAACAAAATAGATTAACTATAAATAAACGGATAATTGTGTAAAAAATTAGTTATAAGTGACATTGAACTCCAACATAATTAGAAAATTAACTAAATAGTGTAAATATGCAGTAATCATATACAAAACATGTAGTGAAAATTTTTATAATAATCCAATACAAATAATAAATTATAAATGTAGGAAATAGCTATCAATATTAATTACACTACAAGAAATATAAGCGTATTAATCATGTATTATACATACAAATATTAAAAGAATAATAATAATAATAATAATAATAATAATAATAATAATAATAATAATAATAATAATAATAATAATAATAATAATAATAATAATAATAATAATAATAATAATAATAATAATAATAATAATAATAATAATAATAATAATAATAATAATAATAATAATAATAATAATAATAATAATAATAATAATAATAATAATAATAATAATTTATTGATTATTAAAAAAAATAAAAAAATATTGCTAACAAAAGCTTCAAACATTTTTCAAATATATAAAATGATATATGGGCAACATCTATTGAATAATCAGAGGCCAAAAAATTAAAGAGTCTGATATCATTATAACTGAGTTGTCTATGACAAAGACAACTACAAGTTTTTAGCTAAACAAATATTTGCAATGGAAGCTTTACAATATTAAAATAAATGATAATGATACACATCCACAATCATTTTATATTTATAAAGCTTATTAATAGACAATATCCAAAAATTACTGTAAATATTATGCACAGAAGTGAATTTAAGATTATTAAAAATAATATACACATAATTTTAATGAGGATACAAAGTATGCAATGCAATGACTCCAGGCAAAGATATTATAAAACAATCTATTTAGATAATAAACAACGTAGAAATATCCCAGACAGAGATTTTATAAGATAATATATTTTGATAACATTACAACATAAATAGTAATAAAATCAGTTCTAGGCAAGAATTTCACTTAATAAAAATGTCTAATCATGTATAATCAAAAACATGATTAAGCAATATGACTTGATCAAGATAACCTTAGAATTAAAAATAAAATATTACCAAAAACAAAATATATTACCACTAGTACAAGTACCATTAAAATGAACTTTTTATTAACTACAAATAGAGTTATTAAGTGAATATGAAGATAGTTATAAGAAAAATGAATACTCATTTTATTATGATTGATTATTAAAACAATTTAGCATAAGTTCAATGACTAGTTACTTCTAGATATCTATTAATTACCTTCTTTATAATATTATGTGAAACAGTATCACAAGATAGAACAATGTTATTAGAAAAACAATAATTTGCTATAATTTGCTATATACAAACCTAAACTAAAAATATTATATATAAATAATATAGGATCAAGTACAGTTCTTTGTGGGACTTCATAATTAACTAATTTAAAATCACTAATAACTATATATTTTAGTAATCTGTTCTCAGTTTTTAAATGACTTTGCAACCAAGAAGTAAAATGACCTAAGTGTCAAATACTTTAGATAAAAAAATGCACAGCAATTGTTTAAAGAATATTATTCAATAAAGATACTAAATTGTACACATTAATTATAAAAAAAAAACATTGAAGTACTCTTTCCAACAACAAAACCAAACTGGTATTTAGAAATCCTTTTCTGCATATTCAAGAACATCATCATTTTATCCTTGAATATTATCTCAAATAATTTATTAATAACAGAAATGATTGAAATAGGCCTATAATGGATTACCCTTTTTAAAAATAGCCATAATAACACCAACTTTTAATATTCAGTAAATATATCCACAGATGAAAAAATATGAAATTAGTAAATTAAAACAGATATAAAAATGAAATTATCCTTACCAAGTTTTGAACTTATCTTGCCTAACATCTGAGCAAAAGAAAGAATCAGAAACAGATTCAGAAGCCAGATGACTAACAGAAAACACTATCTGTGATACATAAATAAAAGTTATTTAAAATATCAAGTAACATATTTTTCCTTGCCGTGTACCTTTAATATACTATTATTTTTAATAAAATTAATTTGATTAGAAAATTTTTAAATCAGAAAATTGTTTTCCATTTAAGAGAAGTAATTTTATTACAAAAAAATTACATATGATAACATGAATTACTTATTATTTTAATATAAAATTGAATTTTCTTATTAACACCTCTTAAAAAACACCAACTTAGGAGAATATTTTTAATACTTTCTCAATTTAATTTTTCAGTTAATTAATCCGTTATTTAAGGAATACTCTACTTTTATTATTCATTTTAATACAAGCAATTACTTTATCAATCAAAGAAATACAAATGTTCTGAAATTACAAAAAAGGTCATATCTACATTATTCAGATCAAAAATACAATTTTGGGTCTGACTGAACATAAAATTATTTAATGTAGCATATGATAATTTATTAAAATATTTTTAGGTAATTAGACTATTATAAGTTACAACAATTTTTTAAAAATTACAAAATGATCTGTGATGGTTAATGCAGATAAGCTAGATTTGCAATTAAAATATTGATTGAGTCTAACATGGTTAAGCAAAGATTTATAAGATAGCATTATGCATATAGGTAAAAAATTGTCTGACTAGGGCCATAATTATATAAGAAATCCAGGTATCTACAAGTAGAATGAAGTTTCTCAATTAATGTCAATATTTGTGTAACTAATTATTGTGGCAGAGATTGAATGTAAATTAGCCAATAATGTGTCAAATTCACCAGTAAAATAAATAAAATAACTAGTACATGATCTATATATTGCAATTAAAAAAAGATCACCATTAGGAAAGTTAAACATAGCCATTATAGATTTTGCAGTAGTACATGTTGGAACATAATAAAATTCAATGTGATGCAATAGCAATATTATAACTTCCAATTTATCTAAATGTTGTTTTCATGAGAAATCAATGATTCAGACAAAACAATAATATTGCATAAACCTAATGAAACATAACATATATATATATATATATATATATATATATGTTTCAATATATATATATATATATATATATAATTGAAACCATGGCAGTTGAAGCAGGTTAGAAAGTAACTGAAAGTACTTCTGCAGATTTAATGATTGTTTGTAATTGTTTGTAAACCGTTAAAAATATTATTTCAATTATAATTACAATATTGTTTTTAATTAACGGATATTTTATTTATTTTATATATACTATAAAGAGCCTGCTAATAGATCTAAAGAAGCTTATTTATTTTATTTTTTATTATAAATGTTACAAGAGAAAATACCTGAAGCCTTTATCTATGATGGTCCCCATCCCCAGACTGGTTTCAAGCTTATGGCTCCTCACTGATGAGAACTATAAGCTTGAAACCGGTCTGGAGATGGGGACCATCATAGATAAAGGCTTCATGTATTTTCTCTTGTAGCATTTATCATAAAAAATAAAATAAATAAGCTTGTTTAGAGCTATTAGCAGGCTCTTTATATATTACATATTGGTAATACAAGCTATATAGGTCATGTGACATATGACTGATATTTTACTAATATATATATATATATATATATATATATATTATATATATATCATTTTGATTATATATATATATATATATATAATCAAAATGAGCTTGCATAAAAAAAAAATTGTAATCAGGAATCTGATTAGTTTATATACTGAAAACTCAACATCATAAAGATAATAATTCTGCTTCATTTTTAACTAGGACTATGTAAGATTTAATATTATTTTTGACATAGACCAAATCATTTTGAATAAGTGCTATACATTGGTGATGATCACCCATTTTTTGCTTTTCCAACCAACAAAGATGTTAATTATCCAAAAAAAGATGTTGAGTAGCTAATAAAGCCATTGATTAACATAAATATCCAGGCTATTTTTAAGAGTAAAATATCAGACAGAATTTTAACAGATTTTTACTTATATAAAAGTGATATAGCCATGTTATAAGAACATAAGTCCAGGGCTATTTGATTTCGTTTTTGACACTTGTTCTAAATCAGTATTAGAAAAATGTTCAACTTCTAGCTTCTCCACCATTTTGGAAATAATTTACATCAAGTATTGATTACTTTGATAAAGAATAATGTCTAATGCAATTTCAAAATTTATTTGTAGTTTTTTCAAAACTTTCTTTTTATCTTTCAATGATGGTATTTCTTTATCATATGCACTAAAAACATCAGACAAACAAATAATCTCCTGATAATTTCTGTCAACAATTTGATGCAGAATATTAATCATTTCCCCTTTTTAAAATTGTTTTGTAAGCTTTGAAAAGTATCCATAGAAATTGCATTTCTCTGTAAACTATTGTTAAACTGAGTTTGATGATTTATCTGATGTATATAATAATAGAATTTAAAACTGCATTAGAAGTAGAAAAAGAATCTCTACAAAAGGCACATATCCAGGACTAGCTTTTCCCCAAAAACAATTGTTTACATGTATTTTCTGGTGATGTTGACAATGTGTAGGGCATATTAAAATTACAGTTTTGATAGGAGGTATAATTATTATTACTAGGCAATACATTGTCACAAATAATATGCAGAGCCATTGTAAATATTTTTTCAAATCAAGTATGTAGCAATATAAATGTTAACAAAAATTTAACAACAATAATTATTTATTTATTTTTAATTATTTAAATTAATGTAAATTTATTTATTTACATCCTCCATACAATTTATAAAATATAAACCATTCTATATATACAGTAAAACTGAACTGTAGATATTAAAATGATAAAAAAATTATATAATCAAGATTTCCTATAGTATTAATAATTTTTATTAATCATTTTTTAAACTAGCCATTATCCAGCAATAAATAATATTTTTGCAGTATAATAGTTTTTATTATATTTAAAATTTTGTTCTATCAATAGGTAAAATATTTATTTTCAGCTTGTTGACATCAAAAAAATTATATCTGCTTATTCTTTGCAAAGTAAAGTGATCTAAATGCAAATCTTTAGCAATTGCTTTGTTTTTTCATAATACCGTGTCTTTCTGACTCCATTTTAAATTTAATTTAGTTATACAATTTTATAAACATAAGTTCTCATGTAAATTATTATATAGCAATGTTAGATCTTTTAAATGTATTTGCTTTACAAGTGAAAGATGGTATGTTTATGTCAAGTTATATATTTAATGGTTATCATATATTTTCTGAAGCATATACATTATTTTTACATTACTTCTGCCCTATATTTTTGATCTAAAATATCATAGATAATATATAGAATTTTAAACAACAAAATATTTGATATTATGGTGAATTTTTTACAATTTCTCAATATTCTCTCTATGGTTTTATAAATTTATTTTGTATTTCTTTTTAGTATGTTCTATGGAAATTATTAATATGAAAATTTATTTAGAGATCTTTATGAATTTTTTTTATAATATTTTGTTATTAATATAGTAGTTCTATCAAAATTTTTAGAGTTTATAGTATAGGATACAACAGATTTCCCAACATTTATTTTCATGCTATTTATAAGACACCGGTTTTCAAAACTATTTACATCATCTTGTAATTTAATCATATTAAATGGATTACTGACTAACTTAAATATTTTGTTATCATCAGCTTATAATAATATTTTTGAGTGCTTTATATCCTGAGCTATATCTTCTGTAAAAATATTAATTAATAATGATGCCAAAACTCCTCTTTGAGGTATGTCTTGGTTGATGTTTATCAATTCACTAGATTTACTATTAAGATTAACATAAAACTTATGATCTTTTAAGTAAAAAGCTATTCAATAAATTGCTTATATATATATATATATATTCAAAAATTAAAAATTTTAAGTGGGGCGGTCTGGTCTTATTTTTCATCTGTATGGGGGGGTGCCCCCCCCCTTTTTTAAACTTACATAAGTGAAAGGGTGGGGTGTTTGATGTTTTTTTTTTTTTTAATTTTTTTTTTGGGGTTGTTTGGGGGTGGGGGGGGGGGGGGGGGGGGGGGGGGGGGGGGGGGGGAATATATGAATGATATATGACTTATATATATATATATATATATATATATATATATATATATATATATATATATATATTGAAGTGGTAAATCTGTAGTACATATTTAGCTTCACTGCCTAGTGACATTACAGACCTTTAAAGTAGGGTTTGAACCAGTTTATATATGTTTATTTGGTCATCCAGGAATGTTAGGCACACACATACACATATAACTTCCACCCTGTTTATTCAAAATGGTTATGCTTAACCAGTTATTTTAATATTTTAACTTAAGTATACTTTATTTCTAAGCTTGTAAATTCCCTTCACTCAGATAATTGGGTATGTGCATATATGTATTGCATATACTAAAATTAATATGGTTAATGTAAAGCTAAAGCAATGCCAGAAAGTTCTAGAAAGTATTATTACAATTTAAAAATGTCATTTTTATTTAACTATTTCAAGTCAAACTAACAAAAATCATATTCTTAAAGCTATTTCCAATTTTAGGAAATACATTTAAATAATGCTTTCTGGAATATATTTGTTTACATCTTCCAATTTTGCTAAATTTCAAGTATAGGAGAAGTAAAAGTTCTAGGCATGTGCAAAATGAATTCAGGTCACTCAATAATCTTGCATTCTATTAGAGAGTGAAAAGAGAATGGATTCTGAGTAAAGCAAAAATTTGCTTGTCCTGATCGTAGAACGCCTTGTATTGCCTTCCTGCCATGCCATCAGTACTTGAGAACTGTTCTGTGTAGATGTGAAAGAACAATTGGAAGATGCCTACCATTATTTTGTTAATATTGTGCCTTGCTGACCATGCTTTCATGTCTAAATTTCATATATAGTATTCTAAATGGCCACCATAATTTCTAAAGGTAATCTGTTTTGCTGATGAACGAATTCTTTATATTCCTCGTTTCATTCCTAAATTCTAATTATATTCGTAATGTAATCTTTTATTTATCTGGTAACCGACTATACGCTCAGTTATCATTATTGTTAAATTTTTGATTTTCTCTCTAAAGTTTTTAAATCCTGTTCTATAAAATGCTAGCACAGAATTATATATTTTAAATCTATCATTAGTTTTTAAGTTTCACACTTTAGTTATTTTTGCATGCGGCAAAACTTATTTTTAAACTATGTATTTTATTGAATTAATTTTAGTATGCTAATGTATCATTCTAGCGAACTTATATCATTTTAGCCACCATTCCGATATTTTTGAATATTTAAATAGTTAAATGTAAAATTTCTTTTGAATATTTTGAAATAAATGCTTAATGGTGGATTGTTTAAAACATCATATTATGGGATAAGATAATTTTTTTGTTGTTGACGCTATTGATTTAAATGCATTTTATGTTCTTTAAATAAACCTGGTTATTTATCTATTTTAATAATTATTCATTGCTTTCACACCATTGTGCATCAACTTGCTTATAATATACTATCATTTAAGAATACTTGGGGTTTGTTAAATAGGAAAAATAATATTTCCCCTCTTCTATATTTGACATCCTAATTTTCTAAGATTATAGGTACATTGCTGAGTGGGGTAATATTTTGTCATGGTGTTACATATGATATTATTTATTTAAGCTAAATTAATGCATTAGTCATTTAAGACTTAAGACATATTCACATTGCTTACTTATGATAGCATTTTCAAGAATTCGTATTTTGCTTTACCATACTTATTCCTCCAGAAATCTTGGATTTTCTTCATGTAACTTGTCTAAGAATGAGGTTTGGTAGCACCAACCTCAGGATATATGTTAGATTGTTAAGGCTCTGCATTGGATAATATCAGCAAGCGTATCATGGAAACCTTACCACTCGTCTTTTTGAATACTGCCTTGTTATAAATACAAGCAGACTCTTATATATGATAAAGCCTTTCAGTCCAAAGATGGACATATTCTCCATTTCTAGCACTATCATGGTAGTCAGCACTGTGAGTTCTATTTCTTATGTGTAGTTTCTTTATTATCTATAAGACATGGCACAGCGATGTTTGTAAACCATTCACTTAATAATTAATAGAATATTTTTAGGATTGTCACAGTAAAGCTTATTTGAGCTAACCCCTATCTCATTTGTTCAGGCCCAGATGCGCTCATGAACGATAAGTTGTTTAACTGTCATATCAAGAGTAAAACTCTCTTTGGAGATGAATTTATAGATGTCTTTTATTATTACTTTAAAGTAATTATCATAGCATTAATAACATTAATCTATTGTTATTTATAGTTCATTAGCATACTAAATCAGTTGCCTATATGCAAACTATTAGTCGCATGAAATCTGTGCTATGTCTCTGATGTAAATTAAAATCGTTTATGTTCATTAAATTATTATTGTTGATAATTACTCGTGCGTTTGTCTTACTGAGTCTCATTCATTGAATCTCATAATAATTTTAATATTATTTAGAAGATATAACTGATTACTTTAAATGGATATTTATTTCTGGGTTGTTCTGTCTTTGCTCATTCTGGATGGATACTATATTAAAATTCATGTTTCTTTTGCAATGCTACCAGTGTGCAATTGATTTAAATTTATAGATTTTTCCTTTACATAAGATATCTGACTGAGCCAAGATTTGATATTCTTTATTTATATTATTACCTTATAGATCTCATATCTCTCCACTGTGTCTGCAGGACTGGAATGAATACAATTTCATCTGTTATCATCAGAAGTGTTGTTCATAATGTTATAGTTTTAGAGAAGCACAAATAGGGCAGAATCCATGATTGCTCCTGACCTGTGTATCTCAGGCATGAGTGGATTTAGGGTACTTTTGCTTAGATTCTAAACCTTGTTAAATGAGCATACAATTTTGACCGGTACAATATATATATATATATATATATATATATATATATATATATATATATATATATAAGAGTTTGATTATTAATAAGTTATAACAAACTAAATCAAATGCAGATGATAAACCAGATATATAACATTTTTTGAAGATACAAGGCATGTGTTATGTAATTTTGAATCATTATAAAATTAGTAATAATTGATTCCTTATGGTACAAAACTATGTAGCACTTTTTTATATGATTTCCTTATGATTTTTTGTTTTTGAATAAAAACATTTATAAGAAGTTGATAAAAATTGATATTTCTCAGTTCGTCTTTGGATCATCTTTTGCATCTTTTTTGTAAATAGTATTATTCTAGGTAAGGAAAAAATCTCTTTACTTAATGATGATGCCTTTAATAATAGTAGTAGTAGTGGTAGTAGTAGCATTAATGCTAGTAACCGTGAAATAAGTAAATTAACTTACATAACACTTGATCCATTTTAATATATAAAATGGTGAATGTATATCATTCTTTCTTATTATGATTTAATATAATTAAAAACAAAAAAATGTTACTTATGTCATGGTATATTAAATAATATTTGAATTATATTAAACTATTTTTTCCATAGAATATTAAGATGTCTGCCCATCCTTGCATATGTATTAAATGGATTATGTCCTGTACATGTGGGGTTCAGATTGACCTTAGGTCAACATGGGTGTGACAAGAATCTCAGCCTCAGGGTGGCCCTTGAGCATTCCATTATCAGATTTTCAATTGGATGAACAGTTGAAGAGTTGGAGTGTTGAGTAGATTGAAGCCTGTCCATTAAAGTATGAGGATTGTCTATCTTAATATATACCTGAGCACTTATAATATATATGTGTAGAGATGATAATCTGGACCAACTGATGATTGTTGGTTTAGCATGGAATACATATATTGGTGATTATTTATCTTTGCAACATATACGTGTTTAAGTGTATCAGTGTTATGAGATGGTGTGGAGAGTGGTGGGTCATGTGAAATCTGTGCTCATATACCCTATATATTACATTTTCAAGATAATAAATAATTTTATAATACACTTTTGACACAGTTCCATTGCAATATTTTGCTAATAATCCATTGAATTATCTTCATGGATATTGGTAATTTTAAACAAGGAATCAAAGATTTTACAAGCAAATTGGAAACTTATGAAGAAAAAATAATTTGATACATGTAGATGTGTTTTATTAATTACTGGAAGACTTTCAATTATTAATGGTAATTAAGGCTTTAGAAAGGAGTCTTCATTTAACTAGTATGTAATCTTATGATTTTTCTTTAAGGCTTTAAAGGGACTAAATCTGGGCAAGGACTTAATGTCTACTTTATACATTTTTGTAATTACAGCTGTTATTATTTTATGGTTATTCTTATAATATACAAGAACATGGAATAAAATGCTTATTAACGTGCATGCAGCTAGAATGTTGAATTTATTTTCTTTTTACTACTGTGTTTAAAACTAAGAAACTCTATGGATTTTTTTCTAAGTTGTCTTATAACCACTTATTGATAATTACTTACAACTTCTGATGACTTACAAGTGAAGAAATATTACATGAATTGAAAGAAGTCCTGTCTAATATTAATTGGGAAATTGTTAGGCTTTGTGAAGTTGAAAATAATGGTAAAGAGATGATTGAAATAGTGGACATGTAATTTTCCTCAAAGGATCAAATATTAAAAATAAAAAATATAGTAGAATTGATTATAAACAAAAAATGAAACAACATTCTGGAGATATTGTGTCAGACAGAATGCCAAGATTAATTATTCAACTCAATTAGCAATACCAAATGCAGATAATTCAAGATTATTTCCCAATAAATTTTTATTTGATGAAGTACTAGAAGATTTTTATATGTGCAAAATGCTTTTTATAATATCAAACAACATTTTAAAATTATCATGGGATTTTTTTAATACCAGAATTGATAATTGATTGAAAGATGAAAGTGTTATGGAAATATGTGGTTTGATAAAAGAAATGAAAGAGAACACATACTTGTGACCAAGTTGAAACGTCAGTATATTAATATTAAAAGTTTTTAACACGAATGAACCCACAAAATATGTATTATATATATATATATATATATATATATATATATATATATATATATATATATATATATATATATTATTCATTATTTCTTTGAGAAAAATCCTACATGTAAATGGCCATGGAAGAATCCAAATGGAAATGCAGCAGAATTGGATTATATTTTAATTAACAGAAAATATATATTATAGGTTTATAATTATAATATTCTTAATATATTAAACACAGGAAGTGATCAGTGATTAATGAGCTGTTATATATATATATATATATATATATATATATATATATATATATATATATATTACAATATATATATATATATATATATATATATATATATATATTGTAATGGGCACATACGCCATTACATTATTTTTTTATTAAACATTAAATCAAAATATAAAGTTTGCAAATAAAAATTTGTTTTTTTTATTTAAAAAAATGAAATTTAAAAGTCATCTAAACTTTATAATATATATAAGATCACACAGATGAGAAATTAAGAAAGAAACTTTGTTAAAAAAAAAAGTTTTAAAACTAAATTTTCAACAAAAACTTAAAAAGATTTAGAGATAAAAATATATCTTTAAGTTTGGAAAAAACATTAATTAATAATAAAATAGAGATGATTGTTTTAATTAGTTAAATGTAAACTAGCCCTTGGGCATTTAAAATGTATAAGCAAAGGTCAGATAGGAGATAAAAACAATGGGATCAGAATGGCCAATAAAAGAAACCTCTCATGGAATCGGACCTCAGCGAAAAAACCATCACCATTGTCGTGATGTAATGTCCACTGGATCTGAAAGTCTACTATAAAAAGTGAATGGAAAAAGAGCTGGGAGAGAAAAGAGGTGTGATAGCAGTGGTGATATGTGTTAGTGCAGAGTTGAAGGTTAAGGGATTGAAAAGACACACTCTTCAATCCCTTCAGTTTTGCTAAAAAAAAAGAAAGAGAAATGACCAATCGTTCTCTACATTGTGGACCAGCTAAAGTAAAAGCCTCTGGATGAATAAATAAAACAGCCAACAGAATACCAATCTTTTTAGGATGGCATGAGAATTCACATTCAAATAGCAAGCAATGGATAAAGATGAACTTTTTAAAACTGTAAGAACTTTATGAACTCTAATAAGCTTTAACTATATTTCTAAAACTCCAGTATACTAAACAATAAGAACTTTAATTCTAAAATTTGTTCCATATTTACAATAATTTCAATAGAATCCTATCTGACCAACTTAATTTATTAATAAGTAATTTTATTTGATGTATTTCTTTTGTAAAATCATTTCATTTATTTTTTATTTTTTGTTCTTTTAAGTTTTTATTATGATTTCTGTTTTCTGTTAAACTAAATTATAAAAATATTAAATTTAAGTCAGGCATGAATGGCTATATAGAAGTTTTATTAGGGGAGGGTAATCTTAGGTTATTCGTTTTGTTGTTGAATTAGGCCAATGGTTTGGATATATTGGTGTAATTAGTAGATGCAGTATGAGGTTCGCTACAGGCAGAATTGCTGTATATGCTGCACACTCCTGTTTTGCCTATGGAAGGGATAATAAGACAGAGATTGCTGTCCCTTCCTATGAAGTTTTTTTATTGCTCTTCTCATCAGATAGATGTAGTATTCCTATCTGGACGAGAGTCAATTTCTTCTCTTAACCTATATTTGTGCTGTCATGTTAATATTACATTGAATACATCAATATATCAGATGGATTGATGTTGGTTTAACTGAGAACTCTTGGCCTAATGTTAAATAAGGGATAAAATATTTTCCTTTCAAATGCAATCTATATAGTCTATTCACACTCAACACTCTAAATGCATTAAATTTATGTTGGGTATAGATGCTTGCATGGATTCGTTATCAGTTAATTATGTTTTTGATTTTCATATTTGATCAAAATATATTGTAACGATATATAAATATGTTGTTACATTAATTTAAAATAAAAACTTAAAAGTTCACAAATAAAAGTAAAAAAAAACTAAACGCTAAAATTAAAATGTTTGTTAATTAAATGTATATACATTCGCACAGATGCCAAACTTTAAAAATATTTTTTTTTAAAAAAAAACAAATAAATAAGTATTTGAACATACTTTTTTTATAAAAAAAAAAAAGTACAAGATTTAAAAATAAAAACAGGTATGAATTAATGTAATCTGTAAATGGAAATGATTGTTTATAAATTGTTTGAAAAGCAAGCTAGCCATGGGCTCTTGTATAATTAAAATGATCTGATGAAAGATAGATAAGAAAAAAAGAGAAATTAGCTTGACCAATGGAAGCACTAAGCCTTGGCTCAGACCCTAACGAAAGTGATGGATTAGTGACGTTTTGTTGATTGAATCTGTGTGGATAATATAAAAAGGGAAATACAATTTTTTCTGGAGTTCCAGCATTGTGTGTTTGAGAGTTGTGGTAGGACGCACATACCACACTCTCTATTTAAAAAAGAAAAAGGAAAAGACTGTGATACCTTGAACCAGCTATTGCCATCTCCAGAACATTATCTTCCAATGGAGGCGTCGCGGGAATTAAAAACAGGAACCTGGACTCTTCTACCATAAGCTATATGAAATGAACAATTATTAAAATCAATTAAGAACTTTCATCAAGTTTTATAAATTGATAAACAAGCCAACTTAAATGTTAACAACGGACTCTTATCTGACTTTTGTAAGTTTTTAAATCAAATTAATAATGTTTAATTTTATATGTTTTCCGATTGATAAAAATCATTTCCATTTTCTTTTTCTCTTATTGTATAAATTATTTGTTGTTTAAATTTTAAATGATGAAATTTAAGGTTGGGTATAGACGTTGCATAGATTCGTTAGTGGTTGATAATGTTGTGGTTTTCACATTCGATTAGAATATATGTCAACGATATCACTGCAAGCATCTTACGATGAATGGTAATGGGATTTGTATATTCCCTATGCAAGTGACGCTTATCGATGACTTTGTATTTTGATCGGTTGTGTTTAATTTGGGATGTTTTTGACCGTGGAATCTGTGCAGCTGATCTATACTCAACATTTTAAACCAAATTTTATAAAATTCATTTGTGCGAACGTATCTAAATGTTAAATTTAAGTTGGGCGTGAATGGCTATATAGTTTGTAAAGTTATATTAAGGGAGGGTAATCTTAGGTTATTCGTTTCGTAGTTGAATTGGCTCAATGGATTGGATATATTTGTGTAATTAGTAGATGTAGTATGAGATCTGCTTCGGGCAGGATTGCATATATACGCCACACACCTTCTGTTTGCCTATGGATGGGTTTGTAAGTCGGCAGAAGACCGCAGTCCATTCCTATGGAGTTTTTTGTTTATTGTTCTACTTGCCAACAGATGTCACATTCCTGTTGGTGGAGAGACCATGTCTTCTCTAATCTACTTACTGATCAGATGTACTTTCCTGACAGTATAGTATTTTGTGTTGTCGTATCATGCTACATTGAATACATGAATGTATCAGATGGATTGGCGCCAGTTGATTGCGAAATTTGTTGCCTAAGGTTAAATCAGGGAAGAATATTTTCTTTTCAAATGCAGATCTATGTAGTCTATTCATACTTGACTATCTAAATAAAATATTAAACTCATTGAAACTTAGTTAAATGTAAAATTAAAAGTTAATATAAAAATCTAAAATGTTAAACTTATTCCTCAAAATTTAAATGTTATTTTATATGTGCGTAAATAAATATTTTTATGTGTTAATTTCTGGCAGTGGCTTTTATTTATTGATATTTAAGATATAAATTAAGATATAGATTTTTATCTCTGCGTCTCCACTGAGCTAGTGACTTGGGCTAACGATCGGAATATTTAAATAAAGTGGAATCTTAACAGCGCGTATCTGCCTACTCTATAAATTTTTCTAGGTTTAAATGCCTAGATGGCGCCTTGTAGAGCAGATATCGTAGTTTGCGGTTAGATTCGATCTTCACTTTCATTTCGATCATTATAATTGGCATCCCAAGTGTGGCCTTACCTCAGAGATTGACCCTGAGAAGGGGAATTGGTGATGATGAAATTTTCTATCTTTAATAAATCACGAGTGCCCTGAGAATTTTAAAAGTGAATCATGCAAATAACATTTGTTGTTTTTTTCTGAAATAAGTACATTTTTGTACTAACGTAAAGTTATAGCCAGATGTTTAATAAACCACTAGTACTTTTGAAAATAAATCATGCTTGTAATATTTCTTCTGAAATTAGTATAAATATATTTGTTGTATTGACGTGGAGTTGCAGTTTGAAGTTTTGTTTAAAAAGTGCTGCCAGTAAGAAAAAATGCGCATATGTAGAGATAAATTCGAGGAATAAAAACTAATAAATAAAACGTAATAATAAATCTAAATCATATTTTTTTTAAAAAAAAAGTCTTGTTAAATTAAAATCTAATCGTTCAAACTTGCGTAAGTAATAGTTAAAGGTAGGAGAAAGAAACTTGGAAGGGAGGGGGCAGAAATTTAGCTGGTAGTAAGGAATCATCAGTCAACTTTTTTTTTTGTAATCATTATATTTGTGTGTAATTTCTGTTTTGTCTTGTAAAAAATAGTTTTGTCCTTTTGAAATTTTCATCAAAATAATCAATTTGTGTAACGTAATTACTCACACTAAGTAAATTCTTTTTTTTTTTAATGTTTTTGTTTTTTGAGGAAGTTTACTGATATGTAACGATATATAAATATGTCGTTACATTAATTTAAAATAAAAACTTAAAAGTTCGCAAATAAAAGTAAAGAAAAAACTAAACGCTAAAATTAAAATGTTTGTTAATTAAATGTATATACATTCGCACAGATGCCAAACTTTAAAATTTTTTTTTTTTTTTAAAAAAACAAATAAATTAGTATTTGAACGTACTTTTTTTATAAAAAAAAAAGTACAAGATTTAAAAATAAAAACAGGTATGAATTAATGTAATCTGTAAATGGAAATGATTGTTTATAAATTGTTTGAAAAGCAAGCTAGCCATGGGCTCTTGTATAATTAAAATGATCTGATGAAAGATAGATAAGAAAAAAGAGAAATTAGCTTGACCAATGGAAGCACTAAGCCTTGGCTCGGACCCTAACGAAAGTGATGGATTAGTGACGTTTTGTTGATTGAATCTGTGTGGATAATATAAAAAGGGAAATACAATTTTTTCTGGAGTTTCAGCGTTGTGTGTTTGAGAGTTGTGGTAGGACGCACATACCACACTCTCTATTTAAAAAAGAAAAAGGAAAAGACTGTGATACCTTGAACCAGCTATTGCCATCTCCAGAACATTATCTTCCAATGGAGGCATCACAGGAATTAAAAACAGGAACCTGGACTCTTCTACCATAAGCTATATGAAATGAACAATTATTAAAATCAATTAAGAACTTTCGTCAAGTTTTATAAATTGATAAACAAGCCAACTTAAATGTTAAAAATGGACTCTTATCTGACTTTTGTAAGTTTTTAAATCAAATTAATAATGTTTAATTTTATATGTTTTCTGATTGATAAAAATCATTTCCATTTTCTCTTTCTCTTATTGTATAAATTATTTGTTGTTTAAATTTTAAATGATGAAATTTAAGGTTGGGCATAGACGTTGCATAGATTTGTTAGCGGTTGATAATGTTGTGGTTTTCACATTCGATTAGAATATATGTCAACGATATCACTGCAAGCATCTTACGATGAATGCTAATGGGATTTGTATATTCCCTATGCAAGTGATGCTTATCAATGACTTTGTATTTTGATCAGTTGTGTTTAATTTGGGATGTTTTTGACCATGGAATCTGTGCAGCTGATCTATACTCAACATTTTAAAACAAATTTTATAAAATTCATTTGTGCGAATGTATCTAAATGTTAAATTTAAGTCGGGCGTGAATGGCTATATAGTTTGTAAAGTTATATTAAGGGAGGGTAATCTTAGGTTATTCATTTCGTAGTTGAATTGGCTCAATGGATTGGATATATTTGTGTAATTAGTAGATGTAGTATGAGATCTGCTTCGGGCAGGATTGCATATATACGCCACACACCTTCTGTTTGCCTATGGATGGGTTTGTAAGTCGGCAGAAGACCACAGTCCATTCCTATGGAGTTTTTTGTTTATTGTTCTACTCGCCAACAGATGTCACATTCCTGTTGGTGGAGAGACCATGTCTTCTCTAATCTACTTACTGATCAGATGTACTTTCCTGACAGTCTAGTATTTTGTGTTGTCGTATCATGCTACATTGAATACATGAATGTGTCAGATGGATTGGCGCCAGTTGATTGTGAAATTTGTTGCCTAAGGTTAAATCAGGGAAGAATATTTTCTTTTCAAATGCAGATCTATGTACTCTATTCATACTTGACTATCTAAATAAAATATTAAACTCATTGAAACTTAGTTAAATGTAAAATTAAAAGTTAATATAAAAATCTAAAATGTTAAACTTATTCCTCAAAATTTAAATGTTATTTTATATGTGCATAAATAAATATTTTTATGTGTTAATTTCTGGCAGTGGCTTTTATTTATTGATATTTAAGATATAAATTAAGATATAGATTTTTATCTCTGCGTCTCCGCTGAGCTAGTGACTTGGGCTAACGATCGGAATATTTAAATAAAGTGGAATCTTAACAGCGCGTATCTGCCTACTCTATAAATTTTTCTAGGTTTAAATGCCTAGATGGCACCTTGTAGAGCAGATATTGTAGTTTGCGGTTAGATTCGATCTTCACTTCATTTCGATCGTTATAATATAGACATTTGGTAAGTAATGATACCTTACAGTGAGTATCAAAAATATATTTATTCGGATGACTTTTAAGTTATTGGTGTCAATGCAGCATCTTATGATGAATGCCATTGGGTTTCTTATGAATTTCCTTCTGCAATTCCATCAATGACTTAATATTTTGATCATTTATGTTTATTTTGAAATGTATTTGACCACGTAATCTGTGTAACCGATCTATACTCAACATTATAAAACAAACTTTTATAAATCCATCTGTGCAAACTTATAAAAATTAAAATGTAAATTAAAATCTAAAATCAAAGTTAAAAATGTAAGTTAAATTTTAAAATGTAAAACTGATACTAAAAATAATTTTAAATCTTATATATGTTTAAATAAATGTTTGTGTGTTAATTAATGGCAGTGGCTTTTTCTATTTATTTTTTAAGTGAAATATTATTAGATAAGAATTTATATCTTATAAATCTCTGTGTCTCCCTGAGCTAGTGACATTGGGCTAACGGTCGGAATAAAATATATACAATTTTTTTTTTCAAACTTACATATCTGCCTACTATATAAATTTTTCTAGGTTCAAATTCCTAGATGATGCCCTTGTAGTGCAGATATGTTAAGACTCCCCCCGATCATTATAATATATATATATCTTCAATATACACCTATATCACCTTATACACATATAAATGCCCAGGTGCCAATTCTATTCAAGATAGAATAAAATTTATAATTTAGATTGTGTCTCTAATTATGGATAAGACTTTTATTAGTATTAATCTACAGCTTAGCTCAGTTGGGAGTTATAGGGTCTCGTGGTCATCTAGAATGCAAAAGGTGTGAGAAAAGCATTTATAAAGAATAATTATATAATGTTTATTTAGAAACATAATAAGTACTTACTTAAGTTATCAAAAGAAAGCAATTCATGAATTAAACCAAGAATCATGATATATTCAATTCTTCCACCATCCAAGTACATACCAGACCAATCACGCCATTCATCTAATATGTTTGGGAATCACTGTAACAATAATCAATCTACAGACATTTGATTTAGATTTCACAGCTATACCAATGTTTATTTAAATGATGAAATAATCTCAGTGCTCTATTATATTAACAATAAGTCAATCCTATTATAAGATGATAATTCAGTAATGAGGAATTATTGTGAAACTGATAATTCTTACAATGAAATAAAGAATAGACAATGATAGAGATCAGATGCATTTTTATCACACATCATTATCTATTTTTGACAAGGTAAAGTCTATATCTTGGCATTATGCAATGTTTGGATCAATTAATTCAGTGTTATCTAAATAGAATGCATATATTATTGAACTGATAAGTATTACAATCATATTGTGTTGAACATGTGTGTGTGTGTGGAAATGGTCAATCAAGCGTACATGACAAAATAATTCAGAGTGAATCTTACTTCAACAAACATTTATTACAAGTCACATTTTTTTACAAACACATCGATGATGATTTAACACTAATTTCGCATTTACTACAAGCTTGACTAAATAACATTTAAATCACATAAATCCTATACACTTAATATTTGGAGGCTCTTCCTCGTATCTGTTATTTCAATATTATTTGCAACTCTATTTATTAAATTATTAACAATACAAAATAATTATATATTTACATACCGATGTTTATGTCATGTATTCTCATTCTGTGCTCTCAATGGATTAAAAAAAGTGGTATCAAATAATCAACTAATGTCATTGAAATGATTTCTGTATGACCATAAATTTCTACTTACTATATAAAAGTAAGTAACCATTTTATTAAAATTAGCATTAAATAAAGTAAAAAAATTGTAATCCAATGTTACATTCATAACGGGAGGGTGAATTGCCAGTAATAATAAATGAAATAATGATCATGTGGATGGTATGATTTGACAAGCTACTTAGAACTTACTATTCCAGTGATGGCCTCCCTCCATATCTTTGAGTTTATCATATATCTGAATGTGAGCGCATTTATAAATTCACAATTATAACGCATTTATTGATTATATTTTCTATCGGTTTACTTGCGGAATGAATAAAATTCACATTACAGATAGTACAATGAGCTAATCATTAAAATATTAATCCAACTTCAAGTATATTACAGAAATCACTAAAACATTTATGTGAAATAACTAACATATACTACATGGTGATAATTACATGGAATGAAGAGGGACAGCAAAATAATAACAAATAAATATTCACATATGTGCACGTGAGGGTTAACAAGACTCCAAACATCAACCCAGCCAACTTATCATGTATAAATGCGACATCTATCACTTCACTTTAAGGAATATAATTATCACATCATATACTATCAAATAAGGAAATATACCACCACCCATGGCTCAATAGGTAAATAAATAAAGGGAACATTACTCAATCCAAATATCATGATTATCCCCTCAATCACTCCTTCATTCAAAAGGTATCTAGCACATTTTATATAACACAAATCCATAAACAGATAAACTCTAAATTTTCACACTCTTTAACACATAGCACCAACCAAAACTGATAGAAAAACAAAAAAAGCATAAATGTAACTCTTATAAAATAGCTTATGACAGTGAACACATGTGTGAACATATGATCATGTATGAAATATTTCAAAATCAGATCAGACAAAAAAAATGTTATATTAGCATTAATTAAATTATAAATGAATCTAATAACTATGAAAAATTATGAACGTTGACTTTCAAATTAATGTAAATACTATCAAATAAGCCTGACCATTCAGCAATATTGGCATAAATATTTCCATGTATCTATTTATCATTACCAACTAATAAAGCACTCAATTTGCATCGATAATATTAGCATGAGAATATAACATTTTTACATAATACAATAAAAGAAAATATTACCGGTTTGGTATAATTTATACCAAAATCTCTGAGACATTCTAGAGGAGATTAGGCAAGTAAATACATAATAATAACAACTCATATTAATATCAAACTAAACATAAAAGAAAATTTACTTATCTATCATATGCAATGGGAAGAAATACATGTCAAACCTTCTATCATTAAAATAAAAGTTTCCCTTTTCTTTTTTTTTAGTTCACACTTAAAATTTTAAGAGTAGAAATGTATATGTAGCTCACAATGATAATGATGAATAAACAGACATTAAAACATATAAACATTACTCCTGCAAGTTAAATGTGAATTGTACAAAAAGAGCAATAATCTTCAATGTTCTTAGGGCTTCCTAGTGAATATTACAAGCAGCTTTTGCACATATTTCAATCAATTACTTTGTCATAAAATTTCCAAACTCAGCAAGATCATCCAAGTAAATGTTTATGATTCATGCTATTTTCAACTTTGTTCTGTTTAAAATTTCCAGCATTCAATAAAATTTAATAACAATTAAGATCAGGGTTATTTGGCCATCCATGCTTATACATATTTCTGATATATAATTATCAAATATCATTAAGTCATGCATTCTATCACTCATTTATAGGTGTGAGTGGGAAGATAATATGGTATACATAGCTATTCTAATAATGTAAAGTATTAGAATGAATAATTTCTCTGTTTCAGCCTTATTTTACACAATAAAAATAGAAAACTTATTAAATGAGAGTCAATAAAATATTTCATTAAACAGTTCAGCATAACTTTTCCAATTATTATCAGCATTGTTAATTTATGTACTTCCAGTATCACACTATTCATTATAAGTAAGTTATAGCAAAATTGTATTAGCAATTTTTTATATAATATCCATGCATTTTGAATCAAAGTAAATTCAAATTGTTAGTCAATAAAAGCTGGAGTTGGTGTACCTTTAAAAGTTTAGCCTTCCATATTGAACAACCATATCCTCTGTCTTTCTCAATTAACATTGGCATTTATGCTTGAGTAATATGAGAGAAATTTACTTTGTGAAGGGAATAGTAAAGAATTTAATGAAAATATTAGGTTCTTTTGCTTTATTATATTTCTTTTTTTTTTCAGAAAAGTATTTCACCTTCTCTAAAACTTTTTCTGAAATTCTCAGTCTACTTAGCCATGCCTCTTTTTTTTAGTTATAATGAGGCCAACAATATGCAAGAATTTATTACTTGTAAAAAAAAAAAATGTTAGGAATAGAGTATTGAAAAAAAATATTATAACATTCTATTAACTGTCCTAACCTAATATGCCATACGAGGGTACCACCAGGCCATTAGAACCTGGAAAATATATATGGTAGGCAGATACATGTGGGAGAGGTTACCTTTTTATTGAACTGAAAGCACCAGTCGCTAGCTCAGGGAGAGGCTGAGCTTAAAATATCATACTGTATATTCAAATTTCTAATGCTTACTTTTAAATATTAATAAAATATATAAAATAAGTTACTGCCAAAATTAATTCAACAAAACATTTTATTATAACGCATACACACATTAAAAAGATTCTGAAAATTAAATCAACTAAATATATTAGATTTCGATTATATGCACAGATGGAAGCATTTAATAGATTTAAATACAATTTTAATATTTTATTAAGTATGAACATGCTACATAGATTATGCAACAACCAACCCAATCTCTTAATCTTATGCCAAAAATCTCACATTTAAACCAATGCTAGCTTACTGATAAAACGATGTGACCAATGCAAAAAGAGATTATTAGTATAACACAATCATGCTAACAGAAAATTTACATCTGTAGCATGATATCTTTAGAAAAATAATGAATCATGGTGAGAAAGAATGAGCATCTTCCCCCTGATACAAGAACAAAATATATGAGAAGCTCTGTAAATGGTGATATCGGTCTTTGCTGGCTTACTGTCCCAGTAAGAGTGTAAGAAAATCAATGGCATAGGAAATACATCTATGATCATTAACAATGTGGTGACTACTCTTCTGGGTCATACGTTCAGGTGGGTATTATGCTCTGTATGCTAACATGGTACAAGGGAACGAGTATCCAATGCACCTACCCAAGTTACATTGACATAATACATCTGTACATCCATTCACTAGCACCAATCCAACTAAGAAACAATTACCCCAAAACTAACACATTTTAAACTAACAATCTTACGAATCTATGCAGCCATTCATGCTCTCTTTAAATAATTAATTTAAAAGAAATTATGAGAATGGAAATGATATTAAGCATATTTAAAAAAAAGGAAAATATATAAATAATTTAAAATTTAGTCAGATAAGAGATTTCTTTTAAAAGTTAAGTGACATTTACAATACTGGAAAAAGTTTGCATTATGTGATTAATGTTCATACTTCATTTAAAAGAAAAGTTTATACTTTCCAATGCTATAGGTAAAGTCCGTCTTTGTAATCCTTGATGCATGGTAGAATTCAAAGTTCTTTTCATTTTCTATTCTTTTAGAGGGAGAGAAGTCCATTGCTAGCTATTTTTTGGGAACCGTCCTATTCTGGAGACTGCTTCAGCAACCGCAAATATGGGAGACGTAAATTATTGCTGACCCCTACACTTTGGAGATCCGCAATACACTTACCAATATACTTAATAATACACCATCAGCAAGAGTAATCTAAAAATCTCTTCTCCCTTCAGTTTTTTTTTTGTTGTCCACTCTTATCAGTAGTATTTTTTTTTAGATTTATCTCTTATCTGACTATATGCCCAAAGGCCGGTTTGCAATCACCTCAAAATAGAAAATCATTTCCATTCTAAGAATAAAAATAACTAATTAACAGCATTTTTTTAAAAAAATTATTTCATATTAAAAAGAATTCTGTTTTTAGACTTTAACTTTAAATTATATAATTAGTTTGTCATCTGTGCAAACTAATATATATATATATATATATATATATATATTAGTTTGAATTAATATATATATATATATATATATATATATATATTAATTCAAATCAAATTATTAAATTTCCTTTTTTTATATACATATATTTCTACTTGAGAGTGATTATATATATTTTTTTACTTTTATTTGAAAGAAATGTACCAGCATATATTTATTCCATTACAATATATTACATTACAAATACTAACTAATAATAAATGAAATAAATAACTTTTACATTTTCAAATGAAAGATTTTATGCAATAAATAATTAAAATCATACTAAATGATGGTGTGTGTACATCTGTCTATCCATTAATCGAGAGGTCTATTAATGACTGAGCTATTAGCAATATCTATGGCAAAATAAATAATGTTATTGCAAAACGGATATTCTGAGTGATAATTAGAAATATGAATGGGGTGTGAAGTGTGAAATGATGTGAATGGGCATGCATCCACATGTACAAGTTAGATCTTGGAATGGCAATAAACAATAGATTATAAAATTAATAAATAAGCACTCATCATGGTCTTACAGACAAACAATACTCATTCCCTAGTTTAGCTTTCATACCAACAACTTCTGATGCAATCCATTCCCCTCTCCCACTATTAGATATACATAAGAAAATTGTAATGGTTGATACACCCCAACTAATATTCTAAGAACTTTTCAACCAAATTATGCATTAAGTTATATCACAATTCATTTTTTTATTAAGTACCCCTGACCACTATTGGGACAATGTGAACTTCCCACATTCCTTCATGGTGTCAATCTGGAAGATCACTCTCTATATATATATATATATGACAATAGATGGTGTTATACCAAAAAAAACACCTTCAAGTGTTTGTTTACATAAACGTCAGAGCGAGTATTTCACTATCTCTAACTTAATTAAGTTAGAGATATTGAAATACTCGCTCTGACGTTTATGTAAACAAACGCTTGAAGTTGTTTTTGGTATAACGCCATCTATTGTCATAAATACAAGCGTATGCAAGTTTTTAACTTGTGTTTTTTTGTTTTTCATATATATATATTGTCACATACTAGATAAATGTAAATTATTAATGAAAATAGTATTAATAGTTGATATATCTAACTTTAAGAAATATTTAAATGAATTTAAATTAGAACTTGCAGTTTGTTTTAAAATATTAACATATTTAGAAAATAATTAAGATTTGAATGAAACCAATAAATTATAGATGTTATACTACTAAGAACTGCAAGAAAGATTGATAGTACAAAAAAAAAACAATTTACTAGTATTTTTTTTTACTGAGACATGATAATGCATGATAAAATAAGAGGATGAGAATCATTTTTAAAAGGGCCTGGTAGAAAGAATTGAATAAAGTTTTGTAAAATGGCACATAAAAGAGTTCATAATAGTATAAAAAATATAAATACAAATTAGTATGGAAAACTATATAAGAAAATAATAGCCTCAGAAGTATAATACTACATCTTGCTATTGAAAGAACAATACTTTTGAAATAAAGAAAAAATATGGAACTATTGCTAGAAAGGGAGATGATGTCATGGAATGTGAGAAAGAGATCCATAAAGAATTATATAGTAATAAAAAACAAGAAATTAAATCAATCATTTTTTTTAATTGCCCACCATTTGAAATGAAAAAAAATAAGACATGAAATTAAATCTATGAAGGAGAGGAAATTTCCAAAAATGATGGAACTGTAATCACTATTTTAAATGAATCATATAGTGAAAAAATTGAACACAAAGTTATATATTAAACATTTAAATAATGAAGATGTTCCAGATGATTGAAATAATACAGTAGTAATATTGATATTTGAAAAAAGTGCTAATGAAAATATTAAAATTACAGACCTAGCAGTTTTTTATTTGTTCTATATAAAAAATTTTACCAAGACAATGACAAATTGCAAAAAGTGAACGGACCAAAGAACCATCTGGATTGGAAAGTGATTCGGACATAGGTAATTACATTCAAGGTATAGAAAACTTAAAGAAAAAAGTAACTAATATGATTTGCATTTATAGATTATAAATAACGTGATTTTATAAGAAAGCATTTCTAAAATTATTAAAACAGTGGAACATTAAGATATATATTAAGGAAATTGGAATATTCTCAGGAATATTTTCCAAAATTCCAAAAAAAAAACCTTAGATACAACAAGCTGATTCCTTATTCCAAAACTTTTTACAAGTGTATATCAAAAAGTATTTAGTGGATTAAAATAAGAAGCTAAAAAAGTGAATGTAAATAATTTAAGTCGACCAGATTTTGCAGATGATATTGTTTTTGAAAGTAGTGATTTGCAGTTTTAATAAAAGTTAGAAGAGTAATCAGATGAAAATAATGAATTAAAATTAAAAGCAAATGCTAAAAGTGTAAAATAATATTCAATGAATTTTCTTAGTAGAAAAAAATAAAATCAAGAATAAAGAATTCAGTTTATTAATACAGAGTCAAACATAATGAGTGATATTAATCATTGAATTATACTTGGATGGAATACTTTTGGTTGAAATAACTTAGTATTAAAAGGAAATATGTTTTTGTGTTCAAAATATTATGAATGAAATTCATGGGTGGAAGACTGAAATTTAGCTCAGCTGAATATATTGCTATAAGAAATGATAATATACAAACAGTTCAAGCTTTAAATTAGATCCCAAAGATTGTAAAATGTCTAAAATGAGAATGTATACTGATGTGTTGCACAGAAAAAAAGCTGGTATTAAATAAAACTGGACTCAGTTTAGAAAGAATATCATCTTGAAATGGATTGATAATGATAGAAAGTGGTAATAATTAATAATTAATTAATAATAATATTTTTTTATTTAAGAAAGTGATGGAAAATAATTAACAAATAAGAAAAAATTTCAAATATTCGTAGTTGAGCAATCACTCCAAACAAAATATAGAATCTTAACAATAAGTTATATGTTCAAATGGAATATAAAACATTAATTAATACATTTTAGATGTATTTTTATATTACTTATTCGTCTAAATTCTCCATTTAGTTTACTTGTATTATTTTATATCTGCATGTGCAATGTTCATGCATTTTATTAAATGAATTTTTCATCAGATTATTACTTCGAAACTATGCTTAAAATATATTTAAAATCATTATAGTTCTGAAAATATTTTTTCGTAATTCACTTGATCCAAGGAACATGAAGAAAAAGCTTAATAGAATTCAAATATCATCTAATGTTCTAGTTTCTGCATTATTTTTTTTTTTTTTTTTACTTAGTATTATCTAAAGTCTTAGTGGGCAAGAATAAAATGCCCTTAATAAAACATTCTATAACTCTATTATAAATCTTTACTCTCTCTCTCTCTCTCTCTATGTATGTATATGTATATATATATATATATATATATATATATATATATATATTGTAATGGTCAGATTTGTACACTCATGCAACAAAATCCAGAGTAGAGGCAAAATACACCAAAGCTGACTGGAGTGAGGCGGTTGAGACCTCTAATCTGACCAAAATTCAACTTATTTACCAGTACTTCATGATTTAACACCCAATGAATGACATTCCTGAAGTTACACTCAGTCTTAATTTAACCTGTAAGCTAGCATAGGACAAGGAGAAACATGAGACTCAAGAGATAAATACTGACTTAACTAAATGGGTGGAATAGATCAATTGACACACTATTTATTTTCACTATAGCATTATATACCCAGCATATAAAATCATTAAGAAATTGGAATAGTAAAATGTGGACTGAGTAAGATAATGTGGATTGGTTTGTAATAGATCCATGAGCAAGGAAGATATGAAACAATTTATATTTTAAAAATGTTTATTAAAACAATAATATAAAATAAAGTAGCACAATGACAAGGATTATATGGCATTAAATATGTATATTTAATACATGTACGCATTTCATAGTGAATGAGACTAGCTGTCTCATATTAATATATTCCAATAAATGTATATGCGGTTCGTAAATAATGCATATTTATATAACATGCTCATTCTATTGTTCTTGGTTTGCTAAAGTTATAAGTTAATAGTCTAGCAGAGTTGATGAATACATACAGCTCTAATGTGGTTGTTATATATTAATAGTGTGAGCAAATAAATAAGTTCAATATTTATGCAGATTCAACCTGATAACCAAGATTTAAACTTCAGTCTAAAGCTGAATAATTAATTAATAAGAAGAAAAATAACTGGTTACTTTTAGATTCATATATATATGCTATGGTGCATTATAAAATACTTAAAAATAAGTTTGCAGTGCGAGTGAGTACTTATTTGGGAGCTTCAGCATCAAATGCTCAGTTGCTCTGATACTGGACAGTTTACTGCCATTTATATAAGAACATATAAATTCAGGAACTCAGATAGGCTTTATAAAAATGGTCTGGACCCTCATGTCCATTTATAATAAAGAGAGCCATACCTAAACTAAAGAATGGGACAGTTAGTCACCGTGAACCCATTTCAAAGATGCAGCAAAATGTAAACACATGTGTGTGTACTATATAAAGACACTCACAATGCACACACAAAAGACCAATATGTATGCATATAATTACTTAACTGTGCCTAAAACAGATAGCTTCTATCTGTCAAACTAACACAACCCAGTTCTTAGACTAGCATTATAATTACGCTAATAAAAAGAATATAATCTAGTTAAAATCCTGAATCTGCATATATATATATATAATTGCAATTAAGAAGAGAATGTATATTTGATGGGAATTAATAAACATTAGCAAATATACTTTAAAATCATCCCTTCTAACTAACAGATATCAAAGTCATAACATATAAAAAACTGACTAAGCAAACCTTGTAAAATATAATGCAATTTATAATATATGACAGTAACCAGGCATAGCGATCATTTATTATCTAATAATATTATTATTTCGGAACAGCAATTTAATACACCAATCATGATTCTTAAAATGTTTAAAGTGGAGATTTTCATTATCTCAATTGTAAATTAGTTAATAATTATTTGCTGTTTCGAGAGGTGGGCATATTATAACATATATTAAATTTAAACAGAATAATTGTAAGCAAATATTTACAACAATAAATATAGGCATGACTGCAGTTTTTTAGAAATTTAAGATAATTGATTGCAGATATTTACAGATTACAAAAAGTAAAGTCTTTTAATTTATAAAAGAATTCAGGCAAGTTTACAAGGTTAAACTATAAATGATTTCATTGTTACTTTAAAAAATAATTTACAGATTATAAAAAAGTAGATTGACGTTAAATGATTTTACAATATATTGATAAATTTAGAATTTTAACACAATTTCTTTTACAAATGATTTAATTAAAGAATTTTGAGAAATTATATAGAACATTCTTTATAGGAAATAAGCTAGCTTAGATTGTAGGTTTATAGATTAATTTATAGAGCTGCAGTTTTTAAAAGAACATTAATGGTCTTCTTGGTAGTGGCTTGTAATGCAAGTACATCAAACAGTGGTGTAAGGACATTCTACTCAGGATAGATTTATGATTTTATCTTCTTCTCACAGCAGACTGCTGGAAGGTCTCTTCTCCCTGCGATGATGATAATGCCATTAGGCATGCAGTGATGAATAGAAATTGCCATCTTGGGACAGGGACAGCTATCTTTAACCTAGCTAGCCATTTAAAGTCCAAGTTGGTGCAATACAACCCTCCACAAAAGTTTACAGAAAGAATTAAGCCCTGCAGCAAGAAATGTGCTTATTTATACATTTTTCAGATTAAGATCAGCTTGCCATATGTTTACCTAGGAATCCCCCCTCACAATTTTATAGCTCATATGTTTAATTTCCCTGTAAATTTTCACTAGAGCCTGTTTCTTCAATTTTGATATTCTTAATTGCTTAAAATTTTTAATGGTTTTAGTCTGGAAAAGTTATTCATTACAATTGTAATGAGTTTGGAAAAAAAATATATTGATTTAGATACCATTTAGATAACCGTGTCATGTGAAGGTTTGGTTTCTGGTTTTGTTTCTGATTTATTTGATTAAAATTGAGAATTGCTATAGCTTTTAATGACAGAATGATCACCTGTAGGAGGTTATCTGCAAAATACCACATATTCTTCAAAATGTCAATTCCTTTTAAATAAAACCAAATTATTATTTAGTGAATATTTAAACTGTACATTTTATTTTGAATAAAACAAATTTTATAACAAATATTATTTAATAAAAAAAATATAAACACTCCAATATATGTAGATAAAGAATATCATAGTCATTTATCCATGCATGTATGTGCGATAATACCTATATAACTGTGTTGATGCATATACCCATGTACTAGAGGACGTTTAAACTTGGCATAGATGTGGCTTTGGCGAAAAATAGGTGAAACAGTTATGAGGGAAGAAATATACTGTTTCAATATATATATAAGTAAATTTAATAAACAGTATGATATGAAGGTAAATACATTAAGGGTATATCTTTAAAATTCTACAAAATGTGGTGGATAACTATTAAATGCAAAATAAAAAATGTAATTGTTCATAATATATATAAATTCAATAACAAAATAAAATGGCATAAATATGGTATTATGCAAAAGTTGGCATTGAATATTGAAGTTTAAATATTTAGTGTGAACATGATTTTTCTTTTTATAGTTAAATTATTATGCTTAACATTTACTCATTTTTTAAATTAAAAAAAAATAGCCATCTGCATCTATGTCAAACTTGTTTCTGTAATTACTTTGCAATATATTGTAAGATTAAATATATTATATGCTTCCAAAATAGTTTTAATAAGCACAATGATAAAATAATGCAAATTTATCACAGCACATAGATTATACAATTTTTATTCTTTGCCACATTTCTTTTGTATTTTAATAATGGTTGCCATATTTATATTTGAAATTGTTCAACATTTTTTATTGACAATTAGGTTATATACTGAATAAATAGATTTGTTAGTGGTGTAACTGTTTGCACAGTACATGTATGTGTTTTTGCATCAAACAGTCTATATATATATACAGATATGACTTACATGCAACTGTAAATTTGTTTTTCGCTTTTGAAAATAGTTAAGTCAAAACAATAAATGAGTAAGTTCTAATAATAAACTTTGATAAAGATAATTAAATATAAACCATCAGCACACCTTATAAACATGTAAATCAATTCCGGTTTTGTGTTCTTTTTTAATTGGAGTTATTTCTAAATTTAATTATTTACATTTGAGAAGTTGAACATGATAAAATGATTTCTGACATTCTCAGTGCTGCTACTTCTAATGAATGTCACAAACATTCTGATTTTTCAATATAATTTACAAATTTTTTAGATAGTTTGAAAGTAAAATAAAGTTAAAGTTGATTCCCCCCTTTCATATTTTTTTTTTTTTATAATGAAAAATTAAATTTAGCTACATGTCACAAATAGCAAATAATTTTTACAATATTTGTTCAAACAGGCATGTTTCAAGTAACATTCAAATAAATTAATATCTGCAATTTTAACTTTAAATTTACATAATGATATTATCTTTTTTTTTCTATTTTTTTATTATTAGTATCAAAATTATGCCTAATTAAACTCTAATTTTACAATTAACTTTTTATTTAAGATAAAGTATTATTTAAATACTTTAAAATGTATATTTAAAATTAAAAATATTCACAAGTAGTATTAGGACAATAAGTATTATTTTTTGCTTAAGTAGCAGTGACTTGCAAAACTTAATGAATTTCCTGATGATTATGGAGTTTTAGTTAAGATTTTTGAAAATATAATATGACAGTGCTTATAAACTTCAATAGAGTTATTAACTGAATATTCTGAGCTATTTATTTTATATTTTAAATTTTTATACTACTAAATGCTTTTATAATAATGAGGAATTACAATAATGTTCTATATATTAAGAGTATAATTTGTTTAAATGAAACTGGAAGTAGATCTACTGTGAGTGGTCAGATAGGATTGTTAATATTATGGGAAAGTATTTAATGCTATTGACATAAAACTTGACTTCACTACTTTATGTTTTAATGTAGTGGTAGGTTTATGAATTGATTTTTAGCTGAGTAAAGTAAATAAAGTCTCAGTTTTAGTTAATTGAATGGAACAGTTGAATGCCTTTAGAACACTTCAAACTTTACTTAAAGTTCCAAAATACATTCAACTGTTAGTAAGTAACACACATGTTAATATATAACACAATGCTTTGAGTCAAAAGAAAAAAAACTTATAAATCTAAATGAGTGCATCAAAATCCATACTTTAAAAGACAACCTATCAACTTCTCAGTTAAAAATATATTTTTAACATCTAACAGATTGTGAAATTTCTGTTCTGGAAAATTATTAAAGTTTGCCATCATCCTATCAAATATCCCATTATTAAATATAATGGTACCCAGTGAGAGAGTCACTCTAAAATTATCTCTAGAAGAAGCAACATAATTACACTGAAGAATAAAAAAAAACATTTGAGAGACACCAAAATCTAAAAACAATCATTTCCCATGATGAGAGGAAAGCTATTAAATTTCCCAAAGTAGACAATCCAAAATCATTTCCCCTGCTGTTAAAGACAGTGCTAAATTAGTAATGGATACAAGTGATTATGATGACAAAATAAAAAGCTCCTTACTGCAGATGAAAATTTATAAGGCAACAAATTCAATACTGAGTACAGAAACAAAGCCTTGCAGGTATTTCACTAATAAGTAAATTACTATCATATTCCAGAAAAATTCCCCAACTTTATTAGCTAATTAAAATCCATTAGGATCAGGTGCCATTAAGAACTATTGTTAGTTGTAGAAATTGATCTTGTCAAAACTTGTCAACATTTTTTTTCAAAGTTTTTAGTTCTTTGACATACAAGAATTTCTCTGAGATTCTAACCAATAACTCTTCTTATCATATAATTTTTTACAGCTTTTGTTTTATATTATTACAAAATGTGAAATGAGGTTTTGTGCATTGTATGTTTCCTAATACCTTCTGGGTTGAAACTTGTTTTTACAACTTTGTAATGAACACATAATCTCAATCTCCCTAAGTTTATATTACTTATGTACAGCTTTGTCCCATTTTTTCAAAATAGCAGCAATTCCATTTGTAGATGGCTGATTATTCTGAATTAGAGGCTTATTCAATTTCAAATCAATTATCCTTTCTATACTACAATATGGTTCTTTATTCCTAACTTTATGAAGCATCTTAAATTTAAATTTTATATATTTCATAATATAATTAATCTTATCTGATGCCTCACTGGTTGTCTTATCTGCATAAATTTTATTTATCTCCAATGCTTTTCAAATTTTAATTCCCTCTTTAATGATAGATTTGTCAACCCAAATGAGGATTTGTTCAACATAGCCTGGTGAATTGCTTAGTTATTTGTACAATTGGAGCTTTCAATAAAGAACAAACAGTAAATATTTTTAATTTAACATTTTGCTTATGGAAAACCTTCACATAACCATCTTTATGGCTATCATATCTTCCTGGCATAAATCAATCTCTGATCCCATTTTGCTTGTTAACTCTCACTATGTATCTGATATCTCCATATGTATTAGGTTTCTTAACTAGCATCTGCCACCAATCTTTTGAATCAACATATAATAAATTATTAGAAAGGACCAATTTTTCCTTTTTGGACATGAGGCACAAAGACAACAACTTCACTAAATTATTTGAAGATACTAAATGATTTTCTGTATCATCTTTTTTCACTGGTTTTATTTTCATAGACCTTACATCCATGGAATTCTCCTTATCTAACTTTTCTTCAACTGATTGACAACCTTTAACATGTTTTGCTTCTTGGCACATACTTAACTTCCCTCTATAGTTATTTACAACATCTTTCATATGTTCTATTCTATTCCTGTTTTCATTACCAAATCTAGTTTGTGAAATTTGATTAGACCATTCCCCTTCCTAAATCTTTTAATTTTTTCAATCTATCATGATTACTCACTAGAATCATTTTAATTTTAGAATAAATGTCTGGTATTAAACCATCCAATTTTATTTTATTAAATAAACTATCTGTTTAATTTTTGTGCTCCTCTCCCAATTGATTAATGTTATATTTTAATGTTTATATTACTCATCTCTTTCTGACTATTGTTATCTTTAATTGTCTCCTTAATTCTTTCTATTCAATCTATTAATTTTTTCTCTAATTTTTTAAAGTTTTCTCAAATGTTAGATTGATACCTTTGATCTTCAGTTTTACTAGATCTTATAATGTGTAAATTTTTTTCTATTCCCAATGCTTTTTTAAATTCTAGGGTGCTTTTGTCAATTTCTTCTTTTACTTCTGTCCTTATAAATTCAAATTTACTTTTCATTAATTCTATATGATTCTTAATACTTTTAATGCCATTACCTAAAGCTCCATCTAAATGCTCTATTTTCTTATTGATTTCATCTTTACTAACTGTAAATTTTTGATAACTTCTTAGACCAAACTTGGAGAGTTTGAACATTCTTATGAATGTATTTCTTTAATTTTTATCTATTTTCTCTTTTACTCCATACATAAGTTTCTTTTTTGTTGCAAACTTTTTATTTAACTCTTCAAATTGTTTCTCTAAATCTCCCTTTATAAACTTAATGGCTTGCTGATTTTCTACTATACCATTATTCATAAATTCTAACTTGTCACTTAACAGCTCATTATTTTATTTTAGTTTTTCACTTAAAGATTTATGAGTTTCTTCCAATTTTTCACTAAAAGATTTACTATCTTTTCTCAAAGATTTATTATCTTCTCTTAAACAAATATTTCTTCCAATTTTTCATTTAAAGATTTACTATCTTCTTGTAAAGATTAAATATTTTCTTCCAATTATTCACTTAAAGATTTACGATCTTCTCTCAAAGACATTATTTTCTTTTAACTTTTCATTTAAAGATTTATTTTCTTATAACTTTTTATCAATTTTCATTAGAAACACCAATAAATAATCAAAATTTTGCTTTTCTTCAAACTCACCCCTTTTTTCTTCTATCATTTTATGTTGAATACCTTTTTCCATCCTTATTTTCATTTCCAACATTTCCTTCAGATCTTGTTCTTGAACAGAACAAATAATTTCCTGATTTTCTTGAATTTTAATTCCACTCATTTTAATTTTTCTTTATTCTAAAGCACTAAAATACCTCTTTTAAAACATGAGATACTTCAATTCATAAAAAAATCTCTACTAGGCTATTTTCAACACTTAATAATTCCCTAAAATAACTTGGTAAATCAATTATATTTCACTTTTATCATCTTTATTATTAGATCATATAAACAATATTCATTATTTATTTAAAATAATATTAAAATTCATACAAACAAGTTGCATTTTCTTTTTCAACCATAATCTCCACCAACACCACATGAAATGTTAATGTACAAATTATATAAATCTAATTAAGATTTGCCTACTGATCACATAATCATATTACACTAGTCTTTAATTAATATTTTATCAAAAATCAAATTTTTAATTCTAACAATTATATTTAATAATTCAATTAATGTGCTAGACATTTTCCTATATAAATAAATGATTATAATCAATGATTAGTTCATTAATCAGGCCCCACATTGGGTTCCAAAAGGGTGTAATGTGCCCTGACAATAGGAGGACAACCCCTATCAGTTATGCCAAGTCCCTACATTAGACTATACTAGGATTTTATCTAAGTATCATTTAATAGAATTACCATTTTTAACTATGTTTAATCAAGCAAAACAATTGTGAGACTCATGTTATCAACAAGATTACATATCCTTTAACATTAAATAAATACTAAAGAATTTATCCAATGCCATAAGAATATTTGGAAACTCTTCCTTATTCAGTATCTAAATACTCTCATGACTAATGCCAATGCTTAAATCAATAGAATAAAATATTTATAATGATGACATATAATTAATCTATTCAATAAGTTGTATTGTTGTTTTATTGTATGGTAATCTTTTGTTATTTTACTTTTATTACCCTATCATTAAGAATAACCTTGATAGCAGTATCATTCTAAGGAGATCTCAGGATTATCATTGATTTTCAATTAGTTATTTGAACTACCTATAAAATATCAAGAAAGAGTTTTCTGAACTTTATAGGTAGTGCATCATTTAAGAAAAAAACTTATTGCCTGGATCTATAATTAAAATTGTACTACTATTTTATATTTATGTTTTCTAATTCTTATTATTAACCACTATTGTTAGCTAAATTGTAATTATGTTTGATACTTTTAACAATAAATAATTCATAAATTTAATTTCTTATAAATAAGCATACTTCAATAATTTGCAATATTATCAATGACTTATGTAAAGTAAAAGCTCTTTTATAAAGGGTGTGTTGAAATGATGGATGTATTATTCTGTGATAAATTAATTTCTTATTATAATCTCAAACTGTACACCCTGGGTTCATGTGATGTAGTGAAAATGACTCATAAAAGAAATAAAACTTTAATATTTAAGTTCATTTTTAAAACAACAACTTCAATCATATCATTTACAAGATATTATAATAAACATTTTAACACCATAAACAATTGAAAAATTTCCTTTCCATTTTTTTTTTACTTTTAGATATTTACACTAAAAAAACACCTTTCCATATAATATGATGCTGTTGTGATAGTTACTTTTATGCATATTACAAATCAGATATCTCCATTAGATAATATTTTTATTTCCTTTCTCTTACAATTATTAACCCTTTATAAGTTAGTCTTTAAATTATAAAGACAAAATGGAAAATATTAATTATTATATTCTTGCTTCAATACAATAATCTTATTATAATATGGTGAAATGTCATTTATGTTTATTTTTATAATCCATGATATTCATTCTTTGATCTTTATTTATTTGTTTATTTTTTAAGCAGATATTACTATAACAACTACAAAATTACCAATTAGTTTTTTGATCTCAAACTCCATTTTCCTATGTTTTTATTCTCAACCTATATACTAAAATACAACAAGTAAGAATTGTATGCTCTGTACTATTAAATCTGAACCCCTATATCTTCCTGTAATGATTTCCATCTACAATTTATGAGATTCAACTAAATGTTAATAGAGTACCCTTTGGTGTATACTAAATAAAATACTTATCTTTGTTTTATCTAACTACTTAATTATTCCCTTCATATTTCTAACTTACATTTGTTTAATATCTCTCTTATAATGATTTTCTTATACAAATTACAAACTAAAATTACTTATAATTCCATATAACTATATTAAATTGTTCATCGTAAAACATAAGATCAAATTTAAAATATAATCATTTCTCATTTTTAGTATTGTATATTTAAACACAAACCTGTCCCCTCTTTATAACCTACATATTGTTAATTGTATTTATGATATATTTCATTAACTCATTAATGATATCTATTTGTTTTAATTATCTAACAATATTTGATAAAAACAAACTTTTAAAATTATTACTGATATAGATAACCAAATTAAATCAATTATTAATTTCATTATCTATTGATCTATTCCCTTTCCCCCTATTGTAATAACAACTATGTTTAAAGTATAGAATTTAATATATATATATATATATATATATATATATTATTTTTTTTAAAAAATCTTTAACTTTTACTGCATTCCAATTATTCCACATAATTCAAACTGGTTGCACATCAATATTATTATCACTTTTGCCCTATTTGTTCTCCACTCAAGATTATTACAATTATAAAAATTCATACAACATTGAGTTATTGACAATGTAGCAGCTTTTAATCTTTTCTTTAGTAATTAAAGATTATCTGCAACTTTCCTTATCCATTCAATTAAAATGATCCTTGCACTAGTAATAATTTACCGTTTGATTGATTCCTTGCTTATTTTTGGTTAATATTATTAAGAAAAAGTATTTTCCTTTTATTTAAAAGTACAATAATATTATCTTCCGCATATATTTTATATTTCCTAATGCACTACTATTTATTCAATCTTTTCTTCAACAATTTTTTCTCCATGCATATTAAATATTTTATGGGGTGGTTTTACTTTTTCACACTTGTTTTACACATTTTTTTTCTCAATTCCAGATGATAGATAATGTTTAGTTCATGCTAGAAAAAACACTATTATTATGTACACATATAAATATAATCTTCATTTAACATGTATAACACTCAGTATAATTTTTTAACTCTACATAAAAGTGATATTAAAACTAGTATTGTTCAGTTTCAATCACTTCTTCAATTAAAATTTTATTCAATCATGCTTTAAGATTTATCCTTGAACAAAATGTATGCATTTCCATTCACACCTAGTTCTGTTATTATCTATTACTAGTTTATTTCTGGATATTTTTAAAAATGCATACTTAGCTTTGTCGGGACTACATTGCCATTTATTTATCCCTGGCTGGTAACTTAATCATGTCCAATTATTTTCATTGATATGACATATGAAGACTTTACCTGATTTATCAATTAAATCTGGTATTGATACAGTACTCCCAAGGTTTTCCTTCAGTGGGTATATTCCTCAGTAACACTTTGATAACTATATACAACTTTTCTCCTTCATTTTTATATTCTTTTTTCCTTATAACTATTTCAAAAAATTATCCAAGAACCATTAATTGTTGACGTGCCTGCAGAGATCAATTCAATTTACTTGTTCATTTTAACAAAACATTATAACCTATATCTTTTAAATTATTACATAAGTGGAATCCATTATCTTTCTTTTTTTAAAAAAAAAAAAAATATTTAAGTAATTTTCAGCAAACTTTTTAGGATAAAAAAAAATCAAAACCAATTACTTGTTCCTCGATGTGTAATCTTTTTTTTTTTTCAATTTTATTTTCCCTCAATTTTTTTAAGGATCATCTCTACTTTTAAAAAAAATTAATTAGTTGCTAATATTTGATTAATTTTTCACACAAATATTTTTGGTTTTAAAATATTTCTCACTAATAATTTTTTTTTTTTTTTGAAAGGTAATAAAATACAATTTACTTTAGATCATTCTGGCTTTATTTTTATATAAACAAGATTCGCTATTACTTTTATGATTTTTTAATCACCAAATTCATAAAATAAATATTAAACATTTATTTGTAAACATAACTTAAGATTTAACTACGAACAATAGATGCTTATATAATATTAGATGCACACAGACAATAATTATCAATACAACATATTTTTTTAGATTAGATTTGAACTTTACTATAATTATAAATGCTATTAAATGTTTACTTATTTGTAACTATAATACATTTATATTTTATTATTTTATCTTTTATGTACATTTGTAACCAACTATTTACCCAGCATTTATATGCTTCTTATAATTTTAAATTAACTAAACCCAAGATCAAACCCTATGATAACTAAAATGACAGTTATTTTTTTAGCTTAATAAGTACCTATCTTTTTGATTTAATAAAATTTAAAATTATGCCAAACCAAAATTTTATTTCCAATTTGTTTTTCTGATGGGAGGTATCAGTAAAAAGAGCACAGTATATATATATAATCAAGAAAAATTTTAAAAAGGTTAATATTGAAATCTGAACCAGATTTACATATTAGATTTATTAGTAGTATTGCTGTAATCATCATAATTTTATTTACAAATTGATCTTCACAACAATTTTAATATCATTTAATCATGAACACTAGCGGGAATTTGTATTCATTAAATCTTATTAATATAACTTTTATTTTTATGATAATTTGATACACATTAACCAAAGATTTCTTATTTATGCTATTTTTCAGAAAACGGATTAATTATGAAATTTCTTAACTATATATCTATCAAAACATTTTAAAGTATTATTTATTGTTTCATTAAACAATTTTCTTTATAATGAGAAAATATATTGACTATGGTAAAACTATTGCGTTATTTAAATAATTTTTACATCTAAGAAACAGATTATTATTATTACATAGAAGTTATAAAAATAAATAAATATATTATATAATAAAATTGATAATCATATTTTGAAATATGAAATGTAAACTTTTAAAATTTAATCTTTAGAAAATTTTAAAAATAGAAACATGAAAAAATAAAATATTGAATTTCAAAAATGTTACACATTTCACTTTTCAGAAAAAATAAAACAAAAATAAAAAAAACAAACAATCTTTACGAAATCATTAAAACTATTATTGTATTAAATATTTCTACTTTTAAACAAACTCCGTTCCTCTACCACAGTTTATTTATCAAGTGACAAATTCAAGAGCTAAAAATCAGGTAATGCTACTGAACTCTGTCACTTTTGGTGCTCAAATATTATTTGACTTCCTGAAGGATAAATCATACAATTATTTAATTTATTGCAACAAGTTACATAACTAAATCAAATAAGTGTAATAATATTTTTAAAGGGAGATAAATAAAATAGCGCTTCATCATAGTATCTAATGACTTGTCAGTAATATGTATGGAGATATACATATGATAAAACAAAACAGTGCTATTAAGTCTTTCAATATACAAATATATAAATAAATAAAATCTATAGCCAGCTTATAGCATGTCTGTCTTCTTGAGTTCCATTATTTATTTATTTCCATATTGATATATTTAAAATTGTAGAGATAATTTCAGTATTTATTTTATTATGTATTATTCTATCTGATATTAAAGATTTATATATATATATTGTGATATACACCTATCATCAATTATTATTTTTCTATAGTTTATAAATGAATGAATAAATAAAACAATTAAAAATCTTTTGTTTAGTAAATATATTTTAGTTTGAGTAAATCGTGAGTGAATGAATAATTTATTCATTAAATTTTCATATAAAATATTTTTATTAAGTTATATTGAATTATAACAATGGCTTTATTAAAATCATTGAAGGAGGATCTCATGTTCAAGAGCTGCTAATAATAATTAATAATAATAACAACAACAACAATAATAATAGTAATAGCAACAATAACAATAACAACAACAACAAAAATAATAACAACAACAAACTCTGTCTATTACATATATAGACATAGGTATATATAAGCCTGTGCATTTCAGCTATAATAATAATAATAATAATAATAATAATAATAATAATAAGAAGAAGAAGAATAAGAAGAAGAAGAAGAAGAAGAAGAAGAAGAAGAAGAAGAAGAAGAAGAAGAAGAAGGAGGAGGAGGAGGAGAAGGAGGAGGAAGAAGAAGAAGAAGAAGGAGGAGGAGGAAATAGAAGAAGAAGGAGGAGGAAGAAGAAGAAGGAGGAGGAGGAGGAAGAAGAAGAAGGAGGAGGAGAAGGAGGAGGAAGAAGAAGAAGGAGGAGGAGGCAGCTGAGTTATTGTTGGTTACTAGGTGACAGCAACAAGATCAGCAAGAAGAATACATATCCTTTTCATCTTTAAAATTTGTTTTACTTTCATACATTTTATCAATAGGTAGCATAGAAATAATGCATTGTCAGTACAAAGTTACATAGGGTGGGGGGAAGAACATGAATTACCATATTTTATTATTTATATGAATAAAATGGAATAGATAACAATAAACCTATGCTAATGGCCATGAAATTATCAAGCTGTTAGATTTTCCATGGATCATAATATCAATAAAAATATTTGGATCTCCTTTTAATGACTAAAATTGTTATGGAACCCTATGTTTTTATTGGCTTTTATGGAGGTGGCAAAGGAAATGCTATGGGATAATGGGGCTTAAACTGAGAGTATATGCAGAACTTGGTAACAAATGCCAATAGACATATTTCTTTTAAATTATCTACTCAGATAACTTTCACTTGTTAATAATTATTAAGAGTATAATGATTATTACCAGTAAATATCTAACAAAAAATTTCTTGTTTATTAATAATTTTAATTATTATTGCAATTTTACTTTATTATTTGATATACATAAATACAAAAAAAAAAAAACAACAACAACAAATAATTAGACTTAAATCAATTATTAATGCATTATTTTTTAAAAAACAAATCTAAATTTAAAACCTAACAAATATTCCATATAATTTAGTTTAAATTATATTTAATAGTTAAATACAAGTGTGTTATATATATTTTTAAGCTAGGTGTAATTATAATAACTATTACTATAGAAAAAAAATCATTGATTTGAAAGACATAATACAAAAAAATGTATAACAGTATTGATACAAAAAAAAATGTATAACAATATTGAAATTTCCATTATATATATATATATATTTTATAGTGTGAGAAGCTCTAATTATAACAATATTGAAATTTCCATTATATATATATATATATTTTATAGTGTGAGAAGCTCTAATTATCATCTCTTTTGACTGTACATATTCATTATTTCAATTAGAGATTATAGTTACTAATTGAGGTCTAGCAGGGATACATTAGAAATGTGCATTAACTAATGTTAATGCAGTGTTTAAGATCAAGCAAGAAATATATATATGAGTGCTGCAACAATAAATGTATAATAATTGTGTAAAATAAAAATAATAACATTATACAATAATTATGTATAATAATTGTGTGAAATAACTATATAATGATTATATAAAGAACTGTGTAACAATAATCAATGTGTAGTAATGTTGTTAGTTCATAGAGTTGCATACCCGGCCTTATAAGATCAGAGAATTGTGAAAAAATATCATATAATGTGAGGTATGTAAAAAATACCACATATTGTAAGGTATGAAAAAAATAACATATTTGATAAAGTTTGTAAAGATTCCATAAGTCATGAAGGGTATATAAAGTCCCAGAACCTGGTATATGGATTCTGCTATTTATGGAATTCAGAGCCCGATGTTTCTGTAGGTCAAAAAATAGAATTAGGGTTTATTATGTGCAAATCACCATAATCTTTTATTATTTTTATGCACCTTAAATAGGATATCTATACTTGTAAATATTCTCATATGTTATTTAAATTAAACTATTAGCTAATCATCTCATTTCTGCTTTTGTCAATTATTTACTTGCTGCTTACAGAACACAATAGTTAGATTGCAGTTGTCAAATAAAAATGATGTTATTTGTCTTAGACAACTAAATGAGTTAGTGTTTGCTTTAATAAATTTATATTTTATTGTTAATCTAAGTATTTGTTGATTGACCTCTTGCAAAAATTATATTATATAAAAAAAATTTATTACACAATTTATCTTTTATTATTAAGATAGTTAACTGTATATCCCATTCTATACCTCATTAGCAAGTAAATCATCACTTATAAAATTTTATTTTCCTTTTGCTGAGCAAAGACATGTATCTTTGGGATTCATTGGCACCTTACAGATTTTATGAATCTAAATTATAATAAAGCAATGTGTGGATCAACTTATCTATTTATTAGTTATATTTTGGCTGCCAAAAATAGATTTCATTCATTATATTATGTAGAGCATAAATGGGAGAAAGCTACTTAGTTCATAATTGTATGTATTATATTCTTGGATGCCCAAATGTATGAGGCATTTGCAGTTCAGTTAGCCCTGCTTAATTATATTTTCCATTGCATTTATAGTTACCCAAATCAGTAAAGGATTTATTGAACAGTCAGTTTCACTTATCATTAATTTAGTTACCTAAATTTATGGAACATACTACTGATAATCAGCTTATACTTACTACTATATTTCTTATTATTGGTTGTCAGAAATACGTTATCCATTACAATATATTTCAAAAATATTACTTATAAATATATAAATATGTTACTGCAGATAAAAAGTCAAGTTAAAGTTCATTAAGTAATAAAAATAGAATTCATTTAAGAATTTAATTTCTATCACTGAACTTTGAACTCCTAAGAAATTTGCAATTGATTAGAATTAAGCTAATGCATTATTTAATATTATATTTTTTCTATTCATTTATGTAAGCTGTCCTGCATTGATTAACAATATTAATTAAAATTAGATACTAGACGTTAATACATCATCAGTCTTATAAAAAACAATACATTTTTCATTTTTATGCATAAAAAATGAGTAATGTAATAAAAAAATGCAAATTAATAGTAGGACCCATTGTTATAGATTAATGATTCTCTTTTTTTATTATTAATTCAAACCTTATTCTAAATCTCTTGACCTGTCAAAATCATTTTAAAGATATTGAATTTTATTTTATTTTTTAGAGAGAAAAAAGAAGCAATAATAACACAAATAAAATCGTCTTTGTTCTGTTTGTATTGATAAGCCTCATTGTCATAATTCTCATTAACAGAAACAAAATTTCAATTTTAAAACTAATATGTGACGAATTTTCTTTTATCAGAGATAAAATAAATGAATGAAATGAGATTCCAACAGTATATTAATTTCAATAATGTTTAAAGAAAATGTGATACTTTTCTGTAGCTAATCAAATGGAAACAAATTAGATATTTTTGTTTAATGTGTTTGCAAAATAAATATTGAAATATTAAAATATAATTAAGTAGATAAAACTGAAAGTCTCTCTTTATAAATATATAAACTAAAACAAAAACTTAATTACACACTAACAGAAAAAAAAGAATTTAATATTAAATTTAATCAGAATATAAGTATGTATTGTTTTGCAAAAACATCAATAGCTCACATATTCACATATACATATATAAGAATAAATATGTAATATAAACAAAATTTCCATTAATTAAAACAAAAATCATAATAAAAATAATAAATTTAACGATAATAAACTATTATAAACATCTTTCAATCCACAGAAGTACTTTCCGTTAATTTCTTAAACCTGCCTCAACCGCCATTAAATTAAAAAAACAAACAAAATGGAAGTAAACATCATCAATTCAAATCCCATAAATCCCGTATTTTAATGTTAGCAGCTTGTCTATTTACTAAATGCATTTTGGTTTCTCTTTTCATGAAGAATTTTCACACTTTCAAAATCAAATTTAAATTTATATGTTTTTTTATGATCAGTGAAAACTGAAGCAGTTATTAAATCACCATTATTTTTAATGTTAACACACTTAAATAACAATTCATGCTCCTTTAATCTCTTCTCAATACTGCACCTCAATTCACCTTATATGATAACATACAGTCTAAAAAAAATTGATATGTAATATTACTTTTCTGCTTGACAGGTATGACCTCCTTAGAATTATTCACTAATTTATTAATATTGTTTGAAACAGAATAAGACATAAAGCATGTTCTTAAATATATCCTAAAAAAATCACTTGTAGATTTGAAATAAATGGAATAGATATCCATTGTTTACTATCAATCTTCATTTCCTTTAAACCATTATAAATCTTATAATGGTTTAAAGATTAAACTGAAGATTATAGTGTGCTATAAAATTTTCCAAAATAGAAATAAGTAAAAGGAGATATTTTTTAGAAGAGAGAAAAATGACTTGATCATCAATGAATGATAAATGCTTGACTGCTGTACCAATCTGCAGTTTTCTCTATATTTCCAAAAGTAGCAGATTTATATAAGTAATAAAAACAAAGCATTCAAAAGTGAATCCCCCCCCTCTCTCAGAATAGTTATGAGTTTGAATACTGGCATAATTTTGCCATCAAGAGTGATAAAGATTTTTCTATTTATTTAGAAGGTTTGCTAACATGCAGGAATGTTATGCAATAGTAATAATTTAATGAGAATGTCAATAGGGACAGAATCAAAAGCTGAAAAAATATCAAATTGTATTATTATGGGACCAGCTGTTTTAGTGACTCTAAATTGGACAAAAAAGAAGTTTAAACAGAGTGATAGTTTCAGAGGTGGAAGCATCTATTTTTGAAAACTGATAATTTGAGATAGAAGGCAGAATAATATTGTATTTAATCTTTAATGCTGTGTGCAATAATATTGATAAGTAAAGGCAACATAGAAATAGGACAAAGCTTATTAAGAGAAGAGGGGGAGTATTTTGCTTGAGAAATGGAACTAGGAAAACTAGATACAACCTATTGATATGATAAATTTGCTTATAAAAAGTCAAGAAAATTCATAATGATTGGTACAGTAAAAAAAAAACTAATATGCAAGACAAGGTATTTAGGAATTATATGAGGACTAGGATGAATGATATTGGATAAAAATATCAGCTTAAGCATAATGTTAAACTTTATAATACCATAACCATGAAAATTCTCACCAACAGCAAATACCAAGAGTTCATAATATTTGAAAGTTTGCAACTTTGGTGTAAAATGATAAAAAAATAGAAGGTAACAATTTGAGTCCTATGCAGAAATATTTATCTATAATAATTGAAAAACATATAATTTGTTATTTATGTATTGAGCACTGTGTTTAATTTGTAACAATCATTAGGAAGTTAACATCCCATTATGCATGTGCTTTATAGATATAAAGACTTAAGGAATACTCTCCTTTCCAAACACAAAATAAAATATTTAGAAATATAGAATGAATCTACACTATATTTTTAAACTAAGCATATATTCTAAAGGTCATATCTCTACATTTGCACAACAAAATCCAGAGCTTTGACAAATTATCCCAAGGCTGACCAAGTTGAGGTAGCGGAGACCTTGAATCCAATCTCACCCCAGTTTCTTCACCAATGTTCAGAGATTTACTACCTTACAGATGCCATATATGAAGCTACACTTGTATCTCTTTAATTCACATGCTGGCAGTAACACAGTGGTGGAACATGAGAATAAAATTGACTAAGCAGAGACTATATTTAATTAAACAAATACACTCAGAATATAGCTATATGTATGGCATAATAAACTGATATCACAACTTTTGACTGTGATTCTATAATAACCAATGAGCAAGAAATGAGACACTACATGTAATTATGTTTTATAAATTTTAATATGAGCAAAAATTTAAGGAAAATAAATAAGAAAGAATATATATAAAATGAAATATATAGCTATCTCACACACAGGTTAGGATCATGCTTATAGGGTATTAATTACTTAGATTGGATAATTTATCATTCATATTTAGAAAATTTATTCGTATATTTATTCTATGACTGGTTATATTTCAATTATGCTATGTAATAACCTATAAGATTTGCAATAGTTATATTACAGAAGTGATCACTGTAAATTATAACTAGCTTTAATATTATTATGATGAACTAAATGTTTCTCTTTATACAGATAGAAAATGCATGAAACTAGATTGAAGTTCAGATCAAAGATGAATAATTTAATCACTATGGAGGGATAAACTGTTTTTAGTAGTATGACTTCATATACTACACTATTTATAAAATATTTAACATGAGTCTGTGTGTCTCAGATATGCTAATCATGGAATTTATTACTGTGTAATCATTTCCTGTGGACTGTACTACTTGCTGTGAAAATAAGACATTTACTCTGAGTGATTGGAACAGCTTGTGAACAAATCCTCTGGATCTTTGTGCTCCAGTCCTAAATATAATGCTATCTGAACCAATCAAATGGATTAGCCTTAAATCAAGCCCATTATATATAAGAATAACAGCAAGAAGTTAAGGCATGTATGTGCTTCATAAAACACACCCACCCTGCTGACTAATTAACATGCAAATCTTTAGTTTTATTCCATGAGACCACCATAAGCCAGTTCATAAGGATAGCATCAATAATTATGCTACTAAAGGAATATAATAAAATGTAGTTTGTTAAAGTATCTATATAGCTTTTAAAATAGAACTAAGGAGACTACAGCATATCTAGGAAAACATTAAAAGTTTAAATACTAATAATATGCTGTATTTAATCACGCTTTCTGAATACTAAATAATTTATTTTGAAGCAAATCAATCTTATTAAGCAACTGTAACAGCTTAATTACATATAAAATAGATTTTATATTTACCCTTTTCAGAAGGGAGTTTGGTATATGTGGTAATGAATAAAGAATAAAATAAATGTGAGAGCATCTAATTATCTCTTTCAAATTACATGAAATATTAGCAAACTCCATTCTGAATAAATCATAGCATAACTCAATAAATGCATTTTTATCAAAATAATAGAAGCATAAGCATAGATCATGAAAGAATGAATAATAACTAGTTGTTATTGATTTATGTAAGTGAAAATTAGAACTTGGCTTTAATTTTTACTTAGTTAGATTGAATTAGGCACAACTTACCAAATGAAAATATAAAATAAAAGATACATTTAACTTGTATTTTAAAAACTAACATTTCACAGTTTAGGATTTTAAATGGTTTAAAATAAAAGTCACCATTACATTTTAATATAGCTAGCTTTGAAAGTTTTAGATTTAATTTAAAGAATTTGTTAAAGTGTGCAGAACTCAGTTGCCAATCTGTCTTCTATGGTTGACTTGCATGGTGTCACTTGATCTTGTGCCACCTTTCCATTAACTCTGCAACACAGGATGAAGGTGTGAATGTTCTATCATATTGTAGATCAGTGGTGTTTAGGGAGACAGGTGGTAAATCTATCATCCACTACTCAATATTTCTCATCATGGAATTTTAATACAACTTCTTCAAGTGAATGACTAAAAATATATATATATATATATATATATATATATATATATATATATATATATATATATATATATATATATATATATATATATATTATGGCTGTATCTATATTTTATGGCTGAAGTGAAAGATTTATATACTGCTCTCCCTCTCACCAGTTACCAAACTTGTTTATCACTTTCTTGGTTTTTTATTATTTATTTATTTATCCCACCTTTGCAATATTTTCAGCAAAGGCAGGAAATCTTGCTGAGTTATCAATTTTTTTTCTTTTAGGTTGTTCCCTTGATTTTTAGCCCAGTTAATTTATTCCAATACTTTTAAAATCTATTTTCACCTTTAACATTTAATTTTGTCAAAATTTAGTGAAAGAGATTATTTTTATATTCTTTTTTTTTTTTTAAAAAAAAAAAAAACATTTGAAATTTGTAAACATCTTACTCTATATGTAACATATTTAACTGAAATTTATCTTTGATTGAAATTTATCTTTATATGCTGAATACAACAATTTCTACATTATTTTTAGAATAAAATTGAAAAAAAAAAACTATAATGCTTTTAAATCTATAGCATTACTTCTCTTTTTACATATAAGTTTTTGTTACACACACAGCAAGGTTTATATTAATTTATTTAATAAATTATAATATGTATGTGCATAAACAATAATTTATCACATGCATACTTAAGGATTGAATGATGCATGCACATACATGTATATGCCAAAATTACAATATTTAGGTTTGATTTTAACTTGATATATATGGACTTATATAAATAAGGAAATAGATACTACTATCTAAAATAGTAGGTGAAACAGGATGATTGATAGATATTACTGTTTTTCATATCACTAAAGGCCTGGGAAATTAATTTTTGTTAATATAATAATGACTTTACTGCAGTTTTTTTCTTTATATTCCCCTTAACATTGCTTCCTGCTCTAACCTGATCCTAACACATTAATTAAATAAAAATATTAAATAAAATGATCAGATAGATAAATGTAAGATATACCTAAATAGAACTATTACTACATATAAATAAATGAAATAGTATATATATATATATATATATATATATATATATACTATTTCATATATATATAAATTTATATTTATATATATATATATCTATAGGACCTATATATATATATATATATATATATAATAAGGTCCTAAGATAGATTTAGCATTTAAATAGAATCTGAGGTTTCAGATGTAAGTACATGGCTTTAAACTTTATGCATTATATGTGCCAATAATCTTATTGTTTTTCTCCACTAAAAAGCATTATCCCCATGACATGGTTTAATCTGGCAAGGACCTTGATACAATGAAAAAAAATTATGGTACTTCCTGAGACGTTTGTTACTAGGCCGTAATATTTAACCCATACCAAGTCACTTAGTCTAAATACGTAACCTGGCCTGTACCATTTATTTCTATAAGCTGCCATATGCCTTAGCTTTAATCTAGCATTATTCTTGTGATCTTTGGGACTTTATCATTTCACTTTAGTTGGAAAAGTTACTGAAATTATGGGTGGGAATATCTTTTGAAAAGGTAACCTTTTCAGTGGGAAACCAGTGGTCTCAATTCAAATTTCATTGATACTATGCAAAATTGCATCATTTTATTTACCCAACTACAATGATCAGATTGTACAACTATTCTTTATAGATGTCCCAGCTCCCTCATAACTCTTTTGCAAGGATTAGACTGTGGCTTATGAACTGAGGTTAAGATATGCCTTATTTCTTGCTTATCCATCCAGTACTTCCAGGTTGTTGATGTAAATGCAGTGCCTCTATCTGATATGATGCTGGATGGGATTTCTGTACCTCAGGGATTTGGAATCTTTGGAGGAAGCCAATAGTTTTTGAATACCCACATATCTAATGGTATATGCTTCAATATACTTTGAAAATGCATCATAGGTCACAAGAAGATATGTATATATCTTGTATGAAGGCACTGGATGATAATGATCAATGGTGAGTAATTGATTTGGTCCAATGAGAATAGTGGAGGTTGCTTCAATATACTTTGAAAATGCATCGTAAGTCACAAGAAGATATGAATATATCTTGTATGAAGGCACTGGATGATAATGATCAATAGTGAGTAATTGATTTGGTCCAATGAGAATAATGGAGTTTACAGGTCTCACATAAGAACTATTTGGAGGTTTACTCTTGCCACAGAGATAACATTGCCTTAAGTTCTTCAAAATGCTCTCATAAAGACATGGCCAATAGAACTGATGTGGTAGATTCTCTGTTTTTTGCAGTCCATAGTGTCCAATAGCATTGTGTATGTATCTAACCATTTGTACTCTAGTTTGGACAAAATAAAAATTTTCCATACCTTCTTTTTCTATCCCACTGTCTGCTGCAATACACCATTTTTAATTCTAAACTGGCTATGGATATGGTGTTCCTGCTGGCTATGTGCCCTCACTATCACTGATCATCCTCACTAGTTTTTCATACTGTGGGAATTTTTCTTGCCAATATGGTAGATTTCTTAGATATGCTTCCTGCATGATAATACCTAGGGTGTCTTTTACATGGGGGATTTTCTACTTCTATGATAATCAGATTTCTGCTTAAAATGTCAGCTACATTGTTGTCTGAGCTGGAACAATACTTTATATTATACTCAAATCTCTGGAGAGATGATTTATCTTCATCTTAGCAATCAATTATTTGTCAAATATTCCTATTTAAAAACTCAAGACATTGATGATTTGTGACAATGGTGAGGTGTGATCCCAGAATAAATTATTTAAATTTTTCACAGGACCACACTATTGTTAGTTTCTTGTTCAGTTACAGTATAGTAGATTTCTGGCCCTTTTAAGGTTCTTCTAATGAAGTATAACATCTTTTGTTGCTGCATCTCATTTATTTGAAACAAAACTGCCCCAATACCAAGATGGTTACGATATGTCTGCATATAAAAAGGTTGTTTAAAGTCAGGATGGCTGAGAATAACTGTCTAAAGGAACCTCTCCTTAACCCTTTCAAACTCATGGTGATTCCTTTCTTTCCATTCTCATTTGGCTTTTCTTGGTTAGGTTTACCAATCTGGCAGTGTCCAGCATGAAACTGTGTAAAGTTGGTGGTAATAATTACAAAGACCAAGGGATTATCGTATCTGTTTTATGTAGTAGGTGTTGGGAAGTTCTGAATAGCAGCTACTTTATTGAGATGCATTCTCACTCCTTTCCAGCTCACCAAATGACCCAAAAATGATATTTCATTTTGTATAAACTTACTCTTTTGCAGATTCATAGTGGTATTTTTTCTCAAACATTCTGTTGTCCATGAAACACACCAAATGCTCCTTGATTTTTTGTGACAGGATCTCAGCTAATCTTTTCATTATTAATAAGCTCAAATGGAACATGTTGAAAAACATGCGTTTTTTATAGTTAAAAGCCATGTACTGGCAATCCCTAGGCTCAAGTAGCATTTGCCAGAATCCTGAAGTGAGATCTAATGTTGAAAACATGCTTTTACTGGCTAAACATAAAAAAAATTATTGATATTGGATGGAATGTCTCTTTCAGTAATAGTATGACTTTAATGTGCAGCCATCCAGGAAAATTCTCACTGAGCCATCCTTACTACCACTAAAAAGTTATTGTACAGTTAGGGTGTCTTATTGATGATATCCCATGTCACCATCTGTTGGATCTGCTTCTTTACAGCCATTTGATATTGAAAAAGGATCGGGTAGGTTTTGGACTGAAAATAGCTTTCTTTTTTCAACCTAATACAATATTTGTATTCTTTTATTATCCCAGTCAAGTTATAGAAAACCCTTTATTTTTTAATTATAACCCTCCTTAACATCTCTCATTCCTCTGGTTGAAAACATTACACCTGTTGAACCTTATCTCTTAGCAATTTTTTCTCCATGCCCACTTTCATATACATTGCATGGCTACTAGTCAGTACCTGTTCCACCTGCATCTCAATACACTCTTTGTATACTGTAATTCTGCCAGTATTGAAGTTAATAATACTCTTGTGCCCACTTAATAAATCAGCCCCCAATGCCACATCATGTAAGGAATCCTTGCATAATTAAAAAAGGTATTGCCAATTCTTAAAGACTCCCATGTTATCTCAAACCATACCTGATATCTCTCGGTATTTGTCTTTTTTCCATTAGCTAAAACATTTTTAAAGGCCTAAGAGGTAATTTCTTTGTTTCATGACCTTGTTGTTCCATCTTTCCTACTCAATTGTTTGCCACAAATGAAAGCAGGCTACTATTGTCTATTAATGCCCTCACTTTACAGCTTTCAACAAATATAATTGTTAAGGGACATGTTCCAGCAGTTACTCTTGAATCTGCCCCCTTCTCTGCTTTCCTAATAGTACCCATTACTTGAGTGAGCCACTTTTTTCATTCCCATCAGTTATTATGGGAGTCTGACTAAGAGAATGAGTTATTGGCAACCTCTGTAGTTTAATGGCATAGTCTAGGGGGATAATGGGTAAAAGTTCACTATAACGGTCTATGGTTGTTTGCCCTCTATCGTTTAAAATTTAAACTAAATTGCTTGAGAATCTGACATGTTAATTATTATATTACAAATAAATTAAAATTTAATCAAATGTAAAAGATAATAATAATAAAAAAAACCTTTTGAATGTTGGATTAATTACACATTAATTAAAATAATTGCTTTTAATTTCTTTGAAAGTTAAGATTTTAAACTGTCTACAACTTAAGAATTTAAAATAAAAAAGTATATGCTACTGTCTTACAATTACATGAAAATTTATTCAAATGTAAAAGATAATAAAAAAAACATTTACCTTTTTAAATATAATTATGTCCTATACAGACTAGGAAGTTGGAGAAAAAAGCAGTATTGCTGTATCTACTCCGGAGGCAAATTCGTGCAGGTACGATGAAAACAAAGCTCTGCTAGTGCCACATTGGAATTTCAGCTTACGCTTTGCTCTCATCCACATGTTTTCAATATTCCGTGTGTGTATGTCTCACTCTTCGGGATCCACGAAGTTTTCCTGATGGACGACAACTGAATGCAAATACACACCATTGTTGAGACTGTTGATGTTATTGTACGCAGCCCAGCATCTGAAATAATGTGCGTACCTGGTAAAATGAACCACTGTATCAGGCCCTCCAGTGTATCAGCCATCCTGTCTGCCATTTCTATCAAGAAGCACTTTCTTGACACTCTCTCTATGCCTCCAAACACCCAATGACCTGTCCGTATAGCCCCCCTGTGATATTTTCGGTTGAAATAGTAGGTTTCGTCTATTTCGACGATTAATGGCTCCCCATTGTCATCAAATCCACCGAGAACTGTCGGATTTGTGTCAAAATATTTGGCACATTCCTCCCGGCAAAAATTTGCCCAGTCAATGATTATTTTTTTGCTCACGCTGGTCTCATGCACAAAGTGTTGTTGGGGCATATTACGTGCCCCAAAATACATGATGCTTGTAATTGTTCCCAGAAGCAGATGACTTTGGAAAAAGAAAGACCCCTTTCTGATTGAGATGCGATGGTGGCATATTCTGCACTGCCATCTACACCCATCTAAGCCTGTAGAATACTTCACCAGCGCACACCGAACACCGCACTGTTGGCATAAGGTGTAGTTCTTCAGAAGGAGTCTTCATGCAAGCCATTTGATGGCCAATTCCGTAGTTTGTATGATGTCCCATAACTGGTGCATATTCCATTATTCTGCCAGAATAGCAGCAACGCTTAAAATTTCACTATCAGGTACTAAGCATGTAGCAGACATCTTCTGTAACTATAAAACTGTACACGTATGTGTGTAATTCACGCCGTTGAACACATAAAGTGTCTTTTTTTTGCAACATATGCTATAAATGTAGTTATTTTAAATTCTTAAGTTGTAGACAGTGTACACACATTATTTCAGATGGCTGGGCTGCGTACAATAACATCAGCAGTCTCAACAATGGTGTGTATTTGCATTCGGTTGTCGTCCATCAGGAAAACTTCGTGGATCCCAAAGAGCGAGACATACACACCCGGAATATTGAAAACATGTGGATGAGAGCAAAGCGTAAGCTGAAATTCCAATGTGGCACTAGCAGAGTTTTGTTTTCATCGTACCTGCATGCATTTGCCCTCCGGAGTAGATACAGCAATACCACTTTTTTCTCCAACTTCCTAGACTGTATAGGACGTAATTATATTTAAAATGGTAAATGTTTTTTTTTATTATTTTTTACATTTGAATACATTTTCATGTAATTGTAAGACAGTAGCATATATTTTTTTATTTTAAATTCTTAAGTTGTAGACAGTTTAAAATCTTAACTTTCAAAGAAATTAAAAGTAATTATTTTAATTAATGTTGTGTAATTAATCCAACATTCAAAAGGTTTTTTTTTTTTTATCATTATCTTTTACATTTGATTAAATTTTAATTTATTTGTAATATAATAACATACATGTCAGATTCTCAAGCAATTTAGTTTAAATTTTAAACAATAGAGGGCAAACAACCATAGACCGTTATAGTGAACTTTTACCGGATAATGTTTTGTTTAGTGTTCTGCCTCTTGATATTTCCCTCAGATCTCCTGAAGCTTTATTGCTATTTATACTAACCACCTGATACCAAGGTTGCTCTACCTTTCTCACTTTTTTGAGTGGCTCTATAAGAAGTGGGGTATAAACTATACCAGTTAGGAATTCTGCCATTTCTTCCACTACATCCCTCCATCATCTATTGTATATACCTGGACATATTCTTTTGGATGATACATATGATTTGATTTCAGTGAAAAGGAATGATTTAAAGACCTTAGGCAAGCTATCTGACACATAAAAAATTGAATATGCATTTCCTTAGTGATTGAACCATAGTTTTCTCTCAGAACAGTGTGATAAATTCTGTCTTGCCACTCTTCACTCCAGATTGTTTTAATTAGTGCTGTAGCATACTGGTCAAACATCTTAGTTTTTTCTTTATAGCATTTCCATCAGGATTGCATGTATTCATGCAAATAGTGCATAGCCAGCATGACCTGATCCTGTGGAGCTACCTGCTGAAAATGAAACAACTGTTTCAAACTCTGTATGTGTATTCTTAGGCTCCCATTAATCTCCCCTTTGAATGTCTTGACTTGAATAAACTTTGATAAGTATACCTGTGGATTCATGTTTAACCATACCATAACACCTTGCTATTCTTTCCCATTATTTCTTCACTACTTATTCTCACTTTTCCAACAGACCTCTTAGAATCAAGACCCTCTTCTCTGAACTGTGTTAGAGCTAAGTGCACTCCCCAGCACAATTTTTTACACTTTTCTTAACTGATATCTGGCTTTCTCTAATTGTGTCTTTTATCTTCACTTCTATCTTATTTCCTTGATTTACAATAACTGTTTTATCCACTTCTGTATTTATCCTTCTTGTCAATATCTTTTCATTAAAGTTTTTTAATACCCTGACTACATTTTGTCATTTTTCCACCTTGATTATTCTCCCCTACATAGCCTTTTTATTAATGAACATTAAATTCTCATTCAACTTGTATACCTCCTCCTGTATTCTTCACACGACTTACCTATTTTGTCTATCTCTTTCCCTTGCTCTTCATGGTGGCCTTGTTGCTCCTCAAGACCTTTATCAACCTGTACTAGACTCCTGGAAAGATTCCCCATGCTTCTCTACTTTATTGCTTACTAGTATCACCCCCCTCCTTTCATCACAATATTTTTTCTCTCTTTCTCACATGCAATTACAAATGCTTTATAATTTTTTTGAACCTTGGTATATTTCCTCAACATTCAATGGTTAAATTACTCCATTTTCTCTTGCAGGGCCCACAATCCAGTCTATTATTTGATCTGTAGTTTTCAACATGTCTTATACTCCTTAGCATCACTTGCTTGTTCCTTTTGTTTATCTTTTCTTTCTTCATTGTCTATTTTTTTCTTCTTTCATTTTTCTTCTCTATTTTTTCTTTTTCTTGTTCTGCTTTTTTTACCTGTTTTATTATAGCTACAATTATCTGTTCTAAGTTTGCATGCTCTTCCTTCTTAAACTGTTTTGTCATGGGTGTTGTACTTTCCCTAGGCTCATCCTCTATGTTCCCACTTATGTTTGCCTCTATTTCATCTTCTATAGTACTACTACTATGTCCTACTATCTCTCTCACTAATCTGTATGTTTTTCCTTTATTTTTAAACACTTTCTTCATTCATTCCTCCTTCAACTCACTTCTTTGTTCCCTTATCTCGCTTTCTATAATATTATCAATTATTGACTATGCTTTAGCTCATTTCATAAAAGTTTATTATAACTCTTCTATAGTGGTTGACTTTATAAAGGTTTATTATACCTTCCTAAAATGTCTGACATGCTGTCACCCCCCCCCCTTGAAAAACTGTTTACATTTTCTAACTTTGCCCTTCAATTTACTTTAACCAAAATGCCTCATTAACATAATTAACGTATTAATCAAATGCTAATACATAAAATTTGACTTACGCTTTTTTCTTGTTTGCAGAATTCATAGTTGTTTACTATTATTATTATTATTATTATTATTATTATTATTATTATTATTATTATTATTATTATTATTATTATTATTATTATTATTATTATTATTATTATTATTATTATTATTATTATTATTATTATTATTATTATTATTATTATTATTATTATTATTATTATTATTATTATTATTATTATTATTATTATTATGATGATGATGATGATGATGATGATCCATGACTGTTTTACTTGACTTTACAATTTTGCACACCAAGTATGTGCATATAATCAATTTGCCTTGCCCAATTTTTTTTTATTACTCACTCATTCTAATTTTCAAATCACATATAATTTTACAATTTACAAATACTGTGCCAGTCAAAACATGCTTATCCGTCTAACACGAGATGGGACTAACAAAATGTACTTCAAACCCAGTCAAGCCCAAGATTTTGGTCAGGGACCAGCCTGGATTCGAACCCACTTTCCAAGCCCCAGATCAAACACCCAATGGATAACATAACAATGGTAGCACGCGAGATTTAATTCTTCATCCGGCCCACTAGCAAATCGGAGAAAACAATAAGACTCATGGACTTAAACATATATATAAACAACTTAAAGACTAGACATTCCACAGATAAAATCTAACATATTTAAATAATAGGGGCTTTACTAATGAATACTTATGGGCAGTTAGTGAATTGGATTGATTTAATAATGAAACAGAAACTGATATATGATGAATTAAAATATAATTATTGACAATTGTGGTTGGCAAAATAGGTTTGTGGCTATGATTCAATGGAGCCAAATATCCTGCTATACAACTAATCACTACATTAACTTATTTGTTATGTCCTTTTATAATCAGTTTGTGTGGCTCTTTTACATAAAATCAAACCAAGTCTGGAGTGAAACTTAATACATCTGACTATAATCAATTTATATATTAACTATGGGCTTATAAAGCATCCCAGATAGCTTAAGATCGTACGGGTTTTCAAGAATGCTTCAGTTCAATGCCGAAGATTGCATATTAGGGAGGAAAGAGTTGGCTATAATGATTTTACTAATACGCTAGGCACAAGTAAAATATAATAATAAAGTGGCTCTGCGGATGGAAGAATAGTTTTAGGGTTTTTGTGACAAACAATGGTTTACCCAATAACCGGTCGTCATGCTGCAAAAGGGAACCTTTATTTGGTTCATGAGAAGCGGGGGACTTACGTGCTAATCTGGCCCATAGCTCAGACTTCGCTACTGCACTACCCTATAAGAGAAGATGTGCTGGCAATGCCGAGGCTACATCTTATATATATAAAACAGCACAACGAGAAAAATATTAATAAGTTTCACATCCGCCAAGCTGAAGCATATTATAAATGAAATATCACATACTAAATGAACACAAGTTTATTAGCTTGATCAAAAGAGCCAACTCTTCTGTAGCATGAGAAATATGTATATGCTACTGACGGGAAGATATACAAACTTTACTTTATCCCGTTCAATCTCTTTAGTTATCTATAACTACTAAACTTTTAAAAAGGAGGAAAAGTATATTTAATAAGGGACTTACGAATACTTTACTAAAAAAATATACTTATGCTTGCACTCCAGGCTAGTTTAATCTTTAGTAATATAATAATTAAAGGTTGAAAAGCCACATTTTATATTTATATTAATTAATTTATTAAGTGAAAAAATATGAATTTGGGTTTCGAAATAGCGCACGAAATGACACTATATAAATAAAAATACGGAGATTTTAAATTCATATCTTTAAAAACATTTTAATAATTAAATGCACGCCGTTTCGAAACATCGGCATAACTAATAATAAATAAAATAAGCAAAAGAAAAGCAAAATATAATTGCAGAGATTAAATTATATAGCAAAACATTAATTAACAGAAATTTAGCAAAAGTATTTCATTTATAGAATTAAAATATTTTAGGAAACAATTTAGACAGTTTACACTATTGTATTAGCAAAAAGTATTTCATTTAAATATTATTTCGAAAACAATTTAGATAGAAATTTCAATAATATGGTTAGCTAACCTGTTTTTGAAGAAATAATGAATGTTTTTGAAATGCACACAGAGCTCTGCAATTTTAAATAATACTAAAATAGTTCTGTAGCTAAGGAGAGATTCGAGCTGGAAATGAAGGTGACTTCTTTGGCGGCTTATGGCATCTTCAATTTAGTTGGGAGACGATTTTTAAAATAGTGTTTCTTTAGCTGGATTGAAATCGGAATGAAGGCAAATTATTTTTACGGCTTATGGCATCTTCAAATTTAGTTGGTGTAAGCTTGGTTGTTCCTTTGGCATTTGATGGATTGAACTAGGCGTTCCATCACGGGAAAGCAGCAAAATTTTGCCTGACTTTAGCCAGACATGTTAAGGTTGAACAATAATAAAACTTCTCCTGTTGACTCTCTTCAAAAGTAAGATGGATTCTCCCTTCCCGCTTAAAATAAGGCCTATTTATATCCTTCTACTAAACTTTAACACCTTTCTGGAATTTCGTAAGCCTCGGGACCAATTGACTTTTAATTAAAGCAAAATAATATAATTCAATTTCTACAACAACTGATAAAATCTCCGAGGTGTTATATTTAATTTCCTTAAAAAAATGTATCAAAATATATAAACTATATAATTTGATTCATTTTCATTAATTAAATTCCTTTTCAGGTGTTATTACTTAGCAGAAGGAACAGTATTCTGATTTAATGAAAAGTCTTTTGTTGCAAACAAAAATCAATCAGAAAACATATTTTACTTTTTTACCCGGGTGTGTCACTAATTGATATCTTGTTTACACCAAATTCTCATTTTTAATTACAAACAGATGATTTTTATTTTACTGAAATAAATAACTTTTAACATATTTGTTCTTACAATATTATTTGTTTATTTAAAAAAAGCAAATTTAAAGAAAATACTTTAGTTTCAATTATATATGTAAAACATTAAATCAGAAAACCGTTAAATAAATTAAAGAAAACATTTACATTACTTTTATTTAAACTTAAATATATATGAATCATTTTGCCGTTATTCCAAGGTTTAAATTATCCATCCACATATGAATATAATAGCGAAATATAATTTAGAATTGACCAAAAATTAATAAAACATTTTATAATAATTTATGAGCATTTCTCCACTATAATTTTATCAAACCTGTCTAATTATAGCGTGTCTTCATATGTAAATGGATGATGCCATTCAAGCAGCCATTGTAGCAAAGTTTTCCCGCTCGACTTATATATAACATTTTTACATATGACATTTTTACATTTAAGATAGGTTCAAAACTAGTTCAGATGAGTAGGTCATTAGGTTGATGGTGAAACGGAAAGGGATTGGAGGTTTCCATTTCAATACTTTAAAACTTTCTTCCTCTGACAGCACATTTATACAAGGATAATTTGAACTTATTCCAATTAATTGATATCAGAACATACAAGTCATAACATACATTGCAATTATATAACGAAATTTTACCATGTAGCCATAGTGTCATAAATTGCAATTACCAAATAATCTGTTAGTCTCAAGTTAAAACTTATAATGGTTTCAATTATATATCCAAATATTGTTTTCCAATGGAAACTTCTCATATTTATCTATTATCAACACTCTGCAATTTAAGGTTGAGTAAAAAAAATTATATTCAGGGTATGTGGGTAATTTACTTCAAAAGCCTCATGTTGTGGCATTATCTCCAGGAAAAAAACTGTGATGGTCATATCTGTACATTCATGCAACAAAATCGAGAGTTTTGAAAAATTATCCCAAGGCTAATCGAGATGAGGTAGTTGAGACCTTGAATCCAATCTCACCCCAGTTCCTTCACCAATGCTCAGAGATTTACTCCTCACAGATGGCATATATGAGGCTAGACTTGTATCTCTTTAATTCTCATGCTGGCAGTAACACAGTTGTGGAACATGAGACTAAAATTGACTAAGCAAAGACTGCACTTAATTAAACAAATACACTCATAGAATATAGCTATATGGGAAATATAGCCTAACAAACTGATATCACAAATTTTGACTGTGATTCTATAATACCAATGAACAAAAAATGAGACATTAAGTATAATTGTTTGATAAATTTTAATATGAGCCAAAATTTAATGAAAATAACGAAGAAGGGAAATATTTAAAATGAAATATATATATCTATCTCACACATAGGGGGAGGACAATGTTTAAAGGATACAAATTACTTAGATTGGATAATTTATCATTGGCATTTAGAAAATTTATTCGTATATTTAATGTACGACTGGTTATGCCATATTATAATCTATAAGATTTGCAATAGTTAGTAAACAGAAGTGATGACTGTAAATTATAATTAGCTTAATATTATTACAATGAGCTAAACATTTCCCTCTACACAGATGGTAAACTCATGAAACTAGATTTAAGTTCAGATCAAAGCTAACATATTTAATTACTATGGAGAGTTGAATTGGTGTTTAGTACTATGACTTCAGATAGTTAGCATTTATAAAATACTTAACTTAAGTCCATGTATCTCAGAATGTGGCTTTAATTATGGGATTTATTATGTGTAAACAATTTCCATGGACTGTACTACTTGCTGCAAAAATAAGAAATTAGTCCAGATGATCAGAACAGCTTGTGAACAAATCCTTTGGATCTTTGTGCTCCAGTCCTAAATATAATGCTGTCCAAACTAATGAACTGGATTGACCTTAAATCAAGCCCATTATATATGAGAATAACAGCAAGGAGTTAAGGCACACAGCGCTTCATAAGAACACACCCACCCCACTGACTATACTATTACTTAACTAAATTAACATGCAGATCTATAATTTCATTCCATGAGACCACCATAAGCCAGTTCATAAAGATAGCATCAATAATTATGTTACTAAAGGAATATAATAAAATCTAGTTTGTTAAGGTATCTATATACTTTTTAAGATGGGACTAGAAGGAGTACAGCATATCTAGGGGAACATTACAAGTTTAAATACTAATAAAATAATACGCTGTATTTAATCACACCTGCTGAATACTAAGTAAACAATTTATTTAAAAGTAAATCTATTTTATTAAGCAACTGTTAGAGCTTAATTACATACACATGAGGTTTTATATTTACCCTTTGCAAAAGAGAGTTTGGTATATGTGCTAATGAACAAAGAATTAAATAAATGTAAGAGCATCTAATCATCTCTCCTTAATTACATGAAATATTAGCAAATTTCATTCAGATTAAAACAGCATAACTCAATAAATGCATATTTATCAAAATAATAGAGGCATAAGCATAGATCAAGAAAGAAAGAATAATATCTAGTGGTTATTGATTTATATATGTAGAAATTAGAACTTGCCTTTAATTTGCTTAGTTTGGACTGAATTAGGCAAGCTTACAAAATTAAAATAAAAAAGATACATTTAACTGGCATTTCAGAAATTAATGTTTCAAAGCTTAGGATTTAAAATGGTTTAAATAAAAGTGGCTGTTACATTTTAATAAATTGGAAGAAATCATTTACAAATCTGTCTTCTATGGTTGACTTGCATGGTGTTGCTTTATTATGGGCTGCCTTTCCATTAATTTTGCAATGTAGGCTGAGGGTGCTGATCTCCTATCATCTTGTAGATCAGTGTTTAGGGAGATAAACAGCAAATGTATCATCTACTACACAATATTTCTCATTATGGAACTTTAATACAACTTCTTCAAGTGATTGACTAAAAATTATATCTATCTATATTTTATGGCTGAAGCAAAAGGTTGATATACTGCTCTCTCCTCCCCCTCACCAGTTACCAAACTTGTTTACAACTTTCTTGATTTTTTTATTTTATTTATTTATTTATCCCATCATTGCAATATTTTCAGCAAAAGATACATAATCCCACTGAATTATCAACTTCATTCTTTTTTTGTTTAAAGGTAGTTGGTTCTTTTGATTTTTAACCCTGGTTAAAAAATCTGTTTACACCTTTAACATTTAATTATGTCAAAATTTACTGAAAGAAATTATTTTTATATTACATATTCTTTTTTAAAAAATATTTGACACTCGTAAACATCTTACTATATACGTAAACATATTTCACTGAAATTTATCTTTATATGCAAAATGCAAAAATTTCTACATTATTTTTACAATAAAATTGAAAATAAAACAAAACTATAATGCTTTTCAATCTATAGCAACCCTTCTTTTTTTACATATATGTAAGTTTTCGTTACACACACAGCAAGTTTTATATTACTTTATTTAATAAATTATAATATGTATGTGCATATACAATAATGTATTACACACGTACATAAGTGTTGAACAATGCATGCTATAATACATACACACACAAGATTATGCCAAAATTACAATGTTTAGATTTAATTTTAACTCGATATACATGGACTTGGGTATATAAATAGGGAAATAGATGCTACTATCTAAAATAGTAGGTGAAACATGTTGATTGATAAATTTTACTGTTTCAATACGTACAAGAAAATCTTAAGCACTTAGAAATGAGAATGTAAAGATTTTAATTAATCATTTATTAATGTTCATCTTATCTTTTCAAAGGACTTTATCTAGTGTTTGGAAAGGAGAATATTCCTTAATTGTTTATATTGATACAACACATTCCATAATGGATGTTGCAAATAACTGATGAAGGAATGGACTTTTTTTTACTTTTATAAGAAAGTGGCTAGCAGATGTATTCTTTTGACCAATTATGAGATTGATCCAAAAAGATTTTTGCTTTAGTAGAAAGAGACTCAGGCAAAATAGATTGAGTATATTTATATTGGTGCTTAAGAGACATAATTGAAGGAACTGAAGCAGGGTCACAATAAATGACTTTCAATTTGAAATTAATAGCACTAAAGACCTTAACTAAAGCTGTAGATGATTTGTTTTTTTTAGACTGATTGTATAATATTGATAAAAGAAAATAAACCTTAACTAAAGCTGTAGATGATTTGTTTTTTTTAGACTGATCATATAATATTGATAAAAGAAAACAAAGCTATACTATAGGTGTAGAGAAGAAATAGCAATTTTCATAAAATAAATGTAAATTTCTAAGATTACTGTCTCCAAGATGTAGATTTAAGAAATATTCTTAATGTATCATTGCAAGGGTAGCTTACAATGCAAATATTCCTAACAAGATCAGCCTGCTTATTGAATTCAATCCATTTGAAACTTGCATTAATAATGGGAAGATTATTTGATTATTATTAACACATATATACATGTACAACACATATATATTTATTTATATTCACAGTGAAATAGGGAGCTCACAACAAATTATTATTTTATAATAAATTTAATACAACCAATATTTTAGAAAATAATATTGTATATATCTTGGAGGCCTTAAAGGAACCGAGCAGGGCAAATTCCTAATGTCCATTCCATACGTTCTTGTCGTTGCAGCTGTTATTACTATGTGATTATTTATATAGTATACGAACATGGATGGGCTGCTCACCAACACACATTAGCCAGCGTGGTGAGTTTATTGGCTTTTTACCTCTGAGTTTAAAATCAAGAAACACCATGGTCTTTCTTCTCAGTGCCTGATAAGGCAGAATGAATGTTTGTGTAAATGATCAATATTTTTCCAATACATATATACAATTATGACAGACAAAAATTAAGCATGGCCCTTATTCCCAGGAGGCTGTAAAGTCACCAACCAAGGCAGCGGTTGGTGGCCAAAGGTAGAGGGTGCTAAGAATCCCCTGATTGCGGACCCAGGCTGCCATTTGATGACGACTTTTTATTTAGGTACTTACAACTGCAGATCACTTTCAAGTGAAGGAAGATTGCAAGAATTAGAAGAAGAACTGTCTTATATTAAATGGGTTATTATTGGACTTTGTGAAGTTAGAAGAAAAGGAGAAGAAACAATTGATTTAAAAAGTGGACATATACTCTATTATAAAGGCACACATATTGGAAAAAAGGCACACATATTGGAAATACAAGTGGAGTAGGATTCATTGTAAATAAAAAGTGGAAGAACAATATTGTGGAGATTGATGGTGTATCGGACAGAGTGGCAAGATTAGTTATACAACTTAATAGCAGATACCAAATGCAGATAATTTAGGTTTATGCCCCAACAAGTTCTCCTAGTGATGAAGTAGTAGAAGATTTTTATATGGATGTACAAAAGGCTTTTGATCAGAGTAAACAACATTTTAAAATTGTTATGGGAGACTTTAATGCTAGAATTGGTAGACAAATGAAAGATGAAATTGCTGTAGGTAATTTTGGTTATGGTAATAGAAATGAGAGAGGACATTGACTTGTGGAGTTTGCAGAAAAAGAAAAACTTTATATTATGAATTCATTTTTTGAGAAAAATGTTAAAAAGAAATGGACATGGAAGCATCCAAATGAAGGTACAGCAGAATTGGATTATATTTTGACTAACAGAAAATACATATTTCAAGATTGTAATGTTCTTAATAAATTTAACACAGGAAGTGATCATCGATTAGTAAGGTGTAAGTTACGTGTTAATGTAAAACTAGATAGACAAAAATTATTAAGAAAAACAATATTTACAGTTGATATTCCTAATCTTCAGAAACATTCTAATGAATTTAAATTAGAACTTACAAATAGGTTTCAAGTGTTAGGAGATTTTGAACATGATTCAGATTTGAATGAAATTAATATGAAAATAACTGATACACTTTTAAAAACTGCAACAAACATAGCTGGTAGAAAAAATCAGCAATTGACTAATAAAATTTCTACTGAGACTAGAGAATTTATGAAGAAAAGAAGGAATATGAAGATATACAAAAATGATGTATTAAAAAGAATTGAATATCTCGAATTTTGTAAAATTGTACAGAAAAGAATTGAAAATGATATAAGAAAGTATAACTGTGAAATAGCAAGGAAAGCTGTAGAAGAAAATAAAAGTCTCAAAAATGTTAAACAACATTTTGGTATTGGTAGGAAATTTATATCTGCAATAAGAAAAAAAGATGGAATTATTACTAAAAAGAGAGATGACATCATGAAATTGGTAGAAGATTTTTATCAAGAATTATATAGTAATAAAGAACAAGTACCTTCTATATCTATTACATCTTCCGAATTGCCCAGAATTTTAAATGAAGAAGTGAGACATGCAATTAAGTGTATGAAGAAAGGAAAGGCTCCAGGAAATGATGGAATTATAATTGATATATTAAAAGAAGCAGGCGAAGAAATAGAAACAATTTTAGCAAAGTTATATACCAAATGTCTAAATGATAAAGATGTACCGGAAGATTGGAAGAATGCAGTAATAATATTAATATTTAAAAAAGGTGATAAAGAAGATATTAGAAATTACAGACCTATCAGCCTTTTATCAGTTTTATATAAAAATTTTACCAAGATAATTATAACTCGCCTACAGAGAACTTTGGATTTCCACCAACCAAGAGAACAAGCTGAATTTAAAAGTGGTTTTAGTACAATAGATCATATCCAGGTATTGAGAGAAGTCATAGAAAGGACAAATGAATATGAGTTGTCATTATGTTTTGGATTTGTAGATTATGAAAAGGCATTCGATTCTGTACACATTTCTTCAGTGATTAAAGCATTGGATCATCAAGGTATAGATCCAGGATATTGTCATATTTTAAAGAATATTTATAAAAATGCAACAGCAACAATTAGATTACATAATAATACTGGAAAAATCAACATTGAGAAAGGTGTAAGACAAGGTGACTCCATATCTCCAAAACTCTTTACAGCAGTGCTGCAAGAAGTATATTGTAGATTAAAATGGGAAACTAAAGGAGTGAAAGTAAATGGAGAGTATTTAAGTCATTTAGATTTTGCAGATGATGTAGTTGTTTTTGCAAATAATGTTTCAGAGCTGCAGGATATGTTGCAGGAGTTAGCAGATGAAAGTAGAAAAGTAGGACTAAAGATAAATGTTAAAAAGCCTAAAGTAATGTTTAATCGATTTGCTCAAAATATGAAAATAAAGATTGATTATGAAGAATTAGAGAAGTTAACAGTTACAAATACCTTGGTCAGATTATTAATACAGATGGAAACATAATGGAGGAAATTAATCATAGAATTAAACTTGGTTAGAGTGCTTTTGATAGAAATAACTTGATACTAAAAGGAAATATGCCTATGTGTTTGAAAAGGAAGGTTTTTAACAAATGTGTTTTACCAGTTCTTACTTATGGATCTGAGACTTGGACACTTAATAGAAGAGCAATACAGAGACTTCAGACCACTCAAAGGAGTATGGAGAGATGTATGTTGGGAGTAACAAGAAGAGATCGAAAACGCAATGTATGGGTAAGACAACAAACAGGTGTTACTGACCTTATTGAAAAAATTAAAAGATTGAAATGGAGTTGTGCTGGACATATTGCTAGAAGAGATGATAATAGATGGACAATTGAAATTTTAAACTGGATTCCAAGAGATTGTAAAAGACCCAGAAAGAGACCACATGTGAGATGGATGGATGAAATAAGAAAATGTGCAGGGGTGTTGTGAGATCGGAAGAGCGTCGTCGGAGAAGATGGATTAAACTTGGAGAGACCTTCATCCTGCAGTGGATTGATAATAGTTGATGATGATGATACACTATTTGATTAATAAACTGTAATATATATATATATATATATTAAAATTTTAAATTGAACGTTAATTCATAGTAAGGTGACTTAGGGATATCCTGAGGTCAAGTTAGGTGGCCATGTGTGAAAATAAAACTGATTTTATTATTCTATTTTTTATCTGTAATAAATGAAATATATTTAAACAATAGACAGTTAAAAATCTAAGCGTTTCAGGAGATCTACGTGTGAACTATATAAAAACAGACTTTTTACAAATCATTCTTTTTGTCAATAATATTCCAGCTATAACAATATACAGCAGTTCAATTAAAATTTCCAATGCTAAAATGGTGTTTTGTTTCTTCTTTTATTTGAATCATAGAAGTTTTTAAAGTCAAATACTGTACTTTAAATTTTGCCAAATTCAGAGGAAAGAAAGTGAGAAATAAAAGTAAAAATAATTTATAAATTTTGAGGTAATTAAATCATGTTTTGAAAGTTGTTGGAATATTTTTTAATATTTAAATATTTTCAAAAAGAAAAATGAAAATTAAGTCTGCTGAAAATAGGAAGCAAAAATGAAATAATTCTTTTAATATATATATATAAAGTGCTTCTATATTATTTAACATAAATTTATGATTACAAATAATTATTGAATGGTACTTTAATATGAATATAGGCTAATGCAAAACATACTATTGTGCATCATGTTAATTTCTAACAGTTGCATAAAACCTCTATTTTTATTCTACTTTATTGTAAAACCCACAAGAGGATGCCTGCAGTCCAAAGTAAACAAGCATTGGAATATTTAAAGGTTAATCAGTTTGGAATCAATGTGTTTACCATACACAACTACAGGAGACACAATTGTACCTATATATCCTTGCCAAAGAAAATGATTTGCTGAGTCAAACTTCTGTTGGAGAGTAACATGCTTAACTATCAACTACTACTTCTATTAGGATGATTTTTATGAACTTTGTTCCAACTACAATTTTAATGAAGAAATTAATGTTGTAAATTTTTGATTTTTTTTATTATCTAAGTTGTATTTTCACACTTTGATGTTAGAAACCTCATTTTTCAGAATTAGCAAAGAAGAAATGGGGGGATAATTCACTTAGATATTATTCTATTTTATTATAAATAAAATCTAGGTCAACCTGTCTTCTTCCCATCAGGTTATCCATGTAAATAGTAAGGTAAGATTCTCTACATTTATTTTTATAGATTAAATTGCAATACTTGATACAGAATACATTTTATATGTTTTATTTTGTTGATTAACCCTGCATATATATATTTTTCCAGTGTGATTGACTAATCAACTAGTATTAATTTATATACCTATCATATATATAAATGGGGGGGGGGGGTACTTAAATTAAATAGATTGGGAAAATCAGTAAATATATAATTTAGGTAGCTTGCATTTCAATCATTTTAAATTATTAATGTTTTTTTGTATAGTTCATGATTTGTAAAGAATGAGTGACATAGATGGATTTTTACCATGGGGTAAAACGGATGTATCTGGAGAATTATTAGTTAATAGAATGGTATAAGTTCACATATGACACATGTGTATGTGTATTAATTGTTATTATACTTTATGTTAATGTTATTTATCATTATCAATAAATGTTTAAGAGTTTATGTTATTCCAGTCTCTGGTTTATTGAGTTGTCCTGACATTCCACAGTTTACAAACAATTATGCATGCACACACATCTATTTTCTTGTCATGTAAAAGTTGTAAAGAAAAACAAATATAATAAATGCTAGTTGTAACCTATAAATAGGTGCAGGAGTTGTTGTGGGTATTACCTTTTAAATGAGTCAAAAGCAATATTTTCTCTGGGCTTGAATATTAGGGCATAGCAGAATCGGAAAGGGGTGAAAGTGGATGAACTAACCTAAATTGTATTTGATATTATTAAATAGGGATAGAGCTAGTCAGTTAAAGTGCATACAATCATTGGTTAAGCATTTCATGAGGTTTTCATTATCATTCTATCTGAAGACCCAAAGTCTGACCATAGTTAGATGCAACTTTTTTCCTCTTCCAAGCCTGGTAGATCTCTGCAGACTGTGTCATCAGGGGCAATAAATTAGGGCACATTGACTCATAGTCTCTAGATTGCTACATCTGCATAGTATCACAGTCCAAAAGTTATTTTTCCATCTGTAACATGTGGTGTGTGGGCAAGCGCGAATCCAGGCATAGTAGACTGTACATTACACTGCCTGCAAGATGTAGATTTAAGAAATATTATTAATGTATCATTGTAGTAAAAACAAGGTCTGCATGAAGATCAATATCAGTTTGCATGGAGAGTGCCAAATGGTCAGAAAACTACTGATTCTAAATACAAATTAACTATAAAATGCAGATCAAGTGAATAAAATAAACCGTCAATGATAATTAAATGTTTAAAGTAAAGAAGAAGATATTACCGAGGGGAAAATGCTTTTCAGTCATCAGTTTACAATTAATGAGATGAAGGTATCTTGCTACAAAATCAGTAGAAGGCATATTAAAGTCACCAAAATATAAGAATAGAAAAGGAGCTGGTAAAAGAATAAGAATTAATATTGCATAAAAGTTGATGTATAAAAATGGGTTGGTTATATAAGTAAAGATAAATAATGTTCACTGTAAAGGCAGTATGATGAAAAATAATGACAATCATGTTTTAATCAAATTAAGGAATGTTAAAGAAATCAAATGGACCTTTATGATGAATTAAAACTCTAATTCCTGCAGCTGGAATATTGGAAATGGAAAATTGTAAAAATCCAAACTGCTCAAGATACCCACCAAGATTGATATCAAAATGCACATAAAGTTTAATCTCTGTGAAAAAGGTAATGTGAGGAGAAAATTGATAGATCCAATTGCTGATAGCAGATATCCATTTGAGAGAGTTATACCCACCATGCTGATACCGGTAATATTCAGGTGAACAAACTACATAATTTAAATAGCAAAGGAATATGCAGCTTATAATTCAGAGAGAGAGAGAGAGAGAGAGAGAGACTAAGAAACAATTAATTAAAAATGCAACACAATTTGAGTAACAAAGATAATGTGCCCAGGGGCACATAAGAACAGGGTATTTTTGGTTGAGTTTACCCTGAATTGTTTGATGTAGTTTGAATTTAGTTTTATTGAACCATGTATAATACCAAATCTAGCATAATTCATATGAGAAAACCATATATTATTTTGAATAATTGATCAAATATTAATTATATTATGTAAAAATAATTTTTCTTGTGATATTGTGATTTTAAACTTTCTATAGGTTAATTATTAATCAATCATGTACTTTGTATGGAGTTGAAACTTGTTGTGTTGATCTCTTCAGCATTGCAACTTTTTTTTTACTCTGTTTACTTTTTTATTAGTTTCCATTCTAGCAAACAAAAATATTTTCAGGAGTAAGTGGAATTTTGTAATCTTATCCAGTATATAGATTTTTAATTATCACTTGGAGTAGTCTTTGTTTGGTGCATTAAGGAGTTTAGTTTTTGTACTTGAGGGCGCACATTAAAAAAATCAGATTTTTAAAAATGTGATGCTTGTTTAGGATTTAATTATCTGTGAATAATTTATAATAGCATTATCAGACGCTATCTTCGTTCTTCTTTTTCTTTTTTTTTCTTTCTAACTGTTTCAAGGTTATCTTCATTTCCAGCAGTTGATGAATAGTTTTTATTTTATCATTATTTGTAAGGTGTTCTATTTCAGATTCATTTGATGAGTTTATAGTATAAATATCAATAAGTTTATATGAATCATAGATTTGGATGTATCATCTTATGTTGGAAAATTGATTGTCATGTCTTCAGGATTAATGGGTTGACATTTTGTAAAATCTGAATATCCTGAATTATCATTTAATTTCTTAATTGATATTATGTTGGTGCTTATTTTTTTAAAGTTACATTTTACACAAAAACATCACAGTCTTATGATTTTTAGATTTATGGTAAAAACATTTATTGAGGTGGTATATCTTTAAAGGTAATCAATGGTGAAGAGTCTGGTTGAATACCTTTATTTAAGTAGTGTTGAAAACTGCTGTGTTTGTCAAGAATATTACTGATGCTCTTTTCTCCAGCAAGTATTTTTGTTATTAGTATTTAATACGTTTTACAGGTCTTGATTTGTGAATCCAACATGATAAATTTTTATTTCACCAGCTAGGTTTAGTTCTCTCTCTCTCTCTCTCTCTCTCTCTCTCTCTTATATATATATATATATATATATATATATATATATATATATATATATATATATATATATATATATATATATATATTGTTCAAAAATCGTACTTGTTTTTGAAAATTTTGTTTTTGAGTAGTATTATGAAATTCTAATGCCACATATCGATAAATAGGATGATATAAAACGTTGAAAATACATCCTCATATTTTTTTATTATATTAAATATTTATAAAATTCATTGGTTGGAAATTGCATTATAGAAATATTGCTATCTGTAAAAACTGTAATTGTTTTATCAGTATTAAATTTCCTGAATGATTTTTTAATTGTTAATGGGATTGTTTAAAAAAAATTGGAAGTAAATTGATCATAATCGTTAATATTTGTCTCTGATTGGTTATTTATAGGATTCATAGTTACATGATGAATTGGTTCAGATTACAGGCAACCAGTATTAAAAAAAAACGAATATTTTTACTAGTGATTTTTATAGAATCTTCATTACTTTTTAAAATACTAAACATCACATGATCACCATCTCATGCTAGCACATAACTGTTAGTAAACAGGCAAAAACTCTCCATATAGTAGTGCCACCTTGTACTAACCAGAGTAGGCACTAGATAGGGATTTTATGCACAAGCCTTCTGGAATCCATTCATTACTCTGGTTAGCACATGGTAACAGTACTATATGGAGAGTTTTTGCCTGTTTACTTTTTAAAATGTTAGCATAAATAGATTTTTATTTTCTGTTGCAAATTATTATTATCTATGCTGGCAGATTATTCGAGCCATTTATTGAATTATTTAATTCTTGTGGAATACATTCCATTGTTTTAATCTTTGAACTTGTTGAATCAATTTTGGGGGGAATTTCATGCATTGAATCATTTTTGACTTGAATGATATTAATTAATAACATTTGAGCTAAAAGTTTCTAGTATTTTAATAAGCAAAAAGTAAATTTTATAAATACTATTCATATATTAATAGATATAGCTCTGAAGAAAACTTATCTTAAAGTACAATCTGGTGTAAGTTTTGCTGTTAATTTATATTTTTAAAGTAACAGCAACATTTAATAAGCAGGAAAAAAATTTACTAACAGTTTACTTGGAGAGGCACCAACTGGTAGCCCTACTCACATTGATATTTGCCTGACTTACATTCATTTTCATTTTTGGTTTAATATAAACCAGCCAAATACCATTCTGATTTTTATATCATATGGATATGTTTTCAACTATCATGGCATATAATTGAAACTTTAATCATGATTATCTTGAGGGGATTTATGTTGGTAATATATGTATAGTGTGAGAGGTTATTCTGACTTCTGAGCTGATTGGTTATGATAGTATTGAGCAAAAACAATTGCAAATGTTATATTTCTCAGTGGAATGTTCAGTTATTTCATACTCAGTTACATATAATCTGAGTTACTTTTTATTTACATATATATACACATATATTGCACCCCACCCCCATTTTACTTGGATTTCAGCTGTCAATTGTTTGGATAATAGAGGCATATGGAATAACATTAAATATCTATTTATTCAGTTAAAAATAATCAGACAATGATTTTTCAAGAGGTCAGATTAATCACTAATAGGCAGATTAATTGTAAAATCTAATACTGAAGTTTATCAATTTATTATTCATAATCATTATCAATTATTATCAATCCATTGCAGAATGAAAATCTCTCCAAGTTCAGTCCATATTCTCCAATCTTTAACTTCTCTTCTTCACATTACCCCTGAACACTTTCTTATTTCATCTATCCATCTCACATGTGGTCTCCTTGTGGGTCTTTTACAACCTCTTGGAATCAAGTTTAAGATTTCAGTTGTCTGTCTATTATTATATCTTCTAGCAATATGTGCAGCCCAACTCCATTTCAGTCTTTTAATTTTTTCAATGAGGTCAATAACACTTGTTTGTTCTCTTACCCATATATTGTGTTTTCAATCTCTTCTTGTTACTTCTAACAGGCATTTCTCCATAATTCTTTGAGTAGTCTGAAGTCTGTATATTGCTCTTATATTAAGTATCCAAGTCTCAGATCTAGAAGTAAGAACTGGTAATACCCATTAAGGTTGTGCACTTTGTTCAATGTGGCCACTCGATGGTGTTGTTTCTCTCCAAAAGCACAGAAATATGCCATTTACATGGCCCAAGTTACAGCCTATAAAATATTTTTATTCATATTAGCCATTAGCAGGCCTAAATTGCATTTCACACAAATATTATGGCCCACTGATGTGCTTGGCATCACTATGGAAATAGCACACACTTTACAGATCACTACCATATGATGTGAGGGTGTATGGAATTCAACTGGCCATAAGTGTTCTAATGTGCATCTGAAGTATTGATCTTAAAACTTACCTGACATACTATCACATAGTAATAATTGTAAGCCTGTTGTCATGTTTCCGTACACATCTTGTAAGGTGAAATAAATTGCAAAAGTGTAGTTCCCAGAACCATTTCACATAAGTCATGTGAAAAGGCACATTTGTGGGAAAACAGCTATGAGAGTATCCCACCCCAACCCCTGCATAGCACTATGTGCTGAAAGATTTGTTTTTCTCAGAGTAGCACATATATTGACTGATCCTTCAGTTCGACAAAAAATATCAAACCCCCCCTGCACCTTCCAGCTACATGGTGAAAGCTTTGTTTACTCATATGAGTGCATGTATTGGCCAATCCTTCAGATCGGAAAAAACATCAAAAACATTCCCTGCAAATGCCAGTGCTACATGCTGAAATGTATAATGTAATTATAAATTGTAAATTTAGAAAATAATGTTGGTTCGTAAATGGCAGTACATACTGAAATATATAATGTATTTAAAAATGTAATTCATAAAATAATGCTGGTTTGTAAATTTTTTTAAAATATTTTGAAAAATTTTGGGAGACCAAAAAGCAAAAAATTATCAGCCAGTAATGTTGCATTTCATCATTCTTGCAAGCAACAATGCCATCGAGTGTTCACATTGGACAAAGTGCACAACAGCCTACACATTTATTAAAAACCTTACTTTTCAAACACATAGGGATATTTCCTTTTAGTATCAAGTTATTGCTACCAAAAGCACTCCCATCAAGTTTAATTCTAGATTAATTTTATGCATTATGTATCCATCTGTATTAATAATCTGACCAAGATATGTGTAGCTGTTAACTTCTTCTAACTCATCATAATCAATCTTTATTTTCATATTTTGAGAAAATCAATTGAACATTCCTTTAGTCTTTTTAATATTTATCTTCAATCCTACTTTTTTACTTTCATCTGATAACTCCTGCAATATTTCCTAAATAAGAACTGGCTATTCTAACAATTAAGTATAATATATCAGCAAATTAAATAAATATTTTTTTCTGAAAATGAAATAAAAATTGTAACTATAAAAAAGGCTAAAAAATGTGTAGGTTTGTGCAAAAGGGGGGTCTTAAGTTTGAATTCATAATGTAGCAGCCTTTTTCAGTGTTTTGAGAAAGGAAGCAGCATGTACGTGAGTTACAGAATTTTTTTTTGTTGCTATGAGAACACTGTAATAAGTTAGTCCTTTGGTTGAAAATATTAGAAAATTGTAGGTAGATAACAAATATCACTTCAATATTTTTAATAGAAATTTATATATATATATTTAATTTTCTCAATTTATGTGTATGCATGATGCACGATTAAATATTTAATTTAAATCTTTTGAATTTTTGATTAATACTTATCTATGTTTTTTTTTTTTTCAATAGAACTTATATATATATATATAAGAATTAATTTAAACTCTATAAATTACTTTAAAACATTAACAAAAGATTGCTTTTATAATTTAGGTCAAATTTAAAATATAATTAATAATAAAAAATGAAGAAGGAAAAGAAATAAAAAGGTTTTTATTTCAAGAACTATTGATTTGAAAAATTACAGTGCTTTCACTGTCTTAAAATAAGTTCAAATTAAAATGAGAATATATCTAGCAGTTCTTTTCTTAACAGGTGGCCGCATAATTTCTTACAATTATTGAGAGGTCTTTTTCTAAATACAGTAATATAAAATATAAAAAAAGAGAGGTAGAGAGTAAATTAGATGATTCACAATCAAATTTAAAAAGCCATTAGATTTTCTCAGCTAATGCAATAAAATTTAATTTCTAAGAGAACAAGAAGCTTCATTTACTACATACACTTGGAAAACTTTGAATAAAATAATGAAAATGTAATGGATTAAAAATATATTTAAAAAGTAGGAGTCCTGCTTTCTGCAAAGAATGTTATTACCTTTAAATATAGTTGTTACTTACCTTAGTGAAAAAGATTACATAGAAAAAGAAATTTAAAACCTATCTGTTGTTTTTGTTTTTCGTTTTTTTTTTTTTTAAAGAATGTTTTCAATTTATAGGATTAGCGCTTGTATAAGTAAATATCTATGTCATTAAAATACATTGTATTCAGTTATCTCATTAACTTTCTAATTTTCTACTGACATTAATAAACAACCAAAGTTTATTACAACCATTAGGATAATATCTAATCTGTAATGAAAGTAAAGACGTGATCTCTTAGATAACTATTTTCTTTGTTCATTCAAAGTAAACTTTTATTTAGTTTTTTTTTTTAAATATAAAACAGCTACGAGCTAATGCAAATAATACAAAAAAGTGTAAAGAAATAGCATTCATAGACACGTTGATGTTATAAAAGTATTTGTTTTTTAGGTTTATGAAAAAATATCAAGCTTTTTGCTAGTTGAAAAGAAGTCTTAACTATGAAACTAAACAATCATTAATCTTATCAGTGATCCCTTTAATTTAAGAAATAATTATTTTTAGAAAAAGATTTTTTCAAAATTCTTTAAAAATTATTTTATAATGTTGTTTATTGTAACCATTGGAGAGCAGGGTATTTTGAGTTACAATTATTTTTGGCCTGACTTATAGCAGATAATAATTGTGTTTTCTTGAAAATATTTTTTGAAGCACTTAGGAAAGAAACACAAAAGGGTATATTAATTTTAATCTCTCCATCATGCTGCTCATATCTTTCTATGGTCAAAACCTTTTGACGAGAGCACAACAATTGTTAGATAAAGATCATTTTAGCCAAGAATTAAATACACCTAGACATCACTTAGTGATTGGCTACTTAGCAATATTTCACAATAGTGATCATCATCAATTTACATCCACTACTTCAATTTACAATTGATTATTCACTATAACGATCGGGAAAAAAAAATTTTGAGGGGGGCAGCCATCTTGAATCTTGCATCACTGATGATGTTAGAGAATAGAGATTTTAAAGTCATTTTACCCAAAAGCAAAAGGACATTACTGTAATAAGTAATACAGGTAATGACTTTGCTGAAATTGTATAGCCCATACAATATTTTATTCATAAACACAATGTTAGTGCTGCAATTAGTATTTTGATTATATAATGTATAAACTTAATATATATATATACATATATATATATATATATATATATGTATAATGAATCTATAATACTATATATATATATATATATAAGTGTGGAATGTCTCTTTGGAAAAATTAAACTTTATTTAAATATAACATATAATACTTGGATTTTTTAAATAAAGTTTAATTTTTCTAAAGATATTCAACACATATTAGATGGTGAAATAGTCCAATATATAAATACAGTACAACTAAAATACCATCATGACAAACTTTCAGGAAAACACTAAATACGGAAATTAAACTGCATGTGTGTGTTCCTTAATTACTATATATTATTTTTAGAACACCTGGTTAATTATGTAAAATAGTTGTTGATTTTGTAACTTCATTAAAAATGTTGTTTACATCCAAGTGGTTTCAAATCAAAAGAAAAACAATATTTTAAAATGCAAATGTTGAATTAGAAAAAAGTTTAGAAAGAAAAACAGATTGCATTTAAAGTAAGTGTTAATGATTTTTTTTTAAATATGTACTTTATTCCTAAGTTAGTGTAATTTTTTAGCTTTAGGAACCAACCAATTTTTTTCCATAGACCCCCATTATAAATACATATTCTGCATATGATATTCTTGCTTAATGATTAGTTTTGGAGCACCAATTGCCATTGCTAAGGGGAATAAAGGTACATCATAAACAAAACTTTTTATAAAATGATATCAAGTAAAAAAAAAATTAGGGAAATTGAAAAACCTTTGTCTGAAAATAAGAACAATAGAATATTAAAAAAATGTCCTTGATAATATTGGTAGAAGACTGATTATTTTAATATTAAGACTTATTTTTCTACTAGAAAAAACATGGATGGTTTATATTATTCATGTTTGCACTGCTCATAAAAATACATAAATGATCTTCAATGCTCAATAAGTTACACTAATCTACACTGAATAGAGATGTATTAGTATTAGTGTTAGTGGATATAGTCAAAAATCAATTACACCAATTTTTACATTTTATTTGTTATATACTGATTACATTCCTGATTTTGATGACTCTAAAATACTAGCTAAAATGAAAAAATATGATTTGTGTAATAAACAAGTCTCTTAAAATTCTGAATATAATTAACTATTTAAACAAGTATTAAGAAATTTAGCCCATGTCAGTCTTATGGAATTTCATTGTTTTATATCTATCACTACCTTCTAATATTTTTAAAAAAAATTAGTAAACACACAATTTCAATATTATTTGACACACAACAATTTTTCAGAAGATAATTCCTTAGTCTGGATGTATATGAATGATATTTCTTAAAATGTCAATATCATATAGATGAAGAAAATAATTTTGTGTTTGTGTTTGAAACTTTTTGGATTTTAATAGCACATAGAATATCTTAATATGAAAGACTAATACACAATGTTTATTTTTTTAAAGGTTCTTTAATTTCATCTTTTAACTATTAAAATTTTTCAGAACATACATATTAAACCAGCAATGCAGGAGGCCTGCTATGTTTTTACATCCATGATTAATGTCTAAGCTTGTGATCTTGTCAAATGAATCCTGCAATATGATTTGATCTTACCCAATAATGTGTTACATAATAAAAATACACTTTCATTTATTGTCCAGATTTCATTCAGACAAGTTCTTCTCAAAGTGTTTTTTACATCAGTGCTGTCAATTGCATTTTTAAGTGTTTTTATTTCATAATGCTATCAATTGCATTTTTTGGATTTCCTAAAATTACACTTCCATAATTTTCATCATTGTGTTTTTTTATTTCCTAGTATACTACTTTTGATTTTAAGTGAGTAAGTACATGTATTTTTTATTTTGATTTACTTTTTCATTTTCTGATTAATATTATATATTTTAAAAACAGTACAAAATAATGAACATTTGGAGTTTACCCACTACTGAGATCAATGTGGTCATGTATTTTCAAGAAAAAGAATGCTTCCATCTGAAAAAGTGTGTCCAAATGAACACTCTATGATCCTTTACATCTACAATTTGTACAAGCAATGGCAGTGCCACATTCATTGATGTAATAATAAAATAGGCCTTGGTAAAAAAAAAATGTAGTTGAAAGTTCCAGAATTTCATTTTTGATGATAATCCAATTTAATTACAGCTGGACTTGCAAATTAACATCCATAGAATGGGGTAAAACAAAACTTTTTGCAGACATAACTTTAAGAGTGGAATAACTATATGTGTGAAGTTTGGACACTGCGATGATAGGATGAGAAAAATGTAAAATTGGAGATCATAAAAAAATCATTGAAATTGATGAGAGTCTTTTTATAAAAAAGAAAAAAGCAAGCTGAACAAATTCTTTCAGAACATTGGATATTTGGTGGCTTGTACAGGGAGACCCCCACTGTTTCATCATGAGAATTCATGATAGAACAGTAGCAACTCTGATGGAAGACTAAAACAAAATATGGAAGAGAAATTGACAATTTATTTGATCTGAAGCAAAGCATATATATCTGCTGTATTACAAGCTGCTTGTTACAACTATTTTCTTATGAACCACAAATATAATTTTGTGAATCCAAAAACCGGGGTTCACACTCAGAACATTGAAAGACTTTGATGTTCAGTGAAATGGTGTAATAAACAATACTGAGAAACAGCACACCAGTACCTAAATTCATATTTGGTGGAATGTATGTGGTGGATATTGCATAAAGATGGCAATACATTCATTTGCATACTCCATTGAATAAATATTTCATTAATTTTTCTTTTTTGTTAATTTTTAATAGAGGGGTAGTAATTTAAATTTATTTTTTTTAATTTTGGTTTTGAACAAAATATATTTACTTATTAATATTTTTCAATGAAAATTCTGTGCAGGCATTATATTGCATAATCACATATTAAGTAAGTCTCCATTTTGAAAAAAAAACATATTTTAAGCCTTTATTTGAAACAAAATTTTATCTACTTAAAATAAAATAGAAATGTTCTCCTCTGTAGAACTTCTAAGGTGAACCAAATAATTATTTCATTGTGACAATTCCTGTTATATACTACACAGTCAGTATTTTTCATTTTAAGCATTTTGTAATTTCATACCGGATATAGACATACTATTTTAGATATAATATTTAGACATGCTAATATTTTAGATATAGACGTAATAATATTTTAGTATTATTATTATTATTATTATTTTATTTGCCAATTTTGTTTTAGTGATTGTTTTGTAATTTCATTACAGGCTTAAATATATGTATTTTAACACTTTCATGGATCATTTTTATTATTGGCCAAATGAAGTAAAACTCTGAAACTTTTAATTGGTTTTAATTGGTCAAGTGACAAATTCTTTGATAGAAATATTTTCATCTTTTAATATATATTAATTTTAGTTTCAAAAAGTATATTAATTATTTGTAATGTTAGAAAAGTAAACAAAAGTTATTTCAAAAATATATTTTTATTTGTATTTTATAGAAATATTAAAAAGTGTAAAAATCAAAGAAAACATTACAAGCAAATTAGAAGCAATGTAAATGCCATTTAAATCCCTCCCAGATTTGCCATTACGAATTTTTTAGGAAAAATCTTAACGTTTTTCTCAAAATAATTATATTTTCAGCATATTATTAAAAAATACACAAAAATTCATTAAAATGCCAGAAAAATATTCTAAAACATTAATCTTTGTTTGAAAATCAAATAAACAGCTTGGAGCAATCTAACCTCTTGACAAGATGTCAAAAATTGGTGCTACGGCTGGTTTTTTTTTCAATTTACAATCGTGTAAAGTATACAATTTTTTAATTAAACCTTACTACTTTTGTAAAATAACTATATTTTTATTAGATTTTATGAAAATTATTTATAATATGTGCAAAAAATAATAAAAAAAACACTCTAAAACATATATTTCATTTTCAGCGGTGAAAAAATATTTATCGAAATCATCAGCCAATAAGAATTGAGAATAGATTTAGAATAGATTATCCAACCAATCAGAACTGGCCTTCTTCTTTTGTAAACTTCAAACACTCCTAGTATTGATTTTTTACTTGTAAAATAATTCAAGAGAGGGCAGCATCTTACAGGCCTTGCTCTAAGCTTAAAATCGACCGTAAATTTATCACTGTAACTCATAAAATGGCTGAGTTAGAGCAATCTAAAGGTGACAATGTGAATTCACATTAACCCCTATTAAAGTGTTAAATAACATTTAAGAATTGCATAATGCTATATCATATTTATTATTTTTGTGAAATTTTTATTTTTAGTATTATTAAAAGTGTATTTTTGCAGATATAATCTGGTGTGATTAGTGAAGAGTGTTAGAGCTGCTATACCTTTTCACATATGTATTTAGTCTGCTGATAACTTTGTAAATCTTGTGAAAATATCAGGTACACATGGTTTGCTTTGATGGATTTATCATTTATGTTTGTAGAAGTTCCAGTGTACACATTATTTGGTCAAATTACAAGATTAGAAAGTTATTGGCAGATTGATACAAATGTGAAAAGGTTTAGAAGTTCTAATACATTGCAGGTCTAATACATAAGCATCAATTTTTTTTATAATATATTTATCCAAATCATTAAAAAAATTATATTTTTTGTGGTGATTTTAAATAGTTTTTCAGGCACAATGTAATGAAGCAGAGAAACAAAAGCTTATGTTGCAAACTGAAATTAACTCACTGAATAAATGAATTTTTATATTCTAATTTACAATTGTCAAAATTACACCATCCACAACTTTGACACCATCTTATCCAGGTAAATACAGTACTGATTATCAGTAATCATTTATTAAACTATAGATTATCTCTAACACAAATATAAACTTTAAAACTCAGTTAAAGATTAATATAGCTGATTTTTTAAAAAAAAATAAACACATACATATGGAGTTAGTCATATTTCTCTTCCCCATATGTAAGATCTTATATAAATATATTCAATAATCTCCCCACTTCCACACATTCTCTTGAAATCATATGAATAAAGATACAATAAAAGAGAAATGACCCCTAAGATATTCATGCTGAACCAGCACTCATAACTTGGTCCAGTTAACTATCTCTCATATATATCGTTATCATTTGTAAGTATTTATCAATAATAAATTGTTCCATTTTGATTTATATGTGTCAAACTTATTGTGTGAAGGTTATTCAATATATTTATAAAAGATATTACACATGGCAAAAAGAAATGTAAATTACTCCATGTGTGTGTGCTTAATTTAAAAAATATCAGATATATTAATTTTTAACTGAGGTTAAAGTTTATATCTGGGCTATAAACTATCTGTAGTTTAGTAAATGATTAGTGATAACCATTATACTATATTTGTCTTAAGTGGATGTTGTGGATATAGTAAGTTTGACATTTGTAAATTAAAATAATTTATTATTGATAATAATGTATATATAATAAAGATTATATAAGAGAGAGTCACCTGGGCTACTGATAGGTACTAGTTCAATAGGAAATGCATCTTATGTTTCATTTGTCTTTTATTGTATCTTTATTCATATAATTTCAAGAGAATGTTTGGAGGTTATTTGATATATTTATAATAGATGAATTTTGTCTGAAATAGTTAAGTCCAAAGTGAATTTTCCAATAAAATATATTGTAATCTACATTAAAATGGACCACAGAAAGACTATTTAATTTTGAGAAGAATAAAATGCTTGTTTAATAAAGCAAGTCAATATACTTTTTGGAAAAAAAATAGTTTTTTTTTTTTTAAAAAATTAATCATGATTACATTACATTTTTTATGTAAAAAACAAAAACATGGGCAATTAAAACCAAAAGAAAAAAAAAGGAAGGTATGTGCCGAAGAATATTATTTAATGTAAAAAAAAATAAGACTTATTAGAGGTAAGATAAGATTAAATTATGATTGTATTGTTTTTTTTTTTTTCAATGTAACCAATCTCAAAATAAAAATAATTAAAGAATAAACAAAAAGTGTATATATCAATGGTGAATACAGGACAGTGTCTGAGTCACAAGGAATTACCTTTTACAGAACAATTCTGGTACATAGATATAAAATAAAGGCTCAAAATTTTTTTAAAATAGAATAATAATTAATTAGAAAAGAAGATAAAATGTTATTGATGCAACAAAGTTAACCTGGTGTACAACAAGAAACAGTTATTGTCAATATTGTCTCTCCTGAGTCAATGAACAGTCATAACTGCTATTTGAATACATTAGTTATCCATTTCTAAATGAAAGGTCTGAATTTATTCTTATCTTTTATTATGTATTGTCTAAAAAAAGAAGAGTATGCCCAAAATCTAAGATATGTGTTGTTGTCATAAAACCAATTTAAAATATGCCAGCATACCATATGTCTCTATATAGACATTGTTAATCAGTCTTACTACTACAATTGTAACCTATTGCTTTCTTTATAGGAACTCATTTACTTCAAACTATATCAAAACTTTGGTCTAGGAATTTTCAGACTTATCAGCATTGAATATCATTATACACCAAGCTTAACTGATAAATTGTTCAAAACAAAAAAAAAAAAAAAAACATTTATTTTTTTTAAATAAAAAATAATTTAAGTACTTACAATTTAAAGCAACCAGTAAGCCTTTGCTTTTTATTGTTTTCGAACAGTGATGATTTCTTTTTTTTGTTTTTGTGTAAAGGCCAAAAGTATAATTTCATGTATTTGTATTAAATTTATTTATTTTTATTACTATTAGTATTTACAGGATTATACATAACAGTATATTAGATTACTAATTAACAGAATATTAGATTACTAATTAATAATAAAATTTAATATAGCTTGGAATCAATATATATTAACTAAACATGATTAGCCATGATAAGACAGAGTTTAATAATAGGTAAACATGCTTGTTTAATGGACTGACCACATATATGTTTTATTCTATTATTTTTATGATAATTGTGTAAGAAAATTTCATTCAATAATTCATTAACTTTATCTAAACATGCTAAGCATTACAATAAAATGTTTTCTGACAATAAAAATCAGCATTTGTTCTAATAATAATATTCACACATGTCACACAGTTAAAGATAAACATTTTTCTCAAATTAATTATTCTTAGATCTCATGCTCAAGTTGCCAGGTTTCAATTAGTACAGTTGGGGTTGAATGAAATTAATTATCATATTAGGATAAGATTTTGACTCCTTGATTTATGCTTATTCCTCTGACATGTATGGAGAAGGCACTACAGAATCTATCAATATTATAGGTTTATAATAAATAAAAATATACCTATAGTAGACATGGCAAGGGGTCTTATATTTATGTTATGATATTTCTTGTGTGCAGATGTTAGGAAATGTGACTGGTGTTTACATTAAATTCTATATCTGATGAGAACCTAATCATTATTATCATCTGAAGTAGTTATAATAATTAAAACAATTATTTTGCATTATCTTTTAGTTGGATAACAATTGGTCTGCAGATTAAACCCTGATCAAATAGACTGTTATATATGTAACATTTCCATGGTTATATAATGAAAATAAAGTCTGATTTGGGTTATACCATGTATTATTGTGTTTTAATTTTTAAAGTTTCTATAAAATAACATATATGTATATTATTTACAGGTTTAAAGATAAATTCAATTCTATTAAAGTAAAATCATAGTACAACCATTCCATGGCCTATCTATGATTAACTTTATCAAATATTAATAGTGATCACATTATTTCTAAATATATATGTTATGTAAAACATATAAACTAAAAAAAGGTTATTTTTCATGCCTAAAGTGAAATTAATACCATGATAATAAAAATGTTTTAAATTATATTTATGATTAAACAGTTGATAATTTTTAGACTTTAATAAATAAATTATTATATTTAGTATTTTAAAAAAGATCAAAAGTTTGGTACTTCATTATTGGCCATACATTTTTTCTAGACTATTAGAATGCATGTGTAATCCATTATTGCAAAGGAAAATATGCACTTTTGGATTATAATATGAATTGTGGAGATTGAAAATTATCAAACTACTTATAAATGTTTTAAAGTCTTGGCAACTTAAAATAAATTATAGTTATTCCTCATAAGTAAAGCAAAACATTTAGAACAAAAATACATGTAGATATGATATAAGTATTTTAAATTCTTCATTTATTATAATCAGTTGTAAGGTATATACTTGTACGAAAATAAATTTGATCTCTACAAAGATTAATCCTTAAGCAATATTTCTCATGAATTTTATAATAATTTGTCTTTTTGGAATAACATATTAAAAGTGAGATCATATATTAATGTTATTCTAATTAGTTTATAAAATATTCATTCATTGTTACTAATTGAAATGTCTTTGATTACTTAAATAAATTTGACTACTAACGTTTGATTGCTCGAGATCACAGTAGAGGCATTGGTGATCGAGAGGTCAGCGCGACTGCTTTGCACTTGCAGGCAGTTGCCTGGGTTCCAGGTTCGTGTCCCGGCTGATGATATGACACATAAAAAAAGCATAATATGGCTGAAACCATGGGAGGTTATTTTATTTTATGACAAGTACATTTCATATATAAATTAATGTTGTTTGTTCAAACTTTCAGAAATTACTCTAATTATTATACGCATTAAAATAAATAATAATGAAAACTTAGAAATTCAAAACTAGATTACAATTAAACAGCACACAAAAATTTTGCATATAGCAGAAAATTTATTTGCTAATCCTTGTCTATAAAAATTTGTTCGCTTACGGTTTATATTTTTATAAAATATATTAGAAAATGTTAACAAAATAATCTGATATATGGTACAATCATTCTTTCATTTTAATAATTATTTTTTAAAAAAAAACTCAATAATCTTATCAATTTTAAATTGCTTGAACTAGGAAGAATTATCATTTATATAAAATTATACTATTGTTTCCAGATTATAAAATTTATCAATTTACAAACAGTATTATTGATGATTACCAAATTTTATTTATTGGAAATATTAAAGTATCTAATTTCTCTCTCTGCCTTTGCTTAGAGAATTCAATCTACATAAATATCCATTACAAATTATCAAATAAATATTTTCTAAATATCTTCACAAAAAAAAAAAAAAAACTCTCTTTCTGTATTAAATTAATATTGTTCTCATCTAGACAAAATATATAAAATTAAAGCCAGTTAATTAATTTTCTTCAATATTTTAATTTTATTTTTTTATTTTTTAGTCATGATATTGCACATGCCATTTTGCAGTAAACTTTCGCAAATATTTAGTAATGTTTTAATGTCTGTTTTATTTAATGCTTAGTAATTAGTTTTCTATAAAAATGTAACATTCTTATTGTAATATTATATCAAGTACATTCATCTGATCATCATATTCAAACAATGTTTATTTTTATTACTATTTTTAGAGGTATCCAATTGGTTACATTAAATGTTATGGGCTAGTTTAATTTTAATGTGCTAATTTGTGTACAATAATAAATTGTGTTAAAGAGCAAAAGATGTCTAATTTATTTTCAGACTATCAAAATATCACATAATTACTATTTTATATGATTACACAGGCTGTAATAACAGTAGCAAACTCTTCATACAATAGTGTCACCAAGATGCAAGAAGGTTTGTGCATAAAATACCTATCTAGTGTCTACTCATTCAATATTCCCACACCAGTTTCTAGCTTGTGAATTTCATCAGTAAAAAGCCTATTTTGAGAGTGCTGCACCTTGACACCAAAATGTCTAGCTGCTGGACTGAGTTCAGATATGTATGACTATACAAATGAGCTTGGATTAAAAACATTATTGTGATTTAGTGTTGTGTGTCTAGATTTATTGTTAACTAAAGAGGTAAAAGGTGGCTTCTAGAGAGTTGCATTAGGTCCTAAGATCTAGTGCAGTGCTCTCAAATTCAAGACTCCTTTTTGATGAAAGTCTCAAGCTAGAAAATAATATGGAGATATTGGATGGGTAGGCACTAGTACGTGAATTTATATGCACAAACCTTCTTGCATCTCTTGATTATTGGGGATTGCATATTCTATTTATTTTCAGCTGACAATTAAAAAGACATCAGTTTGATTACTTGAATGAAATTATTGAAATCTGTATGTTACTTTAATATTCAATCATCAAGCATCAAACCATACAATTATATTATTATTGAAAACAGGGAATTTCATGTCACTGAATAATTACTAGCAGCTTAATAACAGAGACAAAACTGTGATAGCTTCTACATAAATCCTGAGATACTGCAGCACCCACATTAAAAAATAGTTAAAAAATTAAATTTTGTTTGTAAATGCTAATTAAAAATAAATAAATTACTAAAATTTTTTAATAAAGTAATTAAACTTATAATTTTTTTAATAAAATTCTAAACGTTTACAGCAGAATGGAAAGATGTTTTCTAGTTTAATATAAATGACTTGCATATTCTTACTTTAAGAATAAAATGATAATACTTATCCAGGATCTTGTGCAATATACAAATTCCTGAATTAACCATATCAACTACTTCAGAATTCCAATAATTCACAATTTAATTAATCATTTATCCAAACAAATTCACATAATTCCAGAACTTTATTCTATCTCTATGGTTCTCTTCCTTAAAAAAATATTATTCTATCCCCCTTGGGAAATCTTAGACTCATATTCATGATTCCACTCCTTATTAAAATAGTTGAATCTCTTATTTTAAAAAAATCCACTCACTCCTCCTTTTATTATAAAAATTTCAGTTTGTAAAAATGGTTTGACTACTTTATCAGTAGCTATTCTGTTTAAAATAATAATATACCACTTTAGATAATGTAGAAACACATATCCCACTGCTGTGCATGTGCATAACCATTTGACTCAGTTCCTATATCTAAACTACTACAACAATTTCAAGAAAATAATATACCAATGCCATACCTCTACATACTGGAAAATCTACTTATAAATAGAGAAGTTTGCATAACTCACAATGGAAAAATACTCCCTGGATTTTATCCACACAATTTTATTCCTAAAGCCTTTCCTCTTAGCCCTCTTCACTTCACAACTCACATCACCCCCCTTTCATTTGGAAATAGAAGACAAAATTTTATAAATACATATTCCTGTAATTAACCAAATCATTAATCACATCTCCTATATGGATGACTTAGTTATTTTTCTTTCATCAAAAAAACTCCTTCTCTTACTTGACACTGTACTTAATAATTATACTAACAATTTTTCAATACACTTTAATAAAAACAAATCTTCTACTTGGAATATTCTTACAGAATATATAATAACAACATTTCACTCTTCTTACACTTTAAAGCAAAATATATTCTTACAGATAAGATCATTCTTTCTAATTTTTCCTCTACTTTTTATAAATTTTTAGGTTTTCCAATGCATCACTCCTATAATGCCAATGAAAACTGCTATTCAAAATCAGTTTAATGTTTCAATAGAATGCACCATAAATGCATTATCCTAAGCATACCTTTCAATATAAGCTAAGACTTCACTAATCAATGTTTTCATATTTCCTAAATTAATTATTTCTTACTCATTATTAAGTTTACTTCTTCATTCAAATATATATATAAAATACAATACCTGTTATAAATATATATATATATATATATATATATATATATATATATATATATATATATATATATATATATATATATATATATATATATATAACAGTAAATGTATTTACTGTTAATTTTTAAAATAATATATATATATATATATATATATATATATATATATATATATATATATATATATATATATATATATATATATATATATATATATATATACTCCCTTATCACCAATCTAATCTGAAATAAAAAAGTAGTAGCACTAAGCATAGTAAATATGCAAAAACATGCTAAATTCAATGGTCTTTCATTACATGGCATTTCTACATTTTATCTTCAGAGAGCCATTAATGAAATGACTAAACTAATTAGTTTCTTCCAAGTGTTAATAGTGTAATTCTTATTAACCATACTGACACTACCCATTAACAATAATTTTATCAAAACCTTAATAATTGTCATAAGTAAACACACTACTCTCTCATATAATGTATATTTAAAGAAAATTAACTATAAGCAAACATATAAAATTGAAAATAATAATAGTATGTCAAATAATAATCAATCTTACTTGTAATATAGTAACAAATACATTATAAAAAAGTTCATATATTGGCACTGGGAATCCAAATATCTCGACTTCTTAATAAAAAAAAAAAGCCATTCAAATCCATTCCTACTAATTATTTTCTCTTCTACAAGTGACACTTTACAAATATAGATCCATTATGTGCCCTCTGTGATAGAAATAAAGAAACATTAGAACACTTTTTTATGGATTGTTTCTTATTTCTTCCTTATCATATACTTATCACTAATGTGACTCATTCAAACTCACTAACAATCAACAACCTCATAAAAATATACAAAGTGACCCATTTTTCCAATATAAGAATTACTGCATTCATTCTTTTCTCACTCTGGTTTGCAAGATACTATCTAAGCTTTAATAATACCAAATTCACTCTTTCTATAAAAATTAAATAGCATTAAGATCAGAGATCAAACTCATGCATCAGCTAATATTTTTGCAGCTACATGGAATCTGATCTCATTAACAACAACCCAGTGACTTGGCTATTGAATACACTAATTAATATGTATTAGATATATATTGATTATTGCTCAATTATATGAATATTTATCTTATTGTTTTTCTACTTGAAATCTCTTTTGTTTAATAAGACTTGTAAATAATCTCCAATGTATATAGTAAACCTAATAAAGTTAATTTAAAACTAAAATATTCGTCTTGCAACACAACTATATATATATTATCTGAACTATTAATGCTTTACTTAGATTATATCTCTTAACACTACTTATATCTCAAAATAACCAAAAAAAATCTAACCTAATTCAATGAATCTCAAAAATTATTTACTAAACAAAATTTATTATTAACAAAATAAACACAGATATTAAGAATTATTAATCATTATCACTATCTATACACAAATTAGTTAACATATTTAAAATTATATGTGTTTATAATAATAAAAAATATTAATGTAATAATAATAAATAAATATTTCAATTACATCATGAGATTGTTTTCCTTTATCAATATTGTAGAGAAAAAAATATATTAATCTACAATTGAATTATACAATTTTTGTCTTTTTTTTTTTGATTGCACAAAAAAGAAAAACATAGTATATACATGTACTTGTTGTTGTTAAAAAGAGTTCAGAAATGGAATCAAAACTGCAAAATAGATGATAATGTTTCAGCATCTGTTTTTTATGACCATAATAATTCATGTAATTATGTTTTTAACTTCAATTACAACATCATTAAAATACTTCAAATTAAAAAAAAAATAACAAAAAATAAAATAAAAGAAGCTATGCTAATATACAAATACAAACATGACTTAATTAACAGGCAGGCAATAAACATTAAGATCATGGAATTGTGGGAAGGTTAGCCTTTCAAAGTGTTAATTGACAAAGACTACAAGGATAGTTCAAAGCGCTACTAAGTGAATAAAATTTTTAAAATATATCTTACTACTGTCTCTATAAATATTCAATTATATAATTATGTATATATACATTTTTTAACAATAATAAATAAAGTCTTTAATAGATTGTTCTTCATCCCAGTTTATGCAATAAAATTTGGAGATAATCTGATCTTTGATGAATAAAGAAAATAGTAACTTGCTTGTTGACATTATTTTTAAGCATTTGTTGTCCTTGTTTTTGAAGTGCCTTGAAGGAATAGCAACCAGACAGCTAAAGTAGAGATAACTCTCAGATCCCAAATTTATCTTCCTCCTTAGCCTTCCATTTTATTATCTAGCTGCAACTTAAGTAATTTTTTTTTGTTTTTTTTTAAAGAAGAAAAAAAAAGAATGACTGGCTTTTTATCTACTTTCCCTTGACAACAAATTTTCTGACAGCACATACAAAGCAAACTCGTTATATTAACTTGGAAATTCAACATTGACCAATTTGTTAAAATAATAATATTGCAAATAAATTTGCTACAAATATTACGTTACATTTTTTTAAAAATTTAACTTAATACAATAAACTCAAAACCTACTTTTCATAAAATAAAATATAACAATACATAGTAAATATTCACTTCCTGGTCAATGCTAATTTTCTTTTTTATTTTAAATAACTGATCTTTGTTAATATTCAGCCAATCTATAATTTTTATTATCTTGACATTTTATCATTTTAAATATTACTAGCAGTAAAATATTACTTAGAGAAGTATTTGCTTATTCTTGAAAAAAAGAAATTGAGTTTGAATTTATAACCAAACTCTTAATAAATTCATGATGGGGAGTTACTAGCATATCTCCCACTTATATATATATATATATATATATATATATATATATATATATATATATATATATATATATATATATATATATATATATATATATATATATATATATATATATATATATCAATTAACTAACTAATTCTAGGATTCATCTTCAATTCAATAAATATCCCATAAATAAACTCCACAACAAATTTTCTTTAGCTACTAGGGATATTAAAGGTTATTTTAATATATAATTAGTTACATCATATAACTTGAATTACTGCACTTTTTTTAAAGAAGAAGAATGACTTATACTAATGCAGTTAACTTTACAGTTGCACTGGTCTCAGACTGTTTCGCCCATTAAGAGCACCTATCATAAAAATATTTTTTTTTATATTTTAATCAAATATTTGATAGGCAAATTATATATGCAAGGTTTATAATTTTGAATTTGATCCTGAAGGGATATTTTAAAAAAATCTAAAGCATTATATCCCTTAACTGACCTTTGAATAAAACAGTTAATTCTCAGTCTATTAAAAAATATAGATTTCTTATAGTAAATAAAACTTTCATGATGACTAACTGCCTTTACGTTTTCTTATCACACTTATCATTATATTTTTCTTTAGTTTTCTCTTGCTTAGGTACTTGTAAAATAAATAATCATTCCAATGGCATGAATTTCTACTAAGATATTTATTCCCCAACTCAGTTAAAAATATAGCTTCTTTATGTCATATGGAAATGTGGTTGCTTTTTTCTTTATGAATTAGAGTCATAATACATATGTTTTGTATTATCCAGATAATATACCATATTTTCAAAATTCATACTTATATAAACAAAATATTTTGTGTTTACTCTACCATTATTGACTATGGAATGATAAAAGCCAAACCCATTTATAATGTTTTGTCTTTTAAAGAACTTCCTATAATTACATCTACCCACATAAAATCTCTTACATTTGCATCATAGAAATATACATTATTTGCAAATCTCTTATGAAAATCTATTTCAAGTAATAAATACCCAGACATTTTTTTTTGCCCTAAATTTTTTTCTATCATAAGTAAAATCACTATAATCATAACTATTATTTAAACCAATTTTATCAGTCTATAAACTCACCATTGCATTTTCTTCAAAATAAAATTTATCTATATTTTCCACATAAAACTATTTAAACTTCTTTTCTTGATAAAGAACCTGAAAAAACACAACATTCCAGCTTTAACATTTTTTTTAAATTTATGTCTTAAGATTTTATTATTATCGATAATTTGGTCTGCATTCTTTCCTAGAATCTTCTAAAATTTTATTTAAACTCTAGATTTATACTTGAACTTCTTTTCTGGATTCTTCCACCTTTATTTTAGAACCAGAGGTTTATTTTTATCTTCTCCCTCAACAATAAAGATTCAGCTTTATCTTTATCAAATTTAACATCCAATCTATTATTTAATTCTATTATATTAATATCCAATCTAATATTTTATGCTTGGTTTTCACTTTTAGATTAAACTCTAGCCTCATCAAATTTACATTAATTCCCTCAAATAATTTAGATTTTGTTTTAATAGTGTAATGGTGAGACACAGACCATTTAAATAAATATTAAAGTTTATTAATCTTTTTCACTTTACTTGTATTGGCTGTTTGTCATACAAAATTTATTATTAACTGCATAATGCATGAAATTCTCACGTTTGTTTTTTTTTTTAAAAAAAAATGTGAAATACATTTACAATAATAGTTTTAATTTGACTGAAATTGGAATTTATAAAAATTAGTCTCAAATTGATTGACTGAATATTTTGGCTAATATTTATACTATACACAATTTAAAATTAAATATTAATAGTATAGAAGCAAAATTTATTTTTAATTTTATGCTGAATTAAATTTTCATTTTGTTTTCATTTCAATTCATTTTTTTTATTTATGATAATGTCCATCATTGCCTTAGATATCGGAAACAAATTATGAGATGTCTTAAAATTGAGCAAGTAGTTATTTTTAATTCAGATTTAGTCATTTTTAAACATATAAAGTTGATTACTAATTGGGTAATCAAGGAAATCATGTTTTGCAAAATAATAAATTATGATAACTAAATTACAAAACAATGATCATAATTTTTACACAAACAAAGTACATTTCATAAGAATTTTAATCCATATAAGTCAATAAATATAGAGTGTAGTTTTTAAAGTAATGTACATATTAATATATTTGGTTGTTTTATGTCATCAAAATATTACATTAATTATTTATTGTACTGAAGGAAACACATTTTTTTTTTTGCTTTTGTAGTGATTAACAATAAAAATCTTTACTTTGAATCTGTCATTAATGAAGTTCTGATTGTTTTGCAAAGATACTGGTTGAAAATTAACTAAAATAATGTACTGTACATAAATTATTTGTTAAGTTTATACAGTACTGTAATATTGTGTATTGTATTGTTTATTATGAACAGATTATGTACTGTACATTTCAAGCATAAATGTTGCTATTTTGCTTTCAGATAGCATAGCTTTAAAAAAATATTAACCTTATGATGACACCAGCCTCATTAAAAAAATTTCAAAAAAAATTTTTTTTTAAGATATAGTATATTATCAATTGTAAATCAAAATAGTGGGTGCAAATCGATGGTGATTACTATTGTGAATCCTCACATAAAGGTCAAGTTCTAAGCAGGATATAGATGTACATATAGAAATAGTGTAAGATACTGGTTGTAGTGGTTATATTACAAAACTATCTCGTAGTCATTGTACATAAAAAAAAAACCCAATTCATTATATTGTATATATATATACATGTGTGTATATATATATATTGAAACAGACAGATCGAAGAATCGATCTTAGTTTCATGGTTGTCATTTAAGAACGGTAATTCTAAACCACTATTTGCCCGCAATGAGACTTTTTCTATTCCAAGCCACATAAATTTTAAGTTATTTATTTTGTGTTTGTTTAAAAAGAATTTAATGTAAAGAGTATGAGTATAAATGTCACAAATCATGATAAATAATATTCGTGTATGTGTGGTTTGTGGATTTATATTAGCTCAATTTAAAAGTTTCAATTGCGTGTATATTTTCTTTAAATTTTAATTTTGCAAATTATACAAAGTCATTTAAAAATGCTGATCAAAAGTCACATTCCTTTGATCATTATTTTTAATCAAAATCTTACTTGTACAAAATGTATAGAATAATTAATTTGTACTTCGATAAATTAAGATAATGAATTTATATTTTTGTATTCACGAATTCCGATGTAATTGTTTTGTCAATTTAGAATCATGTATTAAATTTAAAAATAAATGAAAACCGAACAATGGAAATGAGAAACGTAGAAATCTTATCAAGAAAGGCAAATGCTATTGTATAGTCAAAAATTAGATATTGCTGGAGGCCAGAAAATCAAAGGAGGCGGAGTCATGAACAAAAACTAGGCAGAAAGGTCAACCGTAGCCATCTTAAATATAATATAGGGACACTCTAACTTTTGACTTGGCTGTGCTTAGATCGTCTCAAGCTACAGCAAAGTAGTTGTGCCAGAGAAATCACTTCAACCGTTATTAAGAAGTTGCCCGGTAAACTGCAATCATGATGGGCTAAGTCCAAGAAGCTGATCCCTGTTCTGCCAATTTAAATCTTTCATACCGCTGATCTGTAATGTTTTCCATGCTTCCAGTCTTCCAAATTCCAACATTTAAATTAACCATGCCTTTCTAAGAAATTCAAAATGCGCGCCTACGTTCTTCATACATATCACCGCAAGAAGAAAAGCCGGACGAAGAAAGAATGGTAACTTTTGTATACATGAACTTTTTAACTTTCCTCTCAGTAATAATTTTATAGTTAATCTGTAAACCTAATTAATTGCATGTAAATTTCTTGTTTTCCATTGGAAAATGTTGCACTAAAACCTGTCAGTAAATCTCTTCTTTAATATTTCTGTGCTCTAGTCTTTAGATGATAATTCTTAATATTTGTGCCTACTAATAACCCATTTGTGAATACATTTATATTTTACGATTACTTATTTTACAAACAAAACGATGCCAATAATAATAGTTCTCAACTCTAATTAAAGTCAGTAAAGTTTATCTCATAATATTTATTATATTCATTTTAAAAGTAATTTTCTTTTATCGAACTAAAAATTGTTTCATTTATGTTGAGTTGAGAAATATTCAAATATTTTTGTTGTTTCTTTTACTTCGTTATAATATTTTAATCTATACTCCAAATCTCAATACTTAAAATAGTCTAAAATTTTATTATAATTTTTTTATATATTATTACGGAGTAAGAATAATAAGTGAATATTTTTGCTATTATTACCTCCCGAACAATCTGGGGAGTTATGGGTTTCAGAGTGAAATTAATTAATTATTACTTTTGCGATCGTTTGACTTCGCCATGTTTTATTGAATAGTTATATCGGACTGTTGCGTAGAAAATGTTACGGAGAGAAAAGGTTTTATATAATTTCGTTTTAAAATCCACTTCCGATCACTCTTCCTCGATGTTACTGTGGCAATGCCTTTACCTTCGCCTAAGTTGGCGTCTCGTTTTATTACCACATGGAGAGAAAGAAATTCTTCTCCAGGTAATCTCTTGGATCACCGGGGTTCGAAAATGAGCCCGCCTGGTTGTAGTGTCCCGGATCTACTTGGGGGCATTAAGACTTGTCAAAGTACAAGCCGCCCGGTATTCCGTCAATGCACCGCAAGTTATTATTTGTAGTATACCTTCATCCCTGCAACCATCAGTACATCAGTATTATATATTATATTTTTATATAAAACCGCCTCCCATTTACCCGTATACGCAATGATTTGAATCTATTAAATAAAACAACTTAATATAAACTAGTAGTTAAATATTTTAAGTGCTCCGATTACTCTGATTCTCATATCAACCTGTACAACCATTTAAACATATAAATATTGGCATGAGTTTGTTAATCAGTACAAACTGATTATTGATGACTAGCAGCAATCTATTATAAAATACATCTGAGAGTTTTACCGTACCTGTAAATGATATTATTCAATGCTTTCAATAATTTATTAAAAATTTATCTAACCTAATTTTGTCTCTCTTGCATTATTACTCTCGAAATCTAGTCAATCACCTGCTGTCTGTATCGACAACTTAAATATATACATTAAATTATTAGCCGTACCAATATCCCAACTATAAGATATCTATGAACTAGCTGATTGTAGGTAATTAAGTCTGTGTTTTTCGATGAGCTAGTAAAGGAAAAACCCCGTACCGTTGTAATGTTGTCATCAGTGGGTCATGCCAGGGTTTTGGGTTTGAATTTAGTTTGCATTTTGGAATTTATTTCTAGACGTGGACTGGGTTTGAATTCGGATTACTGTGTGTGATTAAGCATGGTGATTTTTACCGGTACAATATATATATATATATATATATATATATATATATATATATAAGAAATTAAACAACTAAATTAAAAAACTAGAATAAGAGTATGAAAAAAGGATTTTATTTTACTGAGTAATTATATTTTGAATCAAAACTATTCATATACTTTAAAAAAATGTCTTTGATAATCTGTTAGAAGTTTAGCTATAGCTCATTGGTGTAGTCGTTTTCATTTAACTTGGCAGATTCTTTTGACTTTTATACAGTTTCTTATATTTGCGGTATCCCTTTTACAAATACATATATTCAAAAATTTTTAAGCATTGCAGAAATTAATATGTTTTGAAAACATAATTCCAAGACAACTTCATTTATACTGGAAATATAATTCATAGTAACTTGCCCTGCATATTAATTTATGTTGAAGTAAATTCTTCAAAATGCTTTCATGCTATTTTTTATAAAGTCAATTTTTTTTATCATATATGGTAGAATATGTAAATCATATATGCTTAAGATGATGTTTCTCTGATGGAATTCTCTCAGTCACTTAATTATGAATGGTTAATAATTCATTAAGACTTCTAATGGATGATTATAGTAGGATTGTGTGGAGAAGCTCATTTGCCTCTAGAATTATTGTTTTACTTCTTTATTAATATCATTCTAAATTAATACATGAATAAATTCAATATCCCAATTGATTTATAACAAATAAAAAAATTTGCTACTTGGTCTTTTGACTTAAACTTGAAAATGTAGTGTATATTCCTATCAGTCTAATATTTCAACTTCTTCCTAATGGGAGTAATAATATTGATAAATCTTTGGAATTAAGTGAAAAGGTAGAAGTTAGGAATTGATTACATTTTCATCAAGAATTGATTGGTATTGAAATAATTCTGGTTACACCCCTTTCCTTTGAGATTTTAGTAAATGTATAAAACAGTGAAAAAGGTAAATTATTAAAAAAATAATTTTTTTGTGATTCTATATATATACAATGGCAAAGCTGTATTCTGAAACAAATACATAAAATGATTAAGATGTCAACAAAAAAAATGAAGAAATTGACATCAATCTTCAATTATATGCCCTCAGAAAGTTATGGTGAACATATTAATTATATTTTCTTTTTAACAAAAGAATTTATTTTTAAAAACGACTCTTTTTAAATCATTTTTAATAGACAAAAAAAATGCAATTAAGAGTTTCAAAATTAATGTTTAACTAAGGAAAATATATTTTGAAATTAGCAAAAAAAATATTAGCATATTTTTAAATATGAAAAATTAAAATTAAAGATAAAAATAACTTATTCAATTAAGTTCTTTTTATACTTCAAGAAAAAAAAATTAAATCTCACAGAACCTAGTATTTTGAAAAAGTTTATACTATATAAATTTAATGAAATGTTTTCAATCATTTAATACTTATTTAATGTGTTATATATATATATATATATATATATATATACATATATATATATATATATATATATATATATATATATATATATATATATATATATATATTTATCACATAAATATGTAATCTATTAATGTTATTTATTTATATTCTGTTTATAAAATTTTGAAATTAAATGATGTTTTTTCAAAAGTTTGTATATAGAAATTCATATGCTTCTATGAAACACTGTACAAGGAGTAAATAAATAACAATAATAGATTATATATATATCATTCTATTTTTCTAAGATTTTTGAAGGTAGTTACTTCTGCTTTTCAATTACAAATATTTAAAAATGTTATAATTATTTATTATATAAATATGACATAGTACATTTAGAAATAATATACAAAAGAATTACATCACAAAGACACCAACTAAACAGTTTTCGTGAGATACTCTATATAATAAAAAATCATATCATATTTTCTTTTAGATCATTGTTGAGACAAATTGAGATCAGTTGCAAAAGCTACTGAAATTGATGGCACTGCATGAGAAATATTGTAAGATGTTGAGTACCAATCAATAAAAGCTTTTGATCAAACTGTTGCTCTCACTTTCAAAAGTCATTCAATGGAAAAAAGAATGCAAAAAATCAAATAATATTGCTATATAAATAAAAACTATTGACTGAATTAAACAATTACTATACAATATCTTTCAAAACACATGTAAATAATATTATGTTGACAGTAATTCAACCCATAATAGAATGTTGCCCCAGAATAAAAGTTGATTTTAGAAGTCAAAATATCAGGAGCATTATCATTAAGAAATGTTGTATAGTTTAAAAGATCAAAAATAAATTAACAATTATCATTATATTATTATATAATAAATATTTAAATTTGGGTGTTGTAAAATAAAAAAAAATTGAAATATTGTTTGTAAAGTTTTTATTTTTGCTACTGATAATAACTTTGAAAAAGGTTGAAAATTATTTTCATACAAAACAAAAAATGAAGAAACACAGAATAGTTTTTTGAAAAGTTTTTTTTAAACAAAAATAAAATAATCAGAAACATGAGGAAAGATATCAGAAGTCCATTGGATAGAGCAGACTGCACATATATGTAATTTCTATATCTTATGTTCTGTTATCCATGATTTAAGATAATAATAAATTACAGATTAATAAATAAAGTCATATTATTTTTATATACCATAAGTATGCACATATCTACATATATGTGCTATATCTGTTTTCAACAAGAATATACAAATATGCTGATGCAATATATGTACATACTAAAATGCATATCATGATTGATTGATTACCATCTATAAATTATAATGTTTTACAGCAAGGTTTGGAGTCAAATATTGTGATTCTAGAGAGCCTATCTAGTACATGGTTACATGTATTTGTTTGTAGATAGAGTGTTTTTATATTGTTTATTTCATATAATATCTATCCTAAAATCTCTAAAATTTGTGAACTATTTATAGAGCTACTTTTCCAATTCAAATATTTAGACAAGGATATTGTGATATAGACATCAAAGCATATTTCTAATGGGATAGTTTTATTTTGGAGCAGTAGAATAGATATTGAACTTCCTTTTGCTTTTCGCATTGTAATGTAATGATCGTTTTGCACATTTTGCCTTTGCAAATTTTTTTTGCACATATTGAGTTTTAGGCTTTGCTGTGAATAATTTGTGTATGTTAAATTTTCTGCCTAATTAGCTAGTTTAAGTAATAATATTTGATCATTAACTATGATAATTTACTAATACTTTTATTTTTCATCATTATTTATTTAATATCTCAACATTTGAACTATATTATAAATTTTAATAAAGCCTTTTATAGTCAATATTCATTAACAGTAATCCCAGCTATATAATGTAGATTTAAATGGAGTTTATTTTATGGATGAGTAATATTATCTTGTAGATTGCTTAGGGTAGGGTAATCTTTAGAAATAGAAGTATTAAAAATGATGGTAGAATTATTCTCATAATCATTACAGTTCATAGTTTTATTTCAAAAGCATATGTGTTATTATTTTTTCTATGAAGGAAATTGAACTATAAAATTAATATTAATCAACAAATTACTTTAAGTTGTACATCAATTACTTAGTTACTATCTTTTTTCTTTTTATATGAAAGTCAAAATTGTGATTACAGCTTTACTTAATATCTTGCATTTTTAATTATTAAAATATTATTGCTTAGTGTACATGTAATTAATGAAGTAAACTATTATTTTTCTCAGGCTATAAATTAATAAGCATGTTAATAAATGGTTAAGAGTAAAATGAGTTTACCTAGTCTTTAAGCTTTGGTGTTTATAAGTTTATTCTTGCCAACATTAATGGAAATGCAGAGTAATCATTATTCCAGCCTGATCAAAACATGACATTAATAATTATTAACTTTAGTCTAATTATTAAAATAAGGTCATTAAATGTTAGATTCATTCACCATCTTTCTATAATGGGCTATTAATTTAGTAAATATTAATACCATGTTTTTATTGAGGTTTTTTTTTTTTTTTGTATTTCCCAAATATTTGCTAGGATAAGCATAATTATAAACATCAAAAGCTTATTTTCAAGCTGCCTTCACCTATACATGGACTACCCACATGTAACAAAGATAAATGATAATTCATTATTCATGCTTAGCCAGCATTCATCAGTTGGTCCAGAGCATCATCCCCCAGGCATATATATAATCAGTGCTAGGTTTGTATTAAGATAGCAAATTGAAGTCTATCCATTAAAGTTGAAGATTTGCTATCTTAATATAAACGGAGTGGTGATTATATATATATGGAAAGTGATGATCTGGGCCACATGATGAATACTAGTTCAACACGAAATATGTATATTGGAGATAATTTATCTTTCTGTGTGTTCATGTGTATAGGCTGTATCAAATAGATTGGATAGCAAGGGAACTTGAAAGTTTGTGTTCAAATTCCCTATTTAAAAATATCAAAAGCTTAGTGAATCCATTCTATTCTTAGCTCTTTGTCAATAGAGTGTTATTCATATCCAGCCTAAGGGGTGAAAGTGATTTTTATCTTTAATTACATAATATATATATATTTTCTTTTTCTTTAACATATCTATATACAAACAGATTATAAAAAACATTTCTGTTATTTATCACTCAGGTATCAACATACAGAAAAGATTCAAATAAAACTTGAAAACAATCTAAAAGTTTATTTGAATATGTGCGATGTTTTAATGCTATAAATAAAATGGTTTTTCAAAGTTAAATTTTACGTTGACATGCTAATTTATCAATTTTCGATTTTGCATTCTTTAACTGTTTTAATTATACCCAATTTAATATCAAAAACTTTATTAAATAGATGACAAATATTGTTATTTATCTTTTATAATTTTAATACATTTTTTTTCTTTTAATGCTTAGACTTACATGATATCATATTTTATTTTTAAAAAGGAATTATTATTTATTCTTTAAAAGTATTTCTTTGTCCATCACGTTTTGACACTAAAGATGCTAGAATCCATTTATTTTGACAAGATAGTTGATATTTTAATTTTGTTGTACATAAATATTTTTTTTAAGTTATTAAAAGAGTCTCGTTTTAATAATCAAACATATGATCCATTTACCCCCCCCCCCCCAGTTGATATAGCAACTATTCTGATTAGGTTCATATGTTTGTTAACATCTCTCATTGTCTTCTGGGATATCGAACTTTGAAGAATATATAAAAACAGTTTTCCCTCTGCATTGTGCATCATAAATATAAACCAGTGAATCAGACTTTTCTGTCAATACTCATACGGAAGCTTAGCCTAGTTGTCTTCCATTTCATTGCAGCTCTGAAGTCGGTGCACAATAACAAAAGCAATTTATAAATTATTTTGTGAATGAGTGAGGAAATAGTGAAGAATGGGTCGTACACCAACTGAGTCACTTGGTGTAGTTTTAAAAATATTTCTGCAATAAATATGCTTTTTAAAATATAAATTATAGGTTTGCAAATAAACATATAAACATTTATAATTTGATGTCGCTTTTTTTATTCCTATTGAATATGGTAAACTGAAATAATTTCTATTAAAATAATCCAGTTTTCAATTCTTTTTTTTCTTTTAGAATCTTTTTATAAGTCAATTTTATAAAATGAATTAAAGTTATGACTCATTTAAATTACACGTGCATGTGTGTTGTATATATATATCGGTCTATATAAAAAAACACATGTAATACATGTATGTGTGTGCAAAATATATTGTTTGTATAATATCAATTTATCTAAAAGCACACACAAATAAAAATTAACACATCTCTAAAAGTGTGTGTTATAATAAAATTATTTGACAAAAGTTTAATTAAATCTATACTAGAAATTAAAATATGTTGTTAACAAGATAACCTGTATTTTACGCTCAATTGCATAAAATATACATAGATAAAATATGCATACACACATATACATGTATACTACTGTTTATTATGTTGTTAAAAAGAGTTATGCAGCATCTAATTATATTGTTTGTTTGTTTGTTTTTAAATTTGAACCAAATATTACATATTGCACTTACAAACTATGACCTGTAAAAAATAGATAGATTTGGAAAAAGTGGCTGTCTTTCTTTTGTAAGTCATTTTAGGATACAGACTTAATCCATAGCTCATCTGAAGCAGTTTCCTAAAAAAAAAACAAATAGAAATTAATGTCAATCGCCTTACCGACGAAACAATCTATAAATCTTTTCTGATCTTTTTTTTTCATTCTATTTTTTGTTCTGCTCTTCAGAAACACATAATTGCATCTTTCTTTTCTCTTTTTTTATTTCCCTTTATATTTCATATTTTTTTGATTAATATTCTAAATCTAATAATTAGACCAATCTATCTATCTATTTTTTTTTTAATTTCTTCAAAAAATATTATTTGCCCAAGTTTTCACACGCAATACATATATATATATTAAACACACTCTACTGAGAAAACTGATATTTTTTCTACATTTGCACCCTATATATATATATATGCCAATCATACGCATTGCATATTACTGTTAGGGAGACAAATGAATCACCATAAATAGCTAAACAAAACACATTAACTGTAAATTTGTAGTTAAAATAGTACTTGGAGGCATGGCAGATATAATATAAATGTGTATTGGGTTGTTGTTTATTGTAATATGCACATAAATACATAGATATATTACAATTTAATTTAAAAGAGATAATTTCCTGCCACCACACCTATAGTAAATTTCACTTTAAACAAATATATTAATGATTATCATATTATTTTGGCCCATATGTACATTTTAAGCTTTAATTATAAATTACTATATTTATAAATTATTAAAAAAAACCACGTGGTTCATAATTAATGTAATTCCATTTATTTATTTATACATATTACTTATAACTAGAATTTTACAACATATATTATAAACACATGAATCAAGATATGTGAAGAAGATTAATGAATTTCAAGAGACATTTTTGGATGAAGGAGCACTCTTCAGTTAGTTCAGGTTACAACCTCTCACATGTCATCATTATTCTTTGCTCTTTTTATTATTATTAAATGATTATAAATTAATCTTTTTTGCTCATTTTATTATTATTAAATTATTATATACTAATCTACTAGTATCAAATTCCCTACACTCACTCCAACGATAACATCCAGTTTTAGACAAATATCTTAATGATTATTGCTTTATAAAGTGATCATCTTCTAAAATTATTTTTTTTTTAAAATAAAGAATGTAAAAAGTTTGAAATTTTTTTGAAAAGATGGGGTTTTATTCTTAATCCAACAAAGACAGTAAGCTCAACTATACATCTAAACAAAAAGAAAACATCTTGTAATCTGAATATAAACTTTTACACTAGACTAAAATACATTTTACTTCATGCTGCTTAGATATAATTTTAGAGTGTACCTATTTTCAATCTAGACTGTGATTAGACCAAAAATATTTTTTTCTGAATAACCTTTTTGAAAAGCTGGCTAGGATTATTTACAGGTTTTATGCAAGCACATTATAAACAGATTCTTTAGCACTAAAATATTTTACTCATGATAGCCTATTCATGTATTGTAGCTTCTATTTCTTTTGCATATTTCTTCATTAGATATTATAAGAGAAATTGGTTCATATAAAAATTTATAAAATTCTGTTAAATTGTTCAGCTTTTCCAATTATTCAAGATATAGTTTCAACATCTATGTCTTATCTCAAATCATAATTCCCTCTTTGATGTTTATTCAAGAATTATAACTGAAAATTTATAGCATACAATTGATTTGTTATAAAATTGACAAACTATGTAGCAATTTAAAAATCTATGGGTTACAATGTTAGAATTGAAGAACTTAAAGAAATCACCAGTATATCTACTTTCCCTGTTGCAAGCTCTAGAAGTTCCTTATGATTATATATTAATAATTAAACATTTGAAATCCCATACATTAAATAAATAAATTAGGGATTAGGGTGTATATTAGAATATCATTATGAACCCAGAGATTAAAAAAAAACAACTCTCTCTCTCTCTCTCTCTCTCTCTCTCTATATATATATATATATATATATATATATATATATATATATATATATATATATATATATATATATATATATATATATATATATATATATATATATATATATATATTGTAATGGTATGATTTTGGGATGTAGGTATGAGATGGTTATTGAGTTGATTAAAAAAAATCTATCTCATATATGTTCCAAAATGTGAGACCTATATTAGAAATCTATAATTTATATGGTTCATGAACTAGAGAATCTGTTAATATTTATCGGATCTGTAATCTACAATCACAGAATTATGCTAGATGACAATAAAGTTGTGCATATCTATGGAAATATAATTTCCTCGCACATACTATCACAATCTGAATTTATATGATTAGTAAATATTGCTAGCTCTTATGACTAAATCTACCATTGATAAATAATTCTGGTAGTATGAATTGATGTTAAATTGTGTAGACATCTGACTATTATAAAACAAAGTAACTAAAGAAAAGATATCTTAATTTAATAGATAAATATTTTATTTACAGTGGTAACTAGAATGTAAGTCATAGAATTGCATTTTAAAATAACATTACTTTATAATAAGCAGTATGTGGATGTAGGTTAAATTAAAAGAAGATACACATTCAGCTTATTTTTTTTGATAATAATTAGTATTGAGAATTATTAATCTAATATGATCTATGTTGGGGTTAAGCCTAAATAAGATATCTTGGCAAGTGTCATTCTATATATTTATCTTTTTTGGGGTTTAAAGCAATTTCCTTTAATTGAATGTGTAAATGTGATTGTTTACTTTATATAACACTATACATAAAATCATTTTTAACACTTGTATATAACATAAGTTAAATAAAATAAAAGACAAAACCTTGAAAATGTCATTGAAACATTTAGTATTTAAATATTCATTATACTGGGTGAAGTGGTCAAATTGGTATAAGAGTCTGTAGGTACCCAAAAGGAAATGATAATAGCACTAACAATTTAATTGCAATCCCTTGTACCAGTCAGAATTGTATGTTCATTTAAATCCATTCATGCCTGAGATACACAGGTCAGGAGCAATCATGAATTCTGCCCTATTTGCTCTTCTCTAAAACTATAACATTATAAACAACACTTCTGATGATAACAGATGAAATTTTATTTATTCCAGTCCCAGAGACACAGCAGAGAAACATGAGATCTACAGGGTAATTAATGTAAATAAAGAATACAAATCTTGGCTCAATCAAATACCTTATGTAAAGGGACAATCTATAAATTTAAATGAATTGCACACAGCTAGCATTGCAAAAGAAATATAAATTTTATATAGTATCCATCCAGAATGAGCAAGAACAGAACAACCCAGAGATAAATGTTCATTAAAGTAATCAGTTATAACTTTTAAATAATATTAATACTATTATAAGGATTAAATGAGATTCAATGAGTGAGAGTCAGTAAGACACAATGCATGAGTAATTATTAACATGTAATAATTTAATAAATATAAACAATTTAATTTACATTAGAAAACATAGCACATATTTAATGTGTTTATTACTTTGCATATAGGCAACTGATTTAATATGCTAATGAGCTCTAAATAATAATAAATTAATGTTATCAATGCTATGATCATTACTTTAAGTAATGATAAAGGATGTTTATAAATTCATCTCCAAAGATAGGTTTACTCTTGATATGGCAGTTAAATAATTTATCATTCATGAGCATATCTGGGCTTGTACAAATGAGGAATGGGTTAGCCTAAATAAGCTTTACTGTGACAATCCTAAAATATTCGACTAATTATTAAATGAGTGGTTTACAAACATCACTGCACCACATCTTATAGATAATATGAGAACTACACATAAAAAAAACTTGCAGTGCTGACTATAATGATAGCATTAAAAGTGGAGTTTATGTACATCTTTGGACTAAAAGCTTTATCATATAAAATATCGCTTGTATTTATAATAAGGCAATATTGAAAGAGATGAGTAGTAAGGTTATATAGTACGTTTGCCAACGTTATCCAATGAAGAGCCTTAACAAATTAATCTTTGTCCTGAGATCGGAGCTATGAACTCTCATTCTTAGACAAGTTCCGGAGGAATAAGTATGGTAAAGCAAAATATGAATCTTGAAAATGCTATCATAAGTAAGCAACGTGAATATGGCTTAAGTCTTAAATGACTAATGCATTAATTTAAGCTTAATCAAGTAACAGTATTATGCATAATGTCATGACAAAATATTAACCCACTCAGAAATGTATGTAAAATCTTAGCAAATTAGGATGTCAAATATAGAAGAGGGAAAATATTATTTTCCTATTTAACAAGCCCAAATATTCTTAAACTATATTATATTATAAGCAAGTTAATGATCAATGGCATGAAAGCAATAAATAATTATTAAAATAGATTAATAATCAGATTTATTTAGAGAACATAAAATATCTTATCCCATAATATGACTTTTTAAACAATCTGCCATTAAGCATATATTTCAAAACATTCAATCAAGCAAACTGCGTTCAATAAGAAATTTTTACGTTTAACTATTTAAATATTCCAAATATCAGAATGATGGTTGAAATAATATAAGTTCACTAGATTGAAACATTAGCATACTAAAATTAATTTAATATAATACATAGTATAAAATAAGTTTTGCGCATGAAAATAAAATAACTAAAGCGTGAAACTTTAAAAATTAAGATTGATTTAAAATACATAATTCTGTGCTAGCATTTTATAGAACGAGATTTTTAACACTTTAGAAAGAAAATCACAAAGTTAACGATAATTAAGTTTATAGTCAGTTACCAAATAAATAAAGATTACATTATGAGTACAATTAAAATTTATGAAAGAAGTGAGGAATGTTAAGAGTTCATTCTTCGGCAAAATGGATTACCTTTAGTAGTTATGGTGGCCACTTATAATAAAGTATACAAAGTTTAGATGTGAAGGCACTGTCAACAAAATAATGGTAGGCATCTTCCAATAGTTAGTTCTCAAGTAGCGATGGCATGGCAGAAAAGGCAAGACAAAGGCGATCTAAGATCAGGGACGGCAAATCTTTCCACTACTCACAAGTCATCCTGTTTTCACTCTCTAATTGTACACAAGAGAAAGAGTGATTTTAGTTCATTTTGCATGTTCTTTGCACATTCCTAGAACTTTTACTCCTCCTACACTTGAAATTTGGCAACATTGGAAGATGTAAACAAATACATTCCAGAAAGCATTATTTAAACGTATTTTTAAAATTGCAAATAACTTTAATAATATGATTTTTGTTAGTTTGACTTGAAATAGTTAAATGAGAATGACATTTTTAAATTGTAATAATACTTTCTAGAACTTTCTGGCATTGCTTTAGCTTTGCATTAATTGTATTTATTTTCGTATCTGTAATACATATACGCACATACACAATTATTTAAGTGAAGGGAATTTACAAGCCCGGAAATAAAATACACTTAAGCTAAAATAATAATTCAACTGGTTACACATAACCATTTTGAATAAACAGGGTGGATGTTATACATGTATGTGTGTCTAACATCTCTGGATGACCAAATAAACATATATAACCCTGTTCAAACCCTATTTTAAGGTCTGTAATGTCATCAGGCAATGAAGTTAAATATGTACTACAGATTTACCACTTCACTCTGAAATAATCCAATATAACCTATTCCATACTACTTTTAGTGTTTTAACTTCTTTATATATACAAGGTAGGTAGTTGATAATTATATAATACACTTTCAATACATATATATATATATATATATATATATATATATATATATATATATATATATATATATATATATATATATATATATATATATATATATAACATTTACCCAAAGGTAAATTTTAATAATCACTGATTCCTGGGTTATCTAACAATCTTATAATATCATAATCTCTTTTAATATCAGATATTAGTAATCATCTATGTACTATCTTTTCTTCAAACATCATAATATAGGTATTAGAATTCCAGAGTGTGCATTATAAGTATGTTTCCAGTGGAATGTAAATAAAATACTATAACTTGTAGATGGCATTAATTTTATGACTATGACTAGGTATATTTGATATTCTATATTTTTTTCTCTTCCTCTAATGAACGATTTTTAAGATTGTTGTTTAAAATTAATTTAATTTCTTTTATAAAATCCAAATATGTGTGCTATTATTCATTTCATTTGCATATGTTCCTAATTTAAACACATTTTGAATGAATATTTTACTAAAAGCAAAAACAACTTTATAACATGCTGGAAGTGGTGGTTTTATTCATTAGATGATTTTAATTTAAACCCATGGTCTTTAGAAAGTAGACCTCAATGTGTTTGAATCTAGAAATCCATTTTAAGTGGTCTTTTTTAATTGGTCTTTATTAGGAATATGCTAATTAAAATATAGTTACTTCTAGATAGTTTATCAGTACGTATGTGTGTAGATTCTCTCAAAAATAAAAGTATCCAATAAAATTAATAAAAGGGGTTCATTCTTAATGCAACATATAGATCTGTTACTTTCACTCACACACACACACACACACACATATATATATATATATATATAACTTCCATTTTTGTTATATATATATATATATATATATATAACTTCCATTTTTGTTGCTGTATCACTTGTCTCTCGTGGATTTTATTCAATTGTTGCTTGAAACAAATAATGTTTATATAATATTAAATATACTCACACACATACCTATATACAAAATATTACATGTGAAGTGTAATATGCATTAATCATTCATTAATGTGCAAATGTTAATTTAATAAAATAATTTCACTAAATTTAAAGCATTTTCATTTTCTTATTTTCTAATAATGATTTCAAATAGCATGTAATCACAAGTTAAAATTGTTATTATACTTTACTATACTTAATATTTGTAGTAACTACATTCTCATAATTCTCCTTTAATTTTGAATTACTTTTAAGCAAAATAAGTAAAAACAAATACTGATAAGATATTAATCAAAATCCTGTGGTAGGCATTGTGTTTTGTGAGATAAAGTAGACACATCAATTTTCAATTTTAATGATCATTATTTCAGAATGAAATAACAGGTAGACATTAAAAAAAAATTAATATTGTACATACATAATCATATTTTTGAGGACTCTAACTAGCACTATATATATATATATATATATATATATATAGTGCTAGTTACATTATATATATATATATATATATATATATATATATTGTAACGAAATGGGTCCTGACCTTACAGGACAAAAGACTTGATAGGTTGTCAGAGTGGATAAGAAAGTTTATATAAGGTTTCTAAATATATATACCCATGTCCATTCCAATTTCATCATTGGGAGATGATGTATTAATATATACAGATGTGTCAAAATATACCTATATACTCATCTCTTTCTTTTTTTCTTTAGTTGCCATTATTCCTAGAAATCTAACTTAGGATAAATATGCATAATATTCTGCTTCATAGTATATCAATATCACTAGTTATAATGCACAAGTGTGTAGCTATGAGAGAATATGTGACAAATTGTGAACTGAATGTAGAAAAATACAAATGACAATCTTTAATTTAAAATTAGTTATTTAACAAATTTATTTCCAGTTAATATAAATTCAATAATGAAGTTAAATAAAAAATAATAACTTATTTATATATCAATGAATATTATTGATTATTACTATTTATATTTATTGATCTCTCCCCCTTTTTCTTTCAAAGAATAATCATTTAATGTCAATATTAACAATGATATTTAAATTATAACCTATTGTTATTTTTGCTAATTTACTTTATCAGAATCATAATTTATTATTATCTCCAATAATTTGATTGATCATTTTATACCAATTATGTGATGGTATCATCACATGGGATCCTCTCTTCCATTGTGCTTGATTACTACAAAGACAGGAAATACCATTTACACTAAAGATAATTAATCATACATTGAAAACAAATAAATAAATAATTAGTAATAATAAAAAAAAAAAGTAACAGTTTCACTATACAAGTGTCAGTATTTAATGTATAATTAGGGTAAAATCTTACTTCTCCTCTGGTGATTTGCAAGCAAGTTCATGTCTGGACCTATATTTTATTTTCATTTATAATAAAGCTAATAATGCTTATCCTTCTCTAATATATTAAAAATTTACATCCACTCCTCCTTCATACTGTAATAAAGAAAAGAGATAATGGAAAATACTATATAAAAAAATTATGATGCCAACCTAAAGATAAACTGAAAGTCCATAAGGAAAATGTCCTAAAAAGACTATAAATGTCCTCATTAATCCATTTTATGTTTTAAATGGTGGGGTGTGAATGTTCTAGAAAGTTCATTGTGTTGATTATAATTTCTCTCTTAATATGGCCTGCTTTGAGATGTCGAGTTTGTCACTTCATTTCTCAATAGTAGAGTAGGAGTTTTGCAGCATAGATTAATAAATGATAGGTTGAATCAACTTTGGTTTTGACAATTACAGTTCCATGGGTGATGACTTTTTTTCCCTGATATCACTTTACTCTTAACTTCACATGGTTATATGTGTTGCTATATAATCTCTTGTGTGAATTAAAAAGCAAGGTGTTTACTATAAAACATTTCAAGTTAGAGTTAATTTAATCTCTGACTTAAAGTTGAAAACTCTCTGGATATGTTGAATAATTTGAAGCTAATTATGGAGATTTTTACTTTATAATCTGGTAGTTGGCTAGGCTTGAATTCATAGTATGCCTTTAATTTTAGCTTCAATCAGCCTCCTAAGAGCTATTTTCCTTTATTGGTTCACCCTAATGGTAGCAGACTTCTCTGTTTAAAATGCAAGTTCAATTTTTTTTGTTCAAACTTTGTGCATGTGGTTCAGCCAATGAAAGTTTTTGGACTGATTTTTCAGAAGATCATTTGTTTTATCTTTTTTCTAATCACCAAAATGAGGTTGTTTGATTTAATGATTTCAAATAGCAGGCAGGTTGATGGTCATGACTTGGATTAATTATTTACATCATTTGTTATAATTAATATATATATATATATATATATTAATAACAATTAAAAAAAATATTTCATCATTTTTTTTCCTTTAAATATTTTTTTTTATTTGTTTGTCTGTGTCTAAATCTAATCATATTTTCTTTATATTGTTATAATGTATGCAAATTGCATAACAATTGATAAGAGATTTTTTACAAAGGTAAACATTAGTGTTTACGTTTACTGGTTTATTTTAGGTGATGTATTTATCATAAAAATAAATTAAATGTTTAATTGTGAAAACAATTTATTATTTCTTAGCAACAGTGCCTGTGACTACTTCCACTTTTTTTTGTAGTAAATTTTAAATCATTTGCATTCTCAATGGTAGAGAATGTTATTATCATCGTTCTTAGGTTTGTGGATATTTTTAGTGTTTTTGGAGTGGTATAAAACCACACATTACTGTATCTATATATTAATGATAAATTTATGATAAAACAACAATAGTAAAAAAAAAATTATGTCTCATTATTAGAGGTTCTTTCTTTTAAAAATGAGATCTCTTTGTTTTTATTCAAAGTCTGTTTGGCCATTTTAATTTTGTCACTTTACACATCATTAGTTTACTTGTCTCCTGAGAATTTAAAAAATAATAATTTTTACAAGCCCCTTTTTAATATTTAAATTTATATTTTTCTTCTTTTTTTGAAACAAATATGCTTATTTCAATCAGGAAATTGTTTTTTTTTTTTTATAGTTAGTATTTTTTTTTAATTCAACATCACTATTTTTAAAGAACAACATACCATAAGTTAATTAAAGCTTGGATTTTTTATACCTTTTTTATTTTGGTTTTAATATTACAATAATTTATCATCTCTTATATAAATAATAAAGAAATAGAAGTAAGATTGAATTTCTGTTTTCTGTTTTTAATTTTAAGTATCTTATTTTGCAATTACCTTTTTTTCTTTCCAATATTAATCTTTTATTTTTTCACACCGTAAAAATTTAGAACTATTATTTACTTTATCAAATGCATTTTCAAATCAAATATATAAAATTAATAGTACACTGGCTTGTTTTTAAATGATTTTTTTTTAAAAAAGTGTTCTTGTATTTCATATTTAAAGTGAAATTATTTTCCAGATAAATATAAATAATATTTTAACCACAGGAGAAATTGAAGTAATTGTTGGAAAATTTTATGTTTGTGTGTAGAAATGTATACATTTTATAATAGATGAAAGAAAATGTATTGCTCATTAATCCTAATTATTAATTTATAAGTTTCATTTTAAATATAAAGATATTAAAGTATTTTATTAACGTTTAATTGATAAACTCTCTAAACTTACTTTATTAGTTTTTAAAATAGTCTTTGCAACTTTTTATTATAATACTCTCTCTTGAACATAATCTACCTCATTTTCTTTTTACATTAAATTTAATAAAACCTATTAATTTTATAATTTAAATAACTCGTATAAAATTTTATAAAACAAAATAGTCAAAGACACAAAAAAATGTCAAATTAATTAATTAGGGCATTTAGTATTCTGCATCTACTTTTGTTAGCAATATCTTTAGTAACAACTACTGAGTCACTTTTATTTATATTTTATACTATAATCTTTTTTTTTAAAATATAATGAAGAACTATAATCAGAGCCAAGAAATATCTTCTAACATGCGTAATGTGAAATAAGATATTAATTATTACATAATAATTAACCTTTCAATAAGCTATTAATTATTATATAATAATCAACCTCTCAATTATGAACTTTTATATAAGACTCGCAATACGTTTTTAAAAAAGATTTATTTTTATTAAACCATTAAGTATTTAAACATTACAGACACAAATAAGACATAGATAGAGATTTTTTACATAAAATAAGTTGTATTTGTTTTATTTGAAAGTTTATTAGACATAATATAAACGATTCTTAAAAATTATGACTTGTTATTTATAATCGTTAGCTACATAATTCGGCCAAGATGGAAATTAAATGTTTCATTTAACATAAAATTTTCCATAAGACTATACATATATGGGCTTCTATAATAAATATGTTTAATATATTTACATCTGTAAAAAAGATGTAATTATTAACAATTGTTTGTTTGAATAAATCTTTAAAAGCAAAAAAAAAAAAAAAAAACTAAGACTAGAATACTTTAATATTAATATATCATTTCTTGAAATGCAGAATCTTAAATATTAAATGCTTAATAACTTACTATTAAACAATCATGAGATCTTTTATATTTAAGCCATTGCATTTTATAAAACATTTTATGCCTACACAAAGGCACTCATCAGCATATTAGCTTTTATTTTTATTATTACATATTATTTTTCCACAATTTTGAACTTTGTTATTGATAATTATAATAAATAGTTGAAATACACAATAATATATAGTGTTATTTTTACATAATTAATAAGTACAATCATAAATATATTATAGTTGGGTAGAAATTTCATCAATTATATATTTATTAACCTCAATAATTGAATTGAATATGTATACAACATACTGAACTATTTAAATGATTATATTAAGAATCTGAATGACCTCCTAAGAAGTGAAATGTTTAACAAGTAGAACGTTTCAAACAAGTTTATATGTAATTTTTAAAGATTGAAATTTTAATACTAGAAATTATAAATATCAAATTTTGATAACAGATTAAATACAAAATTACTATTATAACACTAAAATAGAAGCAAACCAATAGTTTGAAGCAAATGTTGGAAAATTAGAAGTATATATAAAAATTATTGATAAAAATAATATATGACAAATCTAACTTCAATAATAACTAAATCGTATTAATAGTGTTTAAATGGAAATAAAATTGCTACTTTTGATGTAGTATTGGACTTCTATTATAATGTTTTAATAAGAATGATTGAATCAAAAACAAGTGATATAATATTATATAATTTGTAGATGATACATTGGAAAATTGATATTGTTCTATGTTAAACGCATATGTATAATGGGCAAAGATAGAAAAGATATATGTTCTGGGTATATTTAAAAGTAATTATTAATACTATTGCATTAATACTTTGCCTCAGTTTCATTTTTCATTGAATAGTTAGGATTTTTTTTTTAAAAAAAAACAGTATTCATACAATAATATATAGCTGATGTCTCAGTGCAATAGCAAGTTCTTTCATCAGAACTTCTTCTTTTTCAAATCATAAGAATGTGTGTGGTAAGATTTAAATCATTATTTTGCTCTTATTTTAAAATTCTATTGGTTGAGAAGTTTTAAAAAATATTTTATCCTCCAATAGCTTTTTTCAAATATTGTTAATTTTCTTCAATTCACACTATTGATTTATGCTTTTAGGTCTTTTAAAAATCTCTATAACTTCTCTTAGAAGTATCTGGTCATATTGTTCAATTTTTGCTAGAATATGGGTTTTATTAAAATGGTTAGTTAATTTAATGTGTGAATAAATGGCTGATGAATTGGATTTATTTTCTGACAGCCAAAATGTGTTCTTCCTTTCTTGTGTTTATTCTATGACTGATCTCTCCAATGTATGAATGCTAGCAAATTCCACATGGAATTTCATATACACACACCATGACACTCCAAAGGAATTTTATCTTTAGAGTGTGGAAATACTTTATTAATATTTTTAAATGTAATATGAACAGTGTGGATATTATTTTTCTTTAAAATATTATCAATTTTATCAGTTATCTTTTTATATACTATTATGCCTATAAAGGTAGCTATTGAAGTTTGGAAAAATATTCAATTGCCTGATTTTGTTGTGAGTTTGATTAAGCATTCCTTATTAAATACATTTTTTGTTTTTGATTGTCATATGTATAAACAAGCATCATACTTAGCTATAGGTTCACCAATTTCTCCAGTATTAACTTCTATCTCTATGAAGATGTTGAAATATAAACTTTTGATATCAGCAGTTAAAAAGTCTTCAGTATGGCTAAAATATATTGATGATACCCTTGTTACTTACATGATGGTAAGCATACTCTTGATGAATTTTTAATTTTTTAAACTCTTTCCACAACAACATCAAATTTACTATGGAAATAGAAAATAACAACCAACTTCCATTTTTAGATGTTTTAATTGAAAGAAATTTTTTTTTATTCCATGGTATATATAGAAAGCAATGCACACTGAGAGATATCTACATTTTCTTTTCATCACCAATAGCATAATTGTTTTCAGTGGCAAAGACATTATTAGATAGAACTAAGAGACATTCTGATGACAGCCATTTTTACCAAGATATTTATCATACTAAAAAATGCTTCTTCATAATGGTTTTAATCACAAGATTATTATTAAGTTTTATTTTATATTTTAGGGAAAAAAAGATTTTGATACTTCAAAAATTAAATCTATTCTGCCACATATAAAGACAGTAACTGATAAAATTGGTAATGTTTTCAAGAAAAATAATGTCTGCACAGTTTACACTACATTTTAAAAAAAATAATGAAGTATTTTCATGCTCTAAAGATGCAATTTGTTTGGAGTATCATGGTGTATATGAGATTCAATGTGTATTTTGGTTACATTCACACATTGAACAGACCAATTTTAGAATAAACATAAAAAAGGAAGAACACATTTTGACAGTTAGAGAAAAATTCAATTCATCAGCCATTTATTCACACGTTAAATTAACTAACCATGACATCAATTTTAATAAAACACATAGTCTGGTAAAAATTGAACAATATGATTAGAGATTGCTATAGATAATTTTAAAAAACCTAAGATCATGAAGAAAAAGTGTGAATTGAAGAAAATTAACAATATTTGGAAATATGTATTGGAGGATAAAATATTGTTTAAAAATTCTCAATCAATAAAATTCTGAGAATGAGGAGAAAATAACAAAGGAAAAAATTACGATTTTAAATCTCACTACACACATTTTTGTGATTTGAGAAAAAAAAAATTCTGTTGAATATACTTGTTATTGTACTGAAACATCCGCTATTTAATTATTATAGTTTTACTATATAAAAACTCCTGGAAATAATATTATGAATTCATCATTTATCTGTGAGAATATTATAATTAATATATATGTAATAATTCAGTCTGGACAATATATATATATATTGTTCTAATAATTTTATAGATTATTAAATATATAGTGCTGAGAACAAAATATTTTATAGAAAAGCAAACCATAATAATAATTATTCATATATCGAATTTCAATAGAATGATTTTAACAAACTCATAAATAATGCTCAGGTTTTTGTATCAATGCTAATTTATTAAACTAAAAATGCTTCACTTTTATTTAACTCCCACATTGTAACATTAACAGTGAAAAAAAAAAGTAAAACTTCATCTTAGTGTTAATCGTCATAAAATATTATTTATTTCTGTAAGCTGAGTTGAATAATATTTTACTCCCGAGTATGAATGATTGATTTTTTTACCATACAATAATGTGGTAGTTGAATAAAAGTAAACCATTTTTTGTCTAACTAATAAATTAAGATTGTTTTAAAAAAAATACTTATTTCCATGTCTGTTAAAATGATTATTGGGTTATGACTTGTGAATAACTATTATTATGGTTTGTGCTCCAGAAGTTAATTGGTCACATATATTTGGGAGAAAACAGAAAAAGGAATGTATTGCTTATTAAACTAGAAGAGACATAACGAATAATTTATTATCTGTGAATAAGCATTGGTCAGAAGAAAACAACTTTAAAAACTTATTAAAGTGATTAGACTAAAAAACCAATATAATTTAAAATATTATGTGTAATAATAAAATAATAAAAATATTGCAAAATATCAAGATAATATAAATACCAGGGATTCCTAGCAGATTTCATTGTTTTAGAATAAATTATGAGTTTTGTCTTTAATTATTGCATATCTTATTATAGCCTACTTAATACAATATAATAAAAATCATTATCTCATCCACTGTATGTTAATAGTAAATTAGAGATAACTTTCATTTAACTTTCTTTAAATCATATTTTTATTGTGCATATAATTTTAAAATTAGATCAGCATTACATTTCAACAAAACAAAATGAACGTAATTGATAAAATGTGCAGTTAGTGGCATATTAAAAATACACATTTTGAAATTTATCGACAATAAATGATAATGATATTCTATAACAATTCTTTCTATTAATATTAAATTCAATATTGTATAATCAAGCTTAATCTTTAGTGCAACTTTATTCATACCAAGTACTGTTTCATCTTTTTCATTTCACATACATTTTATTTTTAACAATTGATATTGATATTATTTTAGATTCATAAATATATCTCCTATAACCTGGTACAGACTAAACACTGCCTTTTATCCTTCAACTTAACCAATAATATCAACTATCTTATGAAAAAAGAACTTAATAATATATTTATAAATGAACAACTAATGTTATTGCAAAATAATTCAATTTTTTTTTTGAGAAAGTATTAAAAAAATGAATTTATAATCAAGACTGGATGTAATTTTAAATCAAATTTTGAAAAGTTAATAAAAATTTAAATGCATAAAATTATAAAAAAGATAACTTTAAATAATATTTTAAATCATTGTTTATAAATTAATTTTATACAAACGGATAAAAAGAAAATGTCATAATTTATTAATACACATCTAAAGCTAATTTATAAACTAAACTGTTTAAAACGTAAATAAAAACATGCTGTATTCTGTTTTGAAATCAACATATACCAGCTGTATAATTTAAAAAAAAATCTTAGGTTTGAATAAAACTTTGTCAAACGTTTAGACAGAAATAACTTATTACTAGATATTCAATGATCAATACTGGATGGATAGCTGTGCAGTTTATTGTGGTGTCAAAATATCAGAATCTGGAATGTAAGTTCCTTGGATCGAATTAAGGTCTGCACTTCTGGTGTTGAGCATCGTATGAGCTCTCAAGCAATAAAATTAATTTAACTTTTTTATTTAATTATTAGATCTGTATTGATCAATATTTGTTGATTATCTAAGTATTATTCAAGTGTAAATGACAAGTATCATAATTATGCATTTGGAATTCATCTTTTACTTTCATACTTTGCAAAGTAATAATTTAAATTTACATAAACCCCAACTCTTTAAACTCATATTACTTTGCAGTTATATAGATCTGGCATCAAGCCAGTATTTGTATTTTTCTGAAGGTTTGTGATATTGGTGTCCTAATTATAATTGGACTATTTTCATCATCTAATATATGTACTGAATGTTTTTAGAAAAAAATAACTTTATTTAAATATTCCAAATACATTCAACTGTTAGTAATGGCACATCAAAGAGATTAGTAAATGCCAATGTTTTGAGAGATATTATTCTCCCCTCTTCATCAGGTGTTTGTGGACTGAGCAGTGACAGTACTAGGGTGGGATTCGAACCTGGGCCCTTAAATTATTGGGTATTAAATTTTAAGGTAACACTCTAACCAACTGAGCCATCCTGCCAAAGGCAACTGTCTGCAGTAATTTCATATACTTATCTTTGAGGTTTTTCTTGATTTGTCTACTTTTTTATAAGAGCAAAGTTGATTAGTTGTTTCCACACATTAACTATAGTCACACTAGATTGGATTATGGGAATATTTACCATTGTCATGTGAGCAGCTTTTTAAAAAAATTTTCTTTGTACTTTTTCATCTCTATCCAATTTTTTTGTATTTTCCCATTTGAACATACGTTCATTGACATTTACATAGTTTATTCCCTTAGACACATATGTTTTCTTTCTTTTAATCATCAGTTTGTGTTCTTGAAAGTGCTTTTTAATGGGGTGACTGGTCTCACCAATATATGTTCTTCCACATTCACATGGTATTTCATAGATGCAGTTTTTTTCTTTTCAGCACTTCATGTTTAGGTTTTGTAGATGTTAGAATTCCTTGTAGGGTCGTATGGCTTGGGAATGTTGTTCTGATGTTATCCTGATTGCAGATTTTCCTTAATTTGTCTGCTATTTTTGGAATGTATGGGTATATTATAGTACCAATAATTGTCTTTCCTCTTGATGGTTATTTTCATTATCTATTTAATGTTTTCTTAATAACAGCTGATGGAGAACCATTTTTCATAAGTTTGTTCTATATAGATCTTTTCTTTTTCCAAATCACTGGTTTCTGAACAAACTTCTTTTGCTTCTTTCATAGTGATAGTATAACTCCATGTGTTGTGCCTCTGATGTGATTGGATTATAGGGTAGGTATTTTCCTGTAAGTGTAGGTTTTTGGTAAATTGTAGTTTTGATTTTGCTTATGAGGGAGTCTTGTCATAAGAACTTCTAAGAATGCCAATTTTTGTTCTTGTTCTAATTCTATTGTGAATTTAATTGAAGGGGATATATTGTTGATGTGTTTCCAGAAAGTTTGTAGCAGTGCTTCACCATGTGACCATACAACAAATGTACCATCCACATAGTGAAGTCAAACTTTAGGTGGATATGGAGTATGTTTTATGGCTAAGGTTTCATGTTCTTCCATGCAAATATTGCTAATAAATGGAGACAATGGTGAGCCCATAGCCATTCCTTAATTTTGTTGGAAGAATTCTGTATTATATTGAAAGTAGGTTGTTTTATGCAAAATGTTAATAGTTCCATTATACTATCAATAGGAAGAGCTGTTCTGGTTTGTAAACTATTATCACTGTTTAATCTTTTCCTTACAATAGACAATGCTTCTTCACATGGGACATTTGTGACTAAAATTTCCATATCAAAGCTTACCAGTACGTCAGTTATTTTAATTTTCATGTTCTTGATTAATTCTACAAAGTGTCTAGAATCCCTAACAAAGGAATCGGTCTTGTATGCCAAAGGACTTAGAACTTTGAGAAAAAATCTTTCCAAGTTTTGGCAAAGCAAATCTCTAGAACTATCAATAGATCTTAATGGAACATGATGCTTATGGATTTTAGGTAGACCATAATGATGAGGAATTTTGTTGAAATATGATGTTATTTTATCTTTTTTTGAATCAATGAAGTACTTGCAATGATTTCTGAGTAATGTTTGTAACTTTGTTTCCATACTCACTTTTGTATTTTTTGCCACTTTTTTATATTGGCCTGCTGTGAGGAGTTCTTGTATTTTGTTGTCATAATCAGTTGTATCCATTACAACTGCTGCATTGCCTTTGTCAGCAGAAAGAATAATTATAGGTTTATCCACTTGCAAAGATTTAATTGCTTTCCTCTCACCATAGGATATGTTTGACTTCAATTTTTGTTGCTTGTCAAGTGTTCTTTTTATTTTCCAGTGCAATTGTGCTGATTTTCCTAGAGACAGTTTTTTGAGTGACTTCCTTAATGGCTGTCATTATATCAAATAAAGAGATATTAGATGGTGTTATGACAAAATTTAATCCTCTTTCAAGAACAGAAATTTCAGTATATGTTAGATATTTAGAACTGAGATTTTTAACAGATGATGTTGGTACATTGCTTAGTATATTATGATTTATGATATGCCCATAAAGGTTAGCATGTTTCTTCTTTTGGCATTCTTTTATTCTTCCATGTAATGTAGCCATTCAATGAACATTTAGATGATGGAAATAGTCCAATATAAAAATACAATTAGAACACCATCATCACAAACCTTCAGGAAAACTCTTAGTATTCAGTGTGGACCCAATACTATATCACACTTTAGACATTATGAAAAATTATGTTTAAAGCTGGCCAAAGTAGAAAAACATTTAACTTTCTTATGTAAATGTAAATCTGAAGGGATAATTCCTAATGGTTTCCAACTAAAACCTCTAATTCATTCTCAGGGAGTTGTGAAAATTACTTAGAGAGCAAGTGAAACTGTTAAGAGAAAGAATAAATGCTCAAAGATTTTCTTATCATTCCATTTTATCATTAATAATGTAGAATGTTTTCTAAAAAAATAAACTCACTGCTGAAGACTACATGAACACTACTTAAACAGTAAGAAAATCATATTCTACATTTCATGGAAAAATAAAAATGCCAAAAGAAGAAACTTGCTAACTTACATGGGCATATCAAATATCATAATGTACCAAGCAATGTCCCAACATCATCTGTTAAAAATCTCAGTTCTAAATATCTAACAGATACTTAGATTTCTGCTATTGAAAGATGATTAAACTTTGCCATAACACCATCTAATGTCCCTTTATTAGATATAATGACAGCCACTGAAGAAGTCATTCAAAAATTGCTTTTAGAAGAAGCAGCAGATTTATGGTGTAAAGGCTGTGATTATTACTGATAAAGTAAAAGCTGATATACATTCAAATATTAATATTGCTGTTAACAGGAAGTAGATATAAAATAAGAATTGATGGAAAGATAAATCTATACTAAAACAAATTGTAGATAAATTAGGAGCAGAGAATTTAGTGATAATGACAGAAAATAAAGGATCAAGATTTATCATTTTAGATAAACAGGAATATGAAGAAAAAATAAAAGATGATTTAGAAAAGGAGAAATATATAAAAATAAAGAAAAATACTGGAAACATGATTAAAGCAAAAATGTATATTTTTTTAAATAATATGAAAACACAAATTGACTAATGAAAGTGAATACTGGTTTTTATATTGTATTGCATTTAAACAGCCATGTGTATTTGGAAAAGTTAAAACACATAAAGATAATATGCCTGTAAGACTTGTTGTGGATTTTAATAATTATATTTTTAGTGGTTGGTGTAATGTAATATAAAAAAAAATATTAGTATGATAGGGTTTGGTAAATATTGTTTTAAGAATTTGGAGGAGATTATAGATAAGTTAAGTTTGATGAAATTGAATTGAAATAGTATTATTGATTCATTTGTCATTGAGAAATTGTACCAGAGTGTACCAAGAAAAGAAAATATTACAATAAGTTTTCAGATAGTTGGATAAAAGCTATTTAAATACAAGATGGATTTTTGGAAGACTGAAAAAAGATGGGCTATGGTGTGTTCAATAAGTGACATTATGTCATTAAAAATATAATTGATAAATATATTAAAAACAAATAAATTTTTCAGTATTATAGATATGCACATGATATAATTATAATGAGGAATAGTAAAAGTATTACAAATGCATTTAAAGAGTTAAATAATAATAAGTATAACATTATGTTTACTATAGAGAAAGAAGAGAAGGGATTAACATATTTAGATTTGTATATAAATAAAGTTGTAAAGGGAACTAGGGATATATATATATATATATATATATATATATATATTGATTATTCAACGTTATATAGTTGATAAAGACTACAAAGTGTATAGTCGAAAGTACTTCTAAAAGAATATAATTTATATAAATTGTACTGTATTTTGATATATATATATTGATTTGTATATTACATATATTGTGAAACGAATACAGATATTAAACTTTATTTATTATATATATATATATTGTACCGGTCGAAACCCACCACCACCGCAAGTCAAATCGGATTCAAACTCAGCTTAACCAAAACTGAATTCAAACCCAACTCAACAGCTCAGATAGCAGAAATCGACGGCACAGTGCTATGCGCCAAGAACTAGTTCAACGGTTGGTGAGGACTAGAGACCCTTGCACTGACACGAATATCTAATAATTAATTACTTTGAATACTTTTTAAATCAAATCATATGTATGTTCGGGTTGCCAACACAGATAGCGGGTATGAACATTTAAATAATTATAAAAGGAATGATGAACTAAGAAACCAAGTATGTTAGAAATATTTAATAATAATAATAATTTGTTTTGTTCAATAAAATATAGATTGCATTAGTTACCTCTAGTCTTTAAAAGAATTGATAAATATAATAAGAGTGGCGGTCCTTATCATATGCCAACAAGTATTACACAACATGGGATTCTATGTCTATGCCCCCAACGAGAAATATAAAGGCAGATAAAGGTATTCATTAAGAACGGAAATGATTGTTCTAATTTTATTACGGTGGAATGTGAGATTTATTTTCACATTCGGAAATCTATTCATGAAGAGCAAAACGTATTTTAAGGCATAACTTTAATCTTGATTTGAAAACTGATTTAAACTAAATATATTTGAGAATTGGTTCGACTTTAATTTAAATCACTTCATCACGAATTACGAGTACGGAGCGGGTTTTACCGGAACAAAGATGCAATGGTACTGACGAATTACAAGGCAGAGAGTAAAATTGAAAGATGATCGCTAGTCGATGATCGAAGTCCTATGGCGGCTTGCATTTGGCAAGTCTTACGCCCTTTGACTAATGAATCGGAAAGGAAGTACTTTCTTCCTTGAGAAATTTAAATAAGAAAATATGATCACCGACCAGCCTAACGGAGCGGAAGATGGCCCTACGTCAGCAACATTTGATGATGATGACTTGATAGTCATCGTTGAAAAATAAAACCCATGTAGAATGCTCTACGTGATGACTTGACCAATTAATTAAAGTCAAACGAGCTTTTATCGAACTATTTTAAAACATTTATAAACTATATTAATTATGCCCTAATATCGTGCCCTTCCTGAATATTAATATAAAATAACAAAAGTGGAATTAAAATACATTTAACCCTTTATCGACCTTTTTGCAAAACATTTTAAATATATATATATGGATAAATAAATCAATATTAGTGAAGCAAGAAATAACATTTTAACATTACGTGAGTATATAAACACTTGTAACTTAGGAGCTGGGGACATAGGTGAAAAACGGAGCAAATAATTTATGATTAGCTAATTATAAAAATAGTAAACGTATAATATTTTCTTTCGACTCGATGATTAATAGAACTTATAAATTTAGTTCTAATGGGCGAGAATAACTATTTAAAATTTATATTATATTATTTGCGTGAGGCAAATAGAACCAAGGAGCTCATCGAGTCGAAAAATTATTGGCATATAATTTTAAATACGACATTAATAAAGCACACAAATATATATTAAATGAACCGCCAAGTAAGAAAAGAAAAAGTTTAAAGACTAGAGATTTAAAGAATGACGAGATAGATTTACAGTAGCATGAATAAAAGGTTTTATAAAATTTGTTACATTAAAGAATAAAAGAGCTCTTAAAAAGAAGGAGTATAAAATAAAGTTCGAACTGGCCAGAAAGTTTAACGTTCATATTACCATTCCGTGCTTGTCCTTAAGTTACTCCTCCAAGTTGTTGAAACGTAGGCATCATTGGTTAACTACTGGAGTAGTATTTTAGTAGCTTTCATTATTTTAGCAGAATGATCGATCCGGAAAACGGTTCAGCAGCTCCAGTGAAGATTCCTCGGGACTTTAGGAACCGTAGCCAGATCCCTGATGTTCTAGCCCTCTATCATGATGAAATACAATTTTTATACACACAGAGTTCACTGCACTACTCTACAACCAAAACTAGCTCCTTCTCCTGACTTTTCAGGGCTATATATATTGTCCAGATGCCTTAAGGCTAGCGCTCATTTTATTATCAATTAGTTGTTTTCAAATACATTCCCTCGATAAGGCTTTCAAACTAATTTTTGAATTCCTTTCCTAATTAGAAAATGAATTCTTAAAATCTGAAATGATTTTAATTAGAAATTGAATTCTTATCTTTTTCCAATTAATAAAACTTTACTGTTGTTTTTGAGAATTTGAGAGCTTATCGAAAGAATGTAGTTTTTAATCAACAACACTTTAACAAATTATTTAAAATTAAAAAAAAACAAGTATTCCCGACGCAATGAAACTTTCGAACAATTATATATTTTTAATATTTACAAGTATATATGCACAATCCACGCAATTTAATATATATAAATTCATGAATATTTTCTCATGAATTTATTTAGAGAATTGATCAATTTTAAGCTAAACTAATTAATTTTAATACGCATTTGAAATAAATTATTTATTATGGAAATTAGCGTGGATTGAACGTATAAAGCCCCATTGCATCGGAAATTTAAGGTTAGTATTAGGGTAAATAACATGAAGCTAGGATCGAACTCAGATCCGACTGCTTCAATATATATATATATATATATATATATATATATATATATACCTGTGTCTATATATCTTAGTAGACAGGGTATGAGCACAGATTTTCACATGACCCACCACTCTCCACACTATCTCATAACATTGATACACTTCAACATTATCTTTTCCATATATGTGTGTTCAAGTGTATCAGTATTAAGAAATAGTGTGGAGAGTGGTGGGTCATGTGAAAGTCTGTGCTCATACCCTGTCTACTACATATATAGACACAGGTATATATAAGCCTGTGTATTTCATTTATTACATATAAGTCTTATGCAGTTTTATATTGCTATGACTACTAATATATGGTATGGCTGAAGATCTATCAGCCCCATACAGCTATTTCAGTTGGATAGCTGGGTTTGAAGATATGTAGATGTCTGAAAATTTCAGATTTTCCACTCAATAGATAACTTCTAGCTAAGTGCTTAGCTTTGGGTTGGTATTTTTAGATCTAGTGTCTGAACCTACCCTGACACCTCCCTGAGGAGTGCCAAAGCACAAAACCATGGTCAGTGGTTTGGGGAGGGTTTCCTGACAGAGATATTTTAAGTGTTGGCTCTGGCTAAGCATTTATCATAAAGCTTGTAGAGGAATTGGAATCCTCACTGTTTATATATATATATATAAGACATATTTTGCGGGTTCATCCATGTTAAAAATTTAAATATTTATATACCAACATTTAGACTCGATCACACATGTTATCTACTGGGTGATAAAAGATAGAAAGATAGGTGTAGAGGTGCTACAATCACTGATTTAAAAAAAAACCCACTAAAGTTCCACCAATAACAAAAATGTTAAATTAAGAATGTTTTTTAAAATAATCTTTCCAAATAGGAGGAAGTTTGTATGTATCATCTCGCTTATTGATACAATCTGGCCTTTTAAATATATCAATGACTTTTCTGATTTTGCACGGGTAGAGATTATCACATCTGGATATGATCCTAATACTATAAAAATCAATTTTATGATCTGAATCTATAGTATGTAGTGAGACTGCTGCTGATGATGAGTGTTGTTTAACTGCACTAGCATGTTCATCTCTCCTAACAATGATGTGATGATTATTCATACCTATGTAAGAAGTTTTATAATTTTCACATGAGATTTGATAAACATATGAGGTTCAAGAGGGAATGAAACCTTAGGCTTGGTTATTATATTGCTGATCTTTTGTTGAGTACCAAATTCTATATTTATATTATAGTGTTTTAATATATGTATGTCCAATACTGCCTGTAGTTCCTTTTACATATGAACACAAATCCTAATATCTGATTTATCATCTTTTTGTTTCCTATTTTGTCCATTTTGGGCTTGAAATAAGGCCTCTTTAATATATTTATAATTATAACTATTTGCTAATAAAACATTATTAATATGATTTATTTATTTCTTTCTTCAGATGTAACTTATCTGAAAGATTAATTGCTCTATTTAAAAGAGTTTTGGCTACAGAAACTATCTGAGTTGGGTGATGATGAAAATGGAAATGAAAATATCTGTCTATGTGTGTATTTTTTTGGTAAATCGAAAAAGATAAAGTATTTGGTGTTCTGGTGACAAGAACATCAAAAAAGGAAGTTTTCCATCAGACTCTGTCTCCATTGTAAATTTAATATGAGGATGCATATTATTTAACTGTAAGAAAAAATACATCTAATTTATTTTTTCCATGTTGCCATATAACAAAAGTGTCATCTATGTATCTGAGCCAAATGAGAAGTTTTAAAGATGATGATTCTAAAATATGAGTTTCTATATTTTCCGTGAATAAATCAGCTCTTATTCCTGAGATAGGTGAGGCCATAGGAGAACCAAAAACTTGTCTGTAATGCTGTCAATTGTATACAAAATATGTGTTCATGAGACAATGTTTAATCAAAGCAATAATATGGTTTTGTAAATTGTGGGATTACATTTAAAGCTTCATTAATTGGAATGTTTGTAAACAAAGACACAACATCAAAACTGGCCAGAATGTCATTAGCATTATTTTTTAAATTTTTTAAAACAGAAATAAAGTGAAAAGAGTTTTTAATATATGATTTAATAGATGGGATTGTAAGTTTAATGAAATCAGATAAATATCTAGCTAAAATATGAGTTGGAGATCCTATTACCCTTACTATTGGACAAAGAGGGGTATCTGGTTTGTTACTTTTATATTTATAAAGCAGTTTATTAAGGATAAAAATATTTGAGGTATAATTGATCATAAATTTGTCACAATCTAAAAAAAAACAGTAGCTTTGAAAGGTTTTAAAATTAAAAATAATAAACCCAATTTAAATAAAAAAGAGACATATTTGCAAAAAATAGAAATTGAGAAAGAATATATTGAAATTAGTTATAATGGAAAAGTAATTAGGAAAATTTTAAATACCAAAAATGGAAATTATATTAAAGGGGAGAATAAAAGAATATACAAAATTAAGAAGTGGATTTCAATTACTGTTTCATCTGAAGTATACAAGATATTGAATAAATATAATTTAAATGATGAAGTACATATTACAATGGAAGAATAATAGAGATTTAAGAAAATAAATATGCGATGCAAAAATGAATGATATTATTAATAATAGAATAGGGATTGTTTATAAAATTACATGTGACAAATGCAATGACTTATATATAACAATCAGGGAATACTGAAAGGGCTAAAGAATATCATAGAGCAATAAAAAAGGGATACTAAGTCTGGACCACATAGTCATTATTTTGAAGCAGAGAATATAATAAATTGTGAGGAAAATATAGAAGTAATAACGCATAGTAAAATTTGTAACGAAAGGAAATATTATGAAGCATTATATATACAAGAAACATAAATAAATGCATTAATATGGTAAATGGTTTGATAAAATTGGGATAGAAATGGTCACTGTTATATAATTGGAAGCTGTATTGGTATGTATATATGTAAATGTATTGATATTATAAGACAGGAATTGTTTCTTGGTTGATAGATAATAGTTATAAGTAGAAAAAAGATGAATAAAAGAATATATATATATATATATATATATATATATATATAATGTTATATATATATATATATATATATATTAACATTATCAATGGTTTACATAAAATTGTGAATTTGTCAATGTTAGGAAGTAAAAAGGTATACTGCATATAAATGGATATGTATTGATAGTATAAGAGGGGAGTTTTTTCTTTGATGATAGATAGTAGGTATAAGAGAGAAAAAAAGATAATGAGAAAATGTATAATAGATGTATATATGTGTGTAAATTTATAAATATTATATTTTTTATTTTTTCATGGATTTATTTCTAGTGATCACCATGAGAAAGTGTATATAGCTGAAGAACATTTATTGTTACATGATTAATTTTTAAAATGATATCTTGAAAATGTTCATTTGTCAATGAAAATCGATTTGATGATATTATTTTGAGTTATGTATTATTTGATTCATTAAGTATTTATAAGTTTTTGACAACATTGTGGTCATATAAGTAACTGGAAAATGACTATAAGATATGATAGATAGATAGATAGATAGATAGATAGATAGATAGATAGATAGATAGATAGATAGATAGATAGATAGATAGATAGATAGATAGATAGATAGATAGATAGATAGATAGATAGAGATGGATGGTGTGGTGTGGTGGGGTGGTGGGGGGATGGATGGATGGATGGATGGATGGATGGATGGATGGATGGATGGATGGATGGATGGATGGATAGATGGATAGATAGATAGATAGATAGATAGATAGATAGATAGATAGATAGATAGATAGATAGATAGATAGATAGATAGATAGATAGATAGATAGATAGATAGATAGATAGATAGATAGATAGATAGATAGATAGATAGATAGATAGATATTGTAATGGTATGAAGAAATTAGAAGAAAATAGTGGGAGATGGAAAAACATCATAATATCCAAATATTACAAATATAAATAAACAATGATAATTAAATATAAAAAGAACACGAGATCAACAAAAAATAAAACTAAAATTAATTATACTACTAATAAGTTATAAATGGCAATTTACTAAAAATATCACCAGTAAATTATAATAATAGTCTCCATCATCAATCAACAGTCTTTTTTGTGACCAGATCTAAAAGAGGTACATTATAAACAGGCTAATTATTTAGCCATTGTAAAACCTAGGGCATGATATACAACAATTATTTGGAAGTACTAAAGTATTCATTATAATACAAAAAATAATACTTTGATATTGATACTTTCTCATCATCAACAATGCTCTGGCCACATGATACCATTAGTGTATAGACCAACTATAAACTAAATTTTCTATAACATAAAAATAAAATATAATGGATAGACTTTAAAGGTGATACATTTGCACCATCTAGAGAACCATCTGTATATCCAAACCAAAACATAAATCTCCACATACAAATAACTTAACCATTATTATTCTAAACTAGCTTGGAATCAAGGATCTATAGACTGTAACTGTAAAAGAGAAAAGGATAAATGTATATGTTTAATTTATTTTAATTTAAATAATTTTACTGGAATGATTTAAAAATCCCCAAACCATTGAGATGTAATGAGATCAAATCACACATGCTGCTTATTCATAGAATAGATATCTGAAGGAACAAAAACATTAAAGTTATATATTTTTAAAACAATTATTTAATAAAGTAACCATAAATTAATTAGGAAAATTGCAAAAAAATAATATGATAATATAATATTTCCAAGTTTCATACATTTTTAGCAACTATGATTAACCACTTGATTTTTTATAAATTAAATTAATCAATCTTTTCTTTTATTAAGTTATTTTCTTTTAACAACTAAATCTGGAAAACAAGGGCTAAGGAAATTGTAAATTAGCTAAAACTTGATGGCCGAGAGGTCATCGATAGCTGCTTTACAAGCAGTTGTCCTGGGTTAGTGGGTTTGCTTCCCAGCTGATGCTGTGACGCATGAAAAAAAAATTAAAAAAAAAAAACATACTTAATAAAATTTATCAAAATTTATATACATTTACATATAATGTGCCATTAAAATATTTTTTTATCATGTATTTATTTTTTGTGAGTTCTTCTTTGTTAGTTCTAACTTTCAAGTTTTTCCATCTTCATTTTGTCTTTTTGTAAGTTTTTTCATTAAAGCATATTTCCAGGATAATGCATACAGTTAAAGTTAATCATTTTATTTGCATCTACTATTTCCAGGTCAGGCAAAACATATAATGATTTATGCATTTTTTTTTTACTTACTAACTTTCAGGTCAGACAAAGACACAGAAAACACTCATGCTTTTGGATGGAAACATTACTTCAGGGATATTCTTCAACTTTTTAGTGAAGAAGTGTGTTTGGTTAAGTTTAGTGATGCTTATGCTTTTGTGAAAACTTAGCATGATATTTATCAATTCCAGTTTTAAAATCATTTTAAAACTAGTACTGTGATGAATCTTACTTCAGACTACTAAAACTATTTGTCAATGTAATCAGAACTAACTGCAGCTAAAGAATTCTTCCCTTTCTTAACTAAGAATGACTGCTGATTATGAGACATTAAGATCTACTGATTCACCCTGCCTCCAATATTTTTGGAACAAGCATGTATCTATCCAATCACATCTTGTCTTTCACATAATATTAAACACTGTTAAATTGGTTTTATTTCTATAAACAGATTGTTTAGTTATTTTCCTCCATTTTTAAATTTAAAAAATCCACTGCAGTCATTGTTCTCTTATGGCAAAAAAATAAAATAAACTTTTAATTACCATTATTTAAAAAAACATATTTTGTTTTGATGAGAGGTAAAAGGAAAAAAAAAAACAAGGCAACTTACTTCATTAAAACAGAATTTATCATAAGTATTGAGATCTTTTTTCTTTCCTTTTAAAACTTTATTCTATTATCTCTCCTATTATTATCTTTTGAAAAGTAAAATTACAACTTTTCAATAACTTGCTAAAGAAAAAATATTTATTCTCTTAGTACTTTTTTGAAATTAATACTGAAAAAGAATTAAAATTATTGAAGAGAGAAAAAAAAAAGAAATTATTTATTTGATTATTTTTCTCTCTCTTTTATAAATATTTTCAACACATTAAAAGAATATTCACATTATTACTTTAAAACAGTGGTCTTCAACCTTTTCAGACCTATGGACCTGTAAAAATAAGGATAAGGTTTCACGACCCTGCAAAAATAAGAATAAGGTTTTGCAGACTGGCAGAAGTCTATAGATAAATTTTCTTAAAGATGTAAACTGCTTAGCTTTAGATGAGCATAATTGTTATAACTGATCAAAACAATGTTAAATATACAAGATGAATTTAAATTATATATATAAATGGAGTTTGTATAATAAAAAACTTTTTTTTTTAATTTTGAATTTTTTTTAGAAAAGTAATAAAAAATTTAATTCTACCCCCTCCCCCATAAACATCTATGATAACTAAAAAAACAAATTAATTTATGTATGATTGATTAGATTTTTTTTTTCGTTCTGTTTCTTTTTTTTTTAGTGAGTAAAAATGAGATGAAAAAAATAATAAAAATTGTTTATATTAATTAAAAGTTTAAACTCTTATTATTTTGTTATTACAAACTTTCCTGCGCCTGGTAGAAAACATCTGCAGCCCGGCACCGGTCCACAGACTAAGGGTTGAAGATCACTGCTTTCAAATACATGTTGGGGTGAATTTTCATATAATCATTTAACTTGAAATATAAGTTTTACTAATTTCTTGAGCTTATTGTAATATCCTTGTAAATATTTCAAACATTTGTTCAGAAAAGGTACTATAGTTTAAAATTATTTATTTGCTTAGTATGCTCTTGACAATTATTGTCTTATTTATAGTGATTGTACTTCTCTGTTTGAATGAATATATTTAAATCTAATGCACTTTGTGAAAATATATTTAAATGTTTTATTTTTTTTTTTGATAGTCAAGAAATTTATTATTATTATTATTATTATTATTATTATTATTATTATTATTATTATTATTATTATTATTATTATTATTATTATTATTATTATTATTATTATTATTATTATTATTATTATTATTATTATTATTATTATTATTATTATTATTATTATTATTATTATTATTATTATTATTATTATTATTATTATTATTATTATTATTATTATTATTATTATTATTATTATTATTGTTGTTGTTGTTGTTGTTGTTGTTGTTGTTGTTGTTGTTGTTGTTGTTGTTGTTGTTGTTGTTATTATTATTATTATTATTATTATTATTATTATTATTATTCCAATTCTATCACAGATTAGTAAAACATATGATCAAAGACATGTAAAAAGAATAAGTGATTCCAAGATGTGGATTTTGTGCTGAACCAGTCAGTACTCATCAGTTGACCCAGATCACAATCTCTTACACATATCTTTATCATTTGTTCAATATATATCTAGATAACAAATTAGAATAGTTTAATTGTTGACTGGTTTCAAATATTCTGCAGTATAACATTAATATAAATCACACTAATGGAAATGTATCAATAAGTGTCATAATCATTTATCAATCTAGACATTATCATTAATTCAAATAAGTTTTTTGTTTAAATCTTATTTAATGGATAATGTATCTATAGTGACATAGAGCTATCAACACCTGATTTCCATGCCTGTGTCAACAGTGTTGATAAATTTCATACTTTTTATACAAGGTAAGAACAGAAAACTCTTTTATCTCCTTGTAGAGGGGTGTACAATTATTGTACTATATTCAGACATTGAAAGAAGAGCTTTTGTTTCAACAACCTCTAAATATGAAATGAAAATTATTTACTTATATGTAAATAAGTATATAACTCAGATTATATGTAACTGAACAGGAAGTAACTGATGCTTCTAATGAGTTACATCATTAAAGTTTGAAAATTTGTTATCTTGATTTGAACTGATCACTGATTGCATATATGTGTGGGAATTGGTGATCTGGACCAACTGATGAGTGCTGATTCAGTACCAAATATGTATATTGGAGACTATTAATATTTTTCACATAGATGTGGTCATGTGTAATATGGAGTGTATAATATGGAGTGTATATCTGTAGGGAGCTTGAAAGTCTGAGTTCAAGCCCCTTCTAATTACATTAAGATTAGTATAGACAATATAATTATATTTGAATATTACATATTCAGCATGTAGTCTGCCCATACCTCTTCTATGTATTTAAATGGATGTATTAAGGTTCTATATGTGTGGGGTCTGAATGATTTAAAGTCAACATTGGTATGACAATAATATTGGCATAAAAAGGACTTTGAGCATTCCATCATCAGATTTTTGATGATATGGATTATTGAAGAGCTAGCGCATGGAGAAAATTAAAGTTTGTCCATTAAAGTTTGAAGATTTTCTATCTTAATATAAACTGAGCACTGGTTGTATATATGTGTAAAAAAATGGTGATCTGGTCCAACTGATGAGTACTAGTTCAGCATGAAATGCATATATTGGAGCTAATTAATCTTTTAAACATGTATGTGGTAATATGTATCAGTTGTTTAAGATTGGGTGCATAGTTCTAGGGAGATTGAAAGTCTGAGTCAAATCCCTTCTATGCATATTTGCCCTGAAAGTATTTTGTTTGATTTTATCTCACTATATTTTCATTAATAAATATAATCATAAAACTCAAATTCTAATTTATTTCATTATTTAAATTATCAGTCGTTTACTCTAATAACTTGTATATTCGAATTGACCAATTTCTATAAATCACATTTTTATTAATTTTTATTATATCTAATTGATGAATATTTTAAATATGTGATAAATAGTTATATAATATCTTCAATATGTAACCTTTATTTTTTTATTTAATTTTATATTAATAAATACAGTATAAATTTATTACAATTTTATAATTGGCTTAATGTTTCATATTTATATAATTAATTAAATGTAATTCACTTATTATTACTATTTTAATATTTGTTTGAAAGTTTGTGGTTATGACATTTTAGTTTAATTATATGTTGGACTATTTCTGTCATTTAAATTAGTTTCTAACTGTCTGAAATTCAATATTGATGAATCTAAAGACCAAAAGTTTGATTCTCAGGGCAGCAATACCTAAAGAAAAAAGAATAAGAATATCCCTTAAATTGCTGAGTGTTTGCTATTACTAGCAGGTGGATATGATTGCAAAATTTGCTTGAAGTTTAAATTTTTCTAAAAACATTTAACAATTAATTCTAAATAATGTAACTTGAATATATAATTATAAATTATTAATTGTCTATTTGTTGTAGCTATATTGTACTGCTGCTCTTTATGGTGATTATATTCAAAATATGATAATTTTCCACTTTGTCTAAATAATTATAAATTGTTTTTATCTTTTTAAAAGAATTTTCAGAAAATAAAGCAACAAAATCAAATTCTCGTTATATGTATTTAACATTTATGTATTTTTTTATTTTTTTCGTATTGTCATGTTTTTAAAATAAAATGATCAGTAATGTAATTTAATCAATTTTATTTATAATGAGTAAATGTTTATAAATTTTAAGCTACAATTTAAATTATATATGTATATTTAGATGTAAATTAAACAATGTAGTATATGCTAAAACACCAAATAATGATGGCTGTGACAACTAATTTAAATAAAGCTGCATCAAGTGCAGAATTAAAAGTCAAAATACATCTTTGTTTTAATAATCATTTAAATAACTTTTCTTAAAACAGGCAAATCTCCATACATCAGTGCCACTCAGTGCAAGCCAGAGTAATCAATAGATGCCAGAAGGCTTGTGCATAAAATCTCTATCTAGTGCCTTCTCATCCAATATCTCCAGTCTAGTTTCTAGCTTGTGGATTTTGTCAGTGATGAGCCTTGGATCTGAGAGCACTGCACCTAGATCTTAGGATCAGTGGCACTACTGTATGGAGATTTTTGCCTGTTTTAACAATAGTTATGAGCAAGCATAAGAAATAGTGCTCATGTGATGTTTAGTGATTTAAATAACTTCTTTCATTGTGGCAATATTAACAAGAATGTCTATATTTTAAACTAAGGTATACCAAGTAAAGTACCATTCAGATATCAAAAATTAAAAATATATTTGTAATTGCTACTTTAAATAATGAAGTTATCAAAATTCATTTTTCTTCCTATATAATAAAAATGCCCATTATTAAAAAACGTAAAGAAGTTACTGATTATGTTAACAATTCAACATTTTCCCTTTACATCACTTTCTTGCAATGTAGAGACTTTGTGTATATACTTACAAACATGCATACAATTATAAAAATAAACTTATATTGTTTTTCCTAATCATAATAATTTTTAAATTGTAGCGACTAAGTATTTTATAAAAGTAACTGTCTTATAGTATTTTTTTAATAAATTATAATTTCAGTAATTATGAAGAGATGTACAAATGAATTTTTTAAACAAAATCTTTATAATTTTTTAAAAATAATTTGGCGTATTTACCTCATTATTATTATTTTTTTATGCATTCATTTAAAAAATATAATTTTATGATGAAAGTCTTTAAAAAAAGAAAACTTAATCATAGTAAATTATATTTATTTTTCTCTTTTAATTTTGCATTTATTTATTTGAAAGTTACTTTAATGCATTATAGTTATTACTTTTTTAAAAATTAATAACTGTTGTTGATAAAAGTATACAGTAATTTAAGATGACAACAGCTCAGGATTGTTGTGAATTATGTGAAATGTTTTCTTTTAAAAACACAATAGAAATTTCAATTTATATTTTTTAAAGTATAAAAATTACATTTTTAAAGCAAGTCTTCAGTTACTATTGATAGTAATACAAATACAGTATAGCTCATTTCTAATAATATGTTAGACTATTTCCATCATCAAACTTTATTTATAATTTTTCAAATATATTCTATTGTTAGTAATAGACCACAGATTATTATAGAAAACAACATTTTAAGTGATGCTATTTTAATCTCTTATTTAGGTGTTGCTGGTCTAGCCATTACCTGTAATAGCATGGGAAGAGAATCAGAGACCTTTAGATAGAAATATATTCTATTGTTAGTAATAGACCACAGATTATTATAGAAAGCAACATTTTAAGTGGCACTATTTTAATCTCTTCTTTAGGTGTTGCTGGTCTAGACATTATCAGTAATAGCATGGCAAGAGAATCAGAGACCTTTAGATTTATGAATATTGAATTTTAACATATTGTACTAACCAACTAGACTATTCCGTTAGGCAACAGTCAATAAACAATTTTATATACTTATTTATGAGAGTCTTCTGGGTTTTCCTATTTTTTCTTAATGGAAAATTAATGAGTATTTTTTAAACATTATGCATTATCATATTTAATTGACTAGATGATGAAAATAGTCTAACATATAATTATACATAAATTTCATCGTCCCAAGCTCCAGACAAACTATTGTATAGTTAATGTTATAAATATTTATTAATAATAAATACCAAAATACTATAAATAATAATATAGGTTTGATATGGTTGATATTTTCTGGAAATAAAAGTTAGTAATGTAGTTATAATTTAGTTATATGTTTAACAGTGACATTTGATCTCAGGATAATTGACTTTCATTTTATAATCAGTTAATAATTATATTTATCTCACATTCACTGCGAAGTAAATTATAAATTTGTAATTATGTCACTGGCACATATACCATATTCCTTGTAGATTAGTTTATTGTATTTGTAGCTGTAATGATAGTAGTGATTAATATAAAAATATTGAAATGATAGAAATTCACTTAAGTGCATGTGGGAATTAGAATTTTTAGTAATAAATTTATTACAGTTATGTGTAGAAGCTATCAAAACTGTTTAATAATTGTATTCAAATATACATCTTGTCTATCTTTTATAAAACAAAGAATGTTATTAAAGAGTATCACATTTAAAGATAATGAATCAATTGGTTAACAGAGAAATATTTTTTTTAAAAATTCAATGACTCAATGACCAGCATGAGAATATAGATGATATTAAAAAGTAGAGGATTTTATACTATGTGCATATGAAAATTATTACTTCAGAAATATTATACATTCTCAGTGCTATATATTTATAACCATTATTTATTTACAGGATTACAAAAGTTAATAGAGTTTTTATATTTATTATGATTTGAAACTGTCAGCTGGATATATTGAGACTTTGCAAAGTTCATGGTTAACATATTGCTTCACTTCTGTAAAATATCAATAAAAATTAAAATTAGTCTGATGCTTATATAAGTTCTTGAAACCAGAGAGAAATCAATTCATTTTTATCTGAATAGTAAATAGATATATAAGGGTATTATTTGGATGTTTATTTTAATGATTTCCAGCAAGCTTGATTCATGAAGGATGCATATGACAATTATTACTCTAAAACTATTATTTATTTTCTCTACATTACATATTTAATAACTGATGGTTCCTTACAATATTATTGAACCTAATATATATATATATAAAATGTGTGTGAGTATGTGCATATATATATATATATAAAATGTGTGTGAGTATGTGCAGTCATGTATACAAAATTGTTAATCAAACCACACACAAATATGCAAATAAATTAGATAATTATCAATATCAATGCACCAAAAAATCTAATAACTACTTTGTCATTATACATTTTAATTCAAGACTGGGAACTTTTATGCATGACCCTATAATTATAATAGTCATCTTACTCCTATATCAAGATGATGGGGAACATAATATTCAAATTAGAATATATGAATTGGTTCATGAGTGAAAAAAAATCAAAACTCTTAACAGTAAATATTTATATATAGAGAGAAATAGATGGGTAAGAATAGATCTCAAGGTCCATGAATTGCAATTCAATTGTATTATTTCCAGTGCTCAAACTTCAAATGAACTTCTGAGCAAATAAATCATTTATTTTTTTAGTACACAATTATTATAATTTATAAATAGTATGTAACTATTATATTAGAAATATGTATCTGTATTCAAAAATAAATAAAAATCTTGAAAAATTCATATATATATATATATTAAATGAAGATTTTCATAGTAATATGATGAAAATAAATTATTATATACCATGTACTAGTTTTCTTAGTTTGCTAATGTTTTGATGAAATAACATTCATTCTAGTCAAGAATTATGTTATAATGAAAAATTCTTTTTTCTCAAGTAATAATCAGATTTTGATTACTTGTGAATTAAAAAACATGCATTATTATGTATATTATTAGATGGTTATCCAATAATAATAGAAGGTGGATTAACATTTATTTATTTCCAATTTATTGACAGTTGATTTCTTAAAATTGTATTTTAGAAGAAGAGATAAAATAATGGGTTTTTACAATATTGCAATATTTTGTACTTTTTGTTATATCTATTTAACTATTTGGTCTTGTTAAATTTTCAATAAACCCTCTCATAGTTCATAACTTATGTTTTTCCAAAATATCTAGTATTTTAGTATTATCATAGTCAGGGTTGTCACCAATTTCTAAAATATATGATGTAAAAAATGATGTAATTAACTTTTTTATTGAATGCATTTTTATATTTTGTAACTCTGACAGCAACATATCTATTTGATTGACTTACATAGTTTCTTGATAGTATTGATACTAGGAAGAAAAAAAAGATGGCGAAGTTCAAAATTCTTCGAATAATTATATATTTTTTATATTAAAGGAATCATTAATAAGATTAGTAAACATGTCTAATTTCAATATTATTAAAAGTAAATTTTGCACTAGAAAAAAACTTAATGATTTTTTTCAAGAAGTCAAAGACTAAGTATTTTTAAAACACCAAGGTGTCTATAAAATTCAGAATTAACAGTGCCAAAGAAACTATATAAATCACTCAAATAGACATTTTAGTGTCAGAGTTATGGAACATAAAAATGGTTTCAATCAAAAGTTAGTTACATCAATTATAACATCACATTTTTTAGAAGTTGGTTACATCCTGTTTTTGATAATACTAAAATAGTTAGTTACTTTGAAAAAACATGATTTGAGAACTGATAAAAGTGTATTAAAATTTTTAAAAGGTCAACTTGTTTAAACATGTGTGAAAATGTACAATATATTCCAACATTATGGAGACCTATTATTTTATCTCTTTTTAAATTCAATTTTAAGATATCAACTAATTGTAAATAGTGACAATTTTCTAATTATAAAAATTATTGAATGTTACAGCTAAAGGGTACAAAGGAATCATCATTTGACTATGATATATATTTATTATAGAAATTATTTATAATTATATGTATATATTTAGGTTTTTTTTTTAATTTTTACCAGTCCATCTCTCATCTCATCTCAATTATATTATTACTTTCCACTGGTCCATAAATCAAAACCTTATCTTTCTTATTATACTTTGTTTTTTAAGAGTAAGAGGAAACAAATACTTTAATATATTATGTAGATTTTTTTTTTTTTTAATTTCATTTCATTCTTGAAAAGAATTCACTGTTTTTAGTTTGATCATAATACATCAGTGTAGGTAATAGGACTAATGTTATATTTTTCAGGGTTATCTGAAGGAGTTCTTCCTTCCAAAATAAATACTACAGTGATGAGGTATTTGTTAGTTTTTTGTATTTACATGCTTGTATGCTGTTTGATTAACCACTTTTGTAACATATTTTGTTTACATTATATACATCTATTTGTATGTTTAATAATTATTCTCTTAAGTGTGAATTATAAGATATTATTTTAGTAATATTAAGACAGTTATCCAAAATGTAAAAAAAAATTAAGATTTTGAGAAATGACAATAAATACTATATCTGACTTGTTAATATCATTGAAAACATCAGAATCCCAAATAAACAGAAATTGTGATATAACTGTATTGAATAATTGACATATTATCATCAATTAAAATGAACATAAATTATTATTAATTAAAATAACCAATCCCAATTATAATATTGCTTTAGCAATTATAAACATAAAATTATACAATCCATTATAAATCATTTTCTCATTATTTACAAAAGATGTGCAGTCCACTAAAGATATCCTACAAATAGAAGAATAAAGTAAAGAATTGAATACAAGTCATCATTTACAATATATGCACTTGAAAATAAGAAAAATGCATAATTACTTGAATTATAAGATAATTGTTAATAAACATTTGTGGACGAGTATTTTATATTATTTATTCCAGGTGTCTATAAACCTATTAGAAAATCATTTGCTAAGGATTTTAAAAGTAGCTTCTAAGTTTTTTATTATTGTTAATAAATTAATAAATAATTCTAAAGCTAAAGTAAATTTAATAAAATACTCTAATATTTATTCTATTACATGTATTCATACTAACTGCTATTTATAAATTATTATAAAACAAAGGAAATTTTGGCACTAAAATACTGTATGCACCCCAGTAAAATTAAGCTAAAGGTATTTCTGTTTACACTTTTGTATTTTTGAATCATTAAAAGGCAACATTTATAAATTTAATTCAAGGTAGGTCAGAATTGTTTATGAAAAATGAAATTATTCCTAAACACAAACAAAAGGAGCACTGTTTATTATGCATGCAGATGTTGTGATGATTCAAAGACTAATAGCATACAACAAAGCATGTATTTACATTTAATTATTGAAAAATATAATTAGAAATGTGAACATTTTTTATTAGTTTTTAATACATGAAAACAAATTATAAATATACACTTTTATTAATTGTTAAATTAATTATGAATGTGAGACAAAAAATCATCAAAAGCTTGTTTTAAGCATGAATCAATAAAATATTTCCTCTGTATTTTTGTTTTATTTATTTATGCTAAATTATATAGTCATATAAACAGCAACATTTAAAAAACATATTTGATTGATCAAATCTCAGAATTTATTACTCTCTCCTTTTGTAATCTGTTATAATATAGCTACTCTCCTCCAGAATAAAAATTATCAGGTCACCCTCTCCTATTGAAAAAAAAAACTTTCTTTTATCAGTTTATGTAGATGTTTTAAGTATCTGACTTCCCACATCAGATCTAGTAATCTTATTTATATTTATTTTTTCTATTGTGATGTATTTGATTTAATGCTTGAATATCTTCACAATCAGTTTTACACATACTTGGTATTAAACTTGTTAATGTAATAGTATACATATTTCATCCAGGATGGATAATGAAACAATAAATATTACATAATGGGGTAAATATATGTAATAACTGATAATAATGCTGGAGAAACATATGTAACAAATCAAATCTTAAATTCATCATTATGCTCTTTATTTTAAAATACATTTACATGAGAGAAATTGATCTGATAATATCTAAATTGGTATATAAATTGTGATGCAATAGATTTTACAATGGGAACACTCCGAAGTAAGATCTAAGACCTGATTGGGTACATTTGTTTTCCTAACATGACTATTTATTATTGCGTATTGTGTGTTATTTAATCATATATATATATTTATTATTGTGATGATATTTTCTATTCCTCTGGGTGTTATAAAATGGATAAAATACTCCTTATTCATGGAAAAATGTTCTTTGTTATCACATTAATCGATTTAATACATATATAAGTAATCAAAGTGAAACATTTAAACTTTAATAGAAACAAGCTGCAAGCTCGCTATATAAATCAGTCTACCATATTTGGGGTAGAGATTCAAACGTTTTCAATATATTCACACAAATTACGTATATTTAGATTTGTAAATTATTTTCTATATATTTTTTATGTTTAAAAAGTAATTAATGTTACTGATCAAGAACATGTTTTTTTTTGTTTTTTTTTAATATAAGAATAGTATATATAGTGTGTACGCGTAGAATCAGTTGTGCACATTAAAAAGTGCTATAAAAATTGTACTATAGTTTTATAAGTATAGATTTACATTTTATTTATATTTCTTTATTACATTTACTTCAGAGTATCAACTGATCAATAGTTAAAAAGTCTAAACTTTCATAACTCAAACGTTTAATTTTACTAGCTTTTATTTTTTTTTTCCTATTTCAAAACAAGCTTTATTAAAAATAGCATTTCCACATATCCTGCTGTTGAATACTTTGATTGTCTTTTCTGGCCGATGCATCATCTTCAAGTTCAGTGATGAGAAGTAATTTCCGCTTGGGAGACTAGCTGCTTTCGTATCTTAGCAACAAAACCGCCAACTGCTAGTAGCTTCCTATGGTCAATGGTGTACAGGGGGTCAAGCGGAAGTCATCTCAATCTGACACGTCCTCTCTGGCCTTTCTGTTCTTGGGCTGGCAGACATACCACAACAATTAATGGACCAATCATAAAAGAAAAGGTTTTGTAATACTCAAACTCTCACAGATGTTGACTCAAATAAAACATTTGCTAAGGGTGAATTCAAAGAAACTTTTTCTAAATGAATTTGTTATGATGTCAGCTGGGAATGTTATTATAGTCTCTTGAAAATATATCAATTATAACAATAGAAAATTCAAAAGCAGTTTTATCCATAAACCATCCTCATCTCTGGATACTTACCTGATAGTTGCCACAATGTATAATACAAGTGAATATTTTATTTTTTTTAAAAAGTGTTAAAGCATATTTAAATACCATTCATGATGGGGAATTACAGCTGTTACTATTGAGAGTGATAAAAAGAATCTCAAGTGTCTACCCTAGCTTCACCATTAAACACTGTTATAAGGCCACTATTATTCCTTTTAAAATTATTTCAGGAAAAAAATTATGCTCTCATCTCAAATGCTTTCAAATTTACAGTGCTTTAAACTGAAAAAAAAAAATTAACCTTCAACTCTTTTAAATATTAACGATTAGAAGTGATTTTTTTTTTTAAATATCTATTTTTTATTAAGTAAAATATGAATGATTATTAAAACAAATTTGTTGAAAATAATGATTTTTTAAAGTTAAAATATGGGTGAATATTAAAAAAATTCGTTAAGTATAATGATTTTAAATATAATTTTTAAGTCTGATATACTCCCTCCAATTTTTTTTTTTTACATCTTTAAAGTTTGAATATAAATAATTCAGATAATTTCATCTGTTATAAAAAAAAAACTAATCTTAATTAGATGCATTGTTTTACTTTTAATTTTGCTAAAGAAAAAAACTATAACATAATTATAATAATATTGAAAGCTTTTATAAACAGTGGTAAATAAAAAATTACAAAAGATGAACGCATCATCATCATTTTCAATTATTATTGATCAGTGACTGTTCCAGATGAAGATAGCTCTGTGGTTAAACAATTCTTTCAGATTCATCTTCTGTCTTCTTTGCATCACAGTACTTCATGTATAATATTTCTTCATAAATATTACCAAAATCACACTTTTCTTTATTTTGCTGTAATATCCTATAAATACAATTTATCCAAACCATTTTGAACACTTTTTAGCAAAACTCTTTATTTGTACATATATACATAAACCTACATTTCGACTGTCCTGCCGTCTTCTTCAGAGTGGTTTATGTATATATGTACAAATAAAGAGTTTTGGTAAAAAGTGTTCAAAGTGGTTTGAATAAATAGTATTTATAATATTTTTTATAATGTCTAGGAATTAAGATTAAGATTTCAACTATCCACTTAATATCATCTTTTACTAGCAACATTTTCACCCCCAGCTCTATTTTAATTCTCTTAATGTTTTCAATGAAGTTAATGATATCGGTTATCTTACTACCATATTTCAATTTTGATCTTTTCTTGTTACTCCTAGCATATATCTCTCCATACTTTGTGAGTATTCTGAAGTCTCTATATTGCTATTTTATTAAGAATCCAAATTTCAGATTAATAAGTAAGAATTGATTAACATGTCTATGAATTGTTTCTTTTCAACTACATAGGCATATTTCTTTTTACTACTAAGTTGTTTCTATCAAAAACACAGATCCATGATTATTTTTATGATTAATATTAATTAAAAGTTTCCATCTGTGTTAATAAACTGACCAAGGATTATATGATTGTTAAAGTATTTTAATTCATGATTACCCATTTTTCATCTAGAAAACTAAAAACATTAATTTAGTCTCATTAATTCTTATTTTTAGTCCTATTTACTTATTTTCATCTGATAATTCTTGCAACATTTCCTGAAACTCTGAAACTTTTTTTTCAAAAGTGAAAGTCTAAATGACTTAAATAATCTCTATGGATTGTCTCCCATTTTAATCCATGAAATACTTTTTGTAATATAGAATCATCCTATCATAATCTCTTATCAATGACAATATTCTTTGTGTCACTATGTAATACAACCATTATTATCACATTCTGTTGAATATTGTTCATAATATAACAATATTCCACGTTTACACTTTGATGATCCAAAGTTTTAATTATTGTGGAAATTGTATAAAATGAAATACCTTTTCATAATCTATTAATAATATTTATTTTATAAAGCACAGGCAGTTAAAATTGAATTACATTTAATAATCTATTAATTTAAAGCATAATGACAATTAATTAATATTCATTAGTTTTTTTAAATCCAGCTAAATCTTTTGATAGTTTTAAATTCAAATTTTACAGTAGGTGAATTGTAATTATTTATGTAAATATTTTGTGTAGGACTGACAGAAGAATGATAGGTCTATAATATTAATATTTTTTTTTAAAAAGCAACCCCCCAAAAAAAAATCATCTAGTACAACTTTATATTATCATTTAAATATTTATCATATAATTTTTTTAACATTTTATTTTTTTCTGCTTTTTTTTAAATATTAATAATAATTTCATAATTTCCTAGAGCTTTTAACTTTTTCATAGATTTAATAGTATATCTAATCTCTTCATTTAAAATATTTGCCAATTCAAAAGATATTGTAATTATTGAGAATTTTATTTTTTATTATTATATAATTCTTTATAGCACATATTTCATGTAATTTTTTAATAATTGTATCATGTATTCTTTTTATTGCTGAAATAATTTTCCTTCCAATACTAAGGCATTGTTTTAAAACTTATAAAACTTTTGATTTCTTTTATAGTTTTCATTGCCAATTGACAGTTTATACCTTTATATATTATTATTAACCATCCTTTCAGCATTATACAGTCCAAAAATTCAATTGTTTTTAGTGGGTCACTTATAAATATTGTCATATTATTATTATTTTTTATTAATTTTTTTGTCTTGAAATATGCAGCATAAAATCTAAATACTATGTTCTAATGTTCTAACAACTTTATTTTTTTTTTATTCAGGTATTAATATTTATCTTTTTTTAAAAAAAATTGTATTGTTGTTTAAAATTAGTACTCATTTTGACATTCATTTATTCATTCATTTATTCCATTTTATATATTTTAATATTGGAGTTTGTATATTCACTTATGTAATTCCTTTTTATATCTCTTGTACCTTTAATATTATACTACTTCTCTCCACAGAACATTTCTACAAATGCATATAACCCACTTTCTTAACATTTTCATTATATTTTAAATTTTTCTTTTAAAAATATATATTAATATAAAATTAATCCTTTATAATTTAGCACAGGTGTAGACTGATATAGTTATAAAATTAAACTTATGAACAGAACTTTACATGATGTTTTATTGATTGAAAATTATATGACTTTCTGAGAAACTAACTCACTGATTATTTTATTTATTTTTTATTGAAATTCTATTTTATACTCTTTTTATATTGGATACTTTGTAATAATTTAATAAAGCTTGTTTTTTACTTCTTTTACATTTAACAATGTAACAGTAATCTATTTTTCTAATCTTAGACTAAAATAGATTGAGTAAACTTAAAAAAAAATAATAGGCTTGTTGTTTTTTTTTTAAATTGCCAACTAATAATCCAATCACCTGAATTTTAAATATTGGTCAGTAAATGGATCTCTAATCATTTTAGACAGTGTGTAAAATAAGAATGAGAAAAACTTATCTTCAAGGGTGGAGGTCTGTCCAATAGAATGACTGGTTGTTCAGTTACAATCTGAGAAATTTTTTTGGAGGATGTGGATCAGAGAGTGGCACTTTTGGTAATATATTGGGAAAATTGCATGCAATGACATACCATTATTTTTCCTATGCTGCAGCAACTGCTCAATTCTTATAGCCGCTGTTTTACCATTCCATAAAAGCCGTGCACAGATTTGGTTGATTTTGGTGTTAAATGTCTTTGTCTTGTTTAAGATGGGTAGATAGTAGCTAATCTTCACCAAAATTCTTGATGTTGAGGAGTGAGATTTTCCCTTGCAGAGATAGGTAAACCTTGCCAAGGTTTTTAATTGTGTTGGTGGTGGCTTCAATGATAGAATTCTGTATTTGTATCGACATGGCTTATGGTGACTTGTATACGGAGAACCCCAAAAAGCTTTGGGGGTCTGCTGAGAAAGGCAATGAGATCTTCTTGCCACTTTTGATTTTCCAGGCTGATGACTTGTTAAGGTTAAAGGAAAGTTTGGAGGATTTGGTTATTTGGATAAGGGGTGACAAGTACATCATCCATGTAGGTGAATGCTTTACCGTATTTCTTCAGCTGGGATACATAAATTCCTGGAAACCCTATCTCAATCTGCTTAAGAAGGGGGTTTAAGTAGAGGATGAATAGGAGACCACTAAGTGGAGATCCTTGGGGTATGGATTTCCCATGTATTTTATTGTCAATATTTTGCTGTTATTCTTAATATGCATCTCTCTGTAATTTGTAGAAGTGTCTAAAATGTCTGCATTGCTTTTCTGTTAAGTGTCCAAGTTTTATATTCATAAATAAGAACTGGCATAACATATTTATTAAAAACCTTCCTTTTCCAACACATAGTCATATTTAATTTTAATATTGTTATTTCTACCAAAAGCACTCCAACCAAGATTAATTCTATGATTAATTTCATTCATTATGTTTTCATCCACAGTAATAAACTGACCAAGGTATTTGTAGTTGTTAATTTCTTCTGACTTATTATTATCAATCTTTATTTTTTTCTTGTGAGAAAATTCATTGAACATTACTTTAGTTCTTTTTCAAATTTATCTTTAATCTTACTGATAACTTTTGCAATATTTCCTGATCTAAATCATTATTTGCAAAAAAAAAACTACATCATCTGAAAAATCTAGATGACTTAAATAATCTCCATTTAAATACTTCTTGGCAAAATGTTTTAGAAATATGGAATCATTCTGTCACACACTCTTCTCAATGTTAATTTTTTTGATATGTATCATTAGGAAATCTAATTGTTGCTGATAACATTGTTATAAGTATTCTTCAAAATATGACAATATCTTGGGTCTATACTTTGATTATCCAATACTTTAATCACTGAAGAAATGCTTATAGAACCAAATGCTTTTTTAGAATCTACAAATCCAAAGCATAATAGCAACTCATATTCATTGGTTCTTTCTATAACTTTGCTTAATGCCTGGATATGATCCACTAAAACTATAATAAATCTGGCATGTTTATTTGGTTGATTAAAATCTAAAGTTTTTCATAAATGAGTTGTAATTATTTTTGTAAAAAGTTTGTATAAAAATGATAAAAATACTAGTAGATTAATATTTTTTAATATCTTCTTGTTTTGTAAATATTAATATTTTTACTGTATTGTTCTAATAATATCATACATTTTTATCATTTAGACATTAGGTATATAAATTTTCCAAAAGTTTTTCTATTTCCTTACTTGCTTTTTTTAAGATATCATTTATAATTCAAGGATTACTTAGAGGTTTTTTCTTTTTCATAAATGTTATTTTATGTTTCACTTGTTCATTTAAAATCCTGGGAATTTTATAAGATATAGTAGTTGTAGAAGATACTTTTCTTTGTTAATTATTGCTATATTGTTTTTGTTAGAACTCTTTTACACATTTCATGATGCCATCTGTTTTTTAGTAATAGTAACATTTTTTTATTATTGCAGAAATAAGTTTACTATCAATAACAAGATGTTGTTTTATACTTTTGAATCTTTATTATTTTCTATGGATTTCCTTTATAATTCACAATTATAATTTCTTATATCACAATCAACTCTTTTTCATACTATTTTATAAAATTTGAGATATTCAATTTTTCTTAATGCATCATTTTTATATATTTTCATATTTTTTCTTTCTTTCATAAATTGTCTCAATAAAAATTTTACAGTTAAATTACTGTTTTTTGTACCACTATCTTTGTTGCAGTTTTTAAGAAGGCATCAGATATCTTCCTATTTATTTGTTTAAAATTAGAAATGAATTTGCTATTAACTGATAGGAGACACTTCAATATCTCTTGGAGGCCTTAAAGAAACAGGACAGAGCAAATAATTAATGTCTTCTCCATATGTTCTTGCAATTGTTATGGCATGTGTTTATTCCTATGAATGGATGCTCACCAACACATAAGGTGGCAAAGGGGGTTTTAGATCAATAACACCATTGACTTTCTTCTCAGTTGCCTGATAGCACTTCACTGAAATTTCAATTGATCTTTTTTTGAAGGCAGATTGAATGTGTATGTGAATGATTTTTTTTCTAATGGATATTTACAATCATGGCAGACAAAAATAAATCATGGCCCTTATTCCCACGAGACTGTAAAGTTGTTGAGGATGCTATTAATCTCAGATTGCAAATCTAGACTGCCATTTGATGACAATCTTTTATTTCGATACTTACAACTGCATATCATTTTAAAGTTAAGGAATATTGCAAGAGTTGGAATAAGAACTGTCGTAATATTAAATGGGACATTATTAGACTTTGTAAAGTTCAAAGAAAAGGTGAAAAAACAATTGATTTAAAAAGTGGACATGTACTGTACTATAAATGCATAATCATTGGAAGTATTTGTGAAGTAGAAAGTGGAAGAACAACATTGTGTATATTGATAGTGTATCAGCTAGAGTTACATAACTAATTATTCAACTTAATAGAAAATATCAAATTCAAATAATTCAGGCTTATACTCAAAGTTCTCATTGCAATAAAGAAATAGAGTATTTTTATATGAATGTACAAAATACTTTTGGTCAGACCAAACAATATTTAAAAATTGTCATGGGAGACATTAATAGTTGAATTGGTAAACAATTAAAAGTTGAAAGTGCTGTAGGTATTTTGATTATTGTGATAAAAGTAAGAGAGGACATAGACTTGTAGAGTTTGCAGAAAAATAAAAACTTTTACATTATGAATTCTTTTTTTTGAGAAAAATATAAATGGAGATGAAAGAATCCAAAAGAAGGTACAGCAGAATTTGTTTATATTTTGCTTAACAGTAAATATGTATTTCAAGATGATAATTTTCTTAATAAATTTAACACAGGAAGTGATCATCAGTTAGTGAGATATAACATTCATGCTGATGAAAAACCAGAGAGACAAAAATTATTAAGAAAAATAATATTCTCAGTTGATAATCCTAATATTCAGAAACATTCCCATGGATTTAAATTAGAACTTGTAAATCATTTTCAAATATTAACAGATTGAATACATATATATCAAAAAAATAGTTTTCACTCTAAAACTTTTTTGTTAGTATTTAAATGTATAAAACTTTTTTTAAAAACAATACTGGTAAATATGTTATTATTGTAAATGACATTATTATAATATAATTTTATGTTAAGCAATAGCAAAACGGTACCCATACTTAAGGTACTTGAAAAAAATAAAACTAGCAATTTCTATATAAAAGATGTATGAAGTAATTTTTATTTTATTGAAATAGAGCAAACCTTTTCTGAAGACATATTGTTATATCTAAACTTTATGCTATAAAATTAATAACATTTCTATTGTTTTTCACAACAATAATATAATTATGATTTTTAAGACGTCATTAATAAAAAATAAGAAATAAAAAACGTCAATTTATGAGCAATCAGCCAAAATCTAGAATCAAAGGTTTTTTTTTAATTCCAAAAAACGATCATTAGCAGTTAATAAATTTAAAAACTGAAGTTTGTTAATTGAACTCTAATAACGTAATTTGAAATTATGATTCGTTTTAATAACTCTAAATCTAAGTGTAAAATCTGGAGATTACTAAAACCTATTACTGTAAATCTTTATGTTAAATTTCATTCACTCATTCATTTTTCAGATTTCAAACCAAAACAAATAATCAACTTTAAATTTGTCAGCTGATTATACTAATCCTTAAATATTTTAAGCTTTGTAGAAATAAATAGATTTTATGCAGTATTTAGAATTTTCAATTATAGACTTCAACGGTGCAAACACATTACAGAACAGTTTAATTAAACATTTTTTGTACTTTCCTTTCTTTACTAAAAAATAATTTAAACATTTAAGGAATTACTCAGACATCATATCAAAAGTTGATAAATAATTACATTGAATTAAATCCTTGGTATTAAATTTGTTTTTTTGTTTTTTAATGTATTTAAACTATTAGTAATTATGTTTATCTTACAGAAATTACAGAAATTTAAATGGTAATTTGTTTAATGACTTCTTATTGAATTATTTAGCAGTCACAAATCTTTAGAGATATTAAATAAGCATATGTTAAATGTTTAAAATTAAAATAAAATGAACAGAATTAAAAGTTTTGGAATTGTATTCTGCTTTATTTATAATAATGTTATTAATCTTTATTTTTGGTTTGGTTAAAATGAGTTAATATTGATACAAAGTACTTTATATTTATACATCAAGTATATTATATTTAAATATCATAAACACAGAAAAATATATAAAGTAAATTTATATGTGTTTAAAATAATTTTTTATGTGATAGATTTCCATTAGACAAAAACATAAATTTATAGGTATAGGTTCAATGTCCAGTTGTCCTCTTTGTCAAACTAAATATTTTCTCTTTGAAAAGAGATATTTATATTTTTTAATGAAAATCAGTGCTCTGGTTGAAATATTAAAAACAGCTGGGTAGACAATAATTATTTTGTTGTATATATTGTAGATATAGCAGATCCAATTGTGTTTATTAAAATGTCATGTAAACTGACTAATAAACATACCAACTACCATTTACATGTGAGCATGTAGATGTATTTCACTTGAAAAATAAAAGTATAATATACTTAAAGGTTAAAAGAAATATTAATTCATGTACATTAGTAAAGATTATTAAATATTATTTTGTAATAAGTGAATAACTGAATTGTAAAAAAATAAGGAAAAATGATTTTGATACACAAAATAATTTTGAATTGCATAGCTTAGAAAAAAGTAAAGCATTTCAAACCTTTTCTAATCCACCTTTCAAATGGAAGTATTAAACATGTCCATTTTTATACAAATTCTGATGGTGGATTTGAAAAAAATATTAAAATTTAGGGATTGTTAATATTTTTAAGTTGTAATTAAAAATTTCAATGTTGGCTGTAAATTTTTCTTTTTTCTATGTTGTGAAATATAAATAAAGAGAGAAAAAACTTTTTATTATTTTTTTGTTTTACATATTTATCTATAAAATTCAGAATATAATGTACCAAAATTTGTGCCCACAACATGTTTTGAAGAGAGTGACAAGAGTATTTTTCAAAAAATATATTGAATATATTGTTGTAATGAGGCAAATGTTATATATTCACTAGCTGGTGATGTGTATATCATTGGAAAATCATCTTCTTTGAACAATATCATTTAGGTATAAATATGTTGTAAACAGACAACTAGGCATTATTATTACTATCATTCTAATTCTAGGAATGCATCAGTTTATTCCATATCACTTTGCATTAAAGTGCAATCTATTATTGAAGCCATGTTGCATGAACCATGCTAAAAAGAAAAATAACCACTAATTAAAACTCTTTTTCCACTGTAATCTGTATTTTACTGGCTGCTTATAAACTATTTTTAAATATTCCAATTACAACAGTCAGAGTGATAATTTTATTTAAAAGAATTTCATCTACCGTGTGTGGTTAGGTAACCAAAATCATACCAGTCAAAATGACTGGAAATGCAGTTGTACCCAGAAATTAGTGGTGAAGTTTGTAAAACCAGCTTGGGTACCTGTATAGTATCATGAAAAAAGAAATGAAGTGCATATAAATTACTCAAGACCTAACAGATAATATATTTCATCTAACATCACCAGTGATGCTATATTTATTCTCTCTAACATCATCAGTGTTGAAGAAGATCATCATCAGAAAAACTAAGGAATTCAACAGCAAAATATTAAAAGAATAGTGCCTGGAAAAAAACAAGGTCAGTTATTGTTTCATGGTTTCACTGCTTAATGTGTTAAGATCTTTTCATTATATATATATATATATATATATATATATATATATATATATATATATATATATATATATATATATATATATATATATATATATATATATCATAAGGCCTTAAACTTGAACCATAACTTAAACCTAAAATATATTTTGTTACTATAATATTTTTGTTTATATGTTGATAATTATTAATCTATATAAAATAGTCTATATACTCATTATTAATAAATTGTTACACTTTTTTAGTAGTCCATTTAGTTTGTATTTGCAACTCAACCCAAATACATGGTTTTTATAGACATATGCCATTTAATATTCACAGCCCTTAGAAATCATGCAATCTACTGGAGAAAATACCGGAATGGAAGTAATAATTGATGATCATCATTTCTTTAAAAACTTTTCTAAAAGCAAACATTCTTTTAAGATGTTTGCTGCTTTTGAGTTTTTCTTTTTATTGAAACTGAAAAACAAAAAAAAAATATTTTGGGGAATAATTGTACTTTTAAGTTATAAATCATCATTATAATACTGGTTAATATTATTAGATATTTAAATTTAAAAAAAATATTTTAATTTTATTAATCATTCAATTTATTATTTATTTGAACAAAAGTTTACAATACACATCTTGAAGATCTCATTATATATCTATCAGTGATGAAGCATATATAATTTCATGTTTCTTATGTTCCAGATTCCATTAAATTCATAGAGTCTGTATCCATTGGACCATATAGATTATTGGTTTGTTATATCAATCTTTTATTTAGGGATATCTATATGAGATAGATTTTTTTAATCAAAGCTATAGCTATATTCTGCCTACTTCCTCATTTCATAGCATTAAACGATGTTGTGAAATATAAATAAAGAGAGAAAAGGAAAACTTTTTTACTTTCTTTTTTTGTTTCACACACACACACACACACATATATATATATATATGAAGAATATATATAACAGAATCATCATCATCATTATCAACCATTATCAATCCACTGCAGGATGAAGGTCTCTCCAAGTTTAATCCATCTTCTCCGATCTTTAGATTCTCTTCTCCACATCACCCCTGCACACTTTCTTATTTCATCCATCCATCTCACATGGGGTCTCTTTCTGGGTCTTTTACAATCTCTTGGAATCCAGTTTAAAATTTCAATTGTCCATCTATTATCATCTCTTCTAACAATATGTCCAGCCAAACTCCACTTCAATCTTTTAATTTTTTCAATGAGGTCAGTAACACCTGTTTGTTCTCTTACCCATACATTGCATTTACAATCTCTTCTTGTTACTCCCAACATACATCTCTCCATACTTCTTTGAGTGGTCTGAAGTCTCTGAATTGCGTCCAAGTCTCAGATCCATAAGTAAGAACTGGTAAAACACATTTGTTAAAAAACTTCCTTTTCAAACACATAGGCATATTTCCTTTTAGTATCAAGTTATTTCTACCAAAAGCACTCCAACCTAGTTTAATTCTATGATTAATTTCCTCCATTATGTTTCCATCTGTATTAATAATCTGACCAAGGTATTTGTAACTCTTAACTTCTTCTAATTCATCATAATCAATCTTTATTTTCATATTTTGAGCAAATCGATTAAACATTACTTTAGTCTTTTTAGTCCTACTTTCCTACTTTCATCTGATAATTCCTGCAACATTTCCTGCAGATCTGAAGCATTATTTGCAAAAACAACTACCTCATCTGCAAAATCTAAATGACTTAAATAATCACCATTTACTTTTACTCCTTTAGTTTCCCATTTTAATCCACAAAATACTTCATGCAGCACTGCTGTAAAAAGTTTTGGAGATATGGAGTCACCTTGTCTTACACCTTTCTCAATGTTGACTTTCCCAGTGTCATTATGTAATCTAATTGTTGCTGTTGCATTTTTATAAATATTCTTTAAAATATGACAATATCCTGGATCTATACCTTGATGATCCAATGCTTTAATCACTGAAGAAATGTTTATAGAATCAAATGCCTTTTCATAATCTACAAATCCTAAGCATAATGGCAACTCATATTCATTTGTCCTTTCTATAACTTCTCTCAATACCTGGATATAATCTACTGTACTAAAACCACTTTTAAATCCGGATTGCTCCCTTGGTTGGTGGAAATCCAATGTTCTCTGTAGACGAGTAGTAATTATCTTGGTAAAATTTTTTATATAAAACTGATAAAAGGCTGATAGGTCTGTAATTTCTAATATCTTATTTATCACCTTTTTTAAATATTAATATTATTATTGCATTCTTTCAATCATCCGGTACATCTTTATCATTTAGACATTTGGTATATAACTTTGCTAAAAAATTTTCTATTTCTTCACCTGCTTCTTTTAATATATCAATTATAATTCCATCATTACCTGGAGCCTTTCCTTTCTTCATACATTTAATTGCATGTCTCACTTCTTCATTTAAAATTCTGGGCAATTTGGAAGATGTAATAGATATAGGAGGTACTTGTTCTTTATTACTATATAATTCTTGATAAAAATCTTCTACCAATTTCATGATGTCATCTCTCCTTTTAGTAATAATTCCATCTTTTTTTCTTATTGCAGATATAAATTTCCTACCAATACCAAAATGTTGTTTTACATTCTTAAGACTTTTATTTTCTTCTACAGCTTTCCTTGCTAGTTCACAGTTATACTTTCTTATATCATTTTCAACTCTTTTCCGCACTATTTTACAAAATTCGATATATTCAATTCTTTTAAATGCATCATTTTTGTATATCTTCATATTCCTTCTTTTCTTCATAAATCCTCTAGTTTCAGTAGAAATTTTATTGGTCAATTGCTGTTTCTTTCTACCAGCTATCTTTGTTGCAGTTTTCAAAAGTGTATCAATTATTTTCATATTAATTTCATTCAAATATGAATCATGTTCAAAATCTACTAATACTTGAAACCGATTTGTAAGTTCTAATTAAAATTCATTAGAATGTTTCTGAAGATTAGCAATATCAACTGTAAATAATGTACTAAAATTTGTATCCACAACATGTTTGAAAGAAAGAAAAAGGGAGTTTTTCAAGCAATATATTGTAATAATGCAAGGGCCATATATTTCCTAGTTGGTAATGCTTATGTTGTTTGAACAACATAAATTAGGTATAAATAGTTCAAATATAAGAATCTAGGAATTATTATTACTATAATTTTAATTCTAGAAGCCTAGCAGTCCATATCATATTGCTTTGTATTAGAGTGCAGTCTACTATTGAAGCAGTGTTGCTGCAATCCATGCTGAAAAAAGAAACAATTGCTAATTAAACTTTTTTTCCATCATAAACAACATTTTATTGTTTTTAAAGTATTTTTCAATATTCCAATTTAAGTATAATGATTTTATTTAGAAGAAATCCATCTACCATGTGTGGCTAGATAACCAAAAACCACACCAGTGAACATATATAGAAATACAATTGGATCCAGAAATTAGTACTGAAGTTTGAAAAACCAGCTTGTGCAATGCCTCTATAATACTGTGAAGAATAGTATAGCTTCATATAAATTGCTGAAAACTTGCAGATAGTATGCTTCATATAACATCATCAATGCTGCTGTATTTAACTCTCTCTAATACCACAGGTATTTGCAAGGAAATCAAGTCATACATCATGTAACTTAATTTTATAAACTTGTACTACAAGCATTATATAATGAGTATGAATATCTCTTAACAAGCTTTTCCAAATATTCCTATTCCCAGACAGTTTTCTAGCTGCTGGCTGTCTGTCATCAGTGAGATGCTAGTATATTCATACATTAGATCTAAAAATACCATCCCAAGCCTAGCATTTATCTAATAGTTAAATATTAGGTAGAAAATCTGAAATTTTCAGACATCTATATGTCTTCATATCCACCTATCTAACTTAAATAGCCATATGGGACTGAACTAAGTTCAAATATATTATATATTAATAGCTTTAGCAGTATAACATCAGCATAGCTACAATAGCAAAACTATGATTGCAGGGAAATAAAGTCATACACCACATGACTTAATTTAATAAACTTGTAATACAAATTTTATATAATGAGCATAAATCGCTCTCAACAAACTTTTCATTCTTGTTACATAATATTTGTAGTACAAGCTTATTAAATTAAGTCACATGATATATTACTTAATTTCCTTGCAATTATAGTTTTTCTATTGAAGCTTTGCTAATGTTATATTGCTAAATCTATTAATATATGATGGTTTTGAACTTTCCATATGGCTATTTAATCTAGATAGCTGGATTTGAAAACATATAGATGTCTGAAAATTTTCAATTTTCTACTTAATAGCTAACTATTAGATAAATGCTGGGCTTGCATCTAATGTCTGAATATTTTAGCACCTCACTAATGACAGCCAGCAGCTAGAAACAGGTCTGGGAATAGGGATATTCAGAAAAGCTTGTTAAGAGCTATTCATGTTCATTATATACCATATGTAGTACAAGCTTATTAAATAAATACAAGTGATATATGATTAGATTTCTTTGCAATTATAGTTTTGGTATTGAGGCATTGGCAATATTCTATTGCTAAAGCTACTAATATATGTTGTATCTGAACTTGGTTCAATCCTTTATGGCTGTTTAAGTTAGATAGCTGAATTTGAAGACATATAGACATTTGAAAATGTCAGATTTTCTACTTGATAATTAACTATTAGATAAATGCTGAGGTTGAGTTGGCATTTTTATATCTAATGTCTGCATATAATAGTGCTTCACTGATGATAGCCAGCATCTAGAAACCAGTCTGGGGATAGGGATATTCATAAAAACTTGTTAAGAGTTATTTACACTCTTTATATAACATCACGGATGTTCTAGATCATCAGCAGAAAATCTAAGGAAAACAATAGTAAAATATTGAAAGAACAGAACCTGAAAAGACTATGGTTAGTGATTGTTTTGATATTTAATGTGGTAAGATCTTATCATTATAAATACCATATAGCCTTAAACTTGAACCATAGTTTAAAGTTAAATATTGTGTATGTGTTGATTGATGTAAGTATATACACAATAGTCTTTATTTATTCATTATTAATAGATTGTTCCATTTTTTTAATTAAACCATTTAGTTTGTGTTTGTAACTTAATCCAAATAAATACTTTTTACACCCATATGGTAGTTAATATCCATAGGTTTGACAAATCATGCAATCCATTGGGGAATATGCTGGGATGACGGTAATAATTGATGGTCATCGTTCGTTTTCAAAAGTAAACCTTTTTTTAGAAGGCTTGGTACCTTAGATTTTTTTTTATTGAAACTGAAAATCAAATAAAATACATTTTGGAGTAATTTGTATTTTTAACTTATAATTCATCATCACATTGGTTAATATTATTATATATTTGAATTAAATTTTTTGCTTGAATTTTATTAATTATTCAACTTATTATTTATTTAAACCAAAGTTTACTACACACATCTTGAAGATTCATTATATATGTGTGTATATTTTTGGCTGTATATATTCCAGGTTCAAACTTGTCTTGTGTTATGTGCTGTTACATAAAAATATCATGCTGTGAAAATGTATACTGCTACAAAATTGATGCAACCAACATTTTAGGACTTGAGCATAACTTTATTCTGTCAAATTTCACTTTTGTACATACATTATCACTTGTACATCTCCTTTCCTTTTTTATATTTAATGTATCTTATATATAGTAACATAACATATTGGATATTATTAATGCATGAATAAATTTAATATTATGTGGTGTATAATAAATAAGTAAAATGCAATAAATGTCTAGAGAGAATATATATATATATATATATATATATATATATATATATATATATATATATATATATATATATATATATTATTATTATTAAAGCATCAGGATGTGTCTAAGTAGGCAAGATAATATTTAATATGTGGCAGTATATATATAGTAAGTAATATAAATAAACATTAAAGCTAGAGGTATATCATGTTTTTCTGGAGAAGAGTGAGTGTGAAGGGTTGAGACTGGTGAGTATTTAATTAATGATAGAATATTTTTAAAATAATTATTTAAGTTTGTAAATTTGAAAAAAGAAATCTGCAAGAAAGAAGAAAACTATAGAACATTTAAATTTATATATATATATATATATATATATATATATATATATATATATATATATATGATAACATGTTCAAAAACAAAAAGCATGGAAACAATTTTTTTTTGCATAAGAAGTAAAATGACAGCACCACAAAATATCAAACTGAAAAATAGACCAGTATGTTTTATATGTGGACATATTTGAAGTTCACATATTAATTTATATATTCATTGCAAAATTTATCTCTAGTATATTTTGCTTTATTCTTTTTTTATCTTTATTTTTTTAAATTAGAGTGACTATACTAATGTACATTGTGGTTGCTGATTATATATTGATATGTGTATGACTATTAATAAATGTGCATCCAAATATAAAGTTTAGTTAAACTTACTTTTAGTAATTTGATTAGGTTTTTTATATATAGTTCTAACTTATTTTTTTAATTTCTGCTCAACACAATACATAAAAAAAATATTTTAAATTTAAAGTATCACCCTTTAGCATTTTTTTACACTACCATAAACTAATCAATGTATTTATTACCTATATATTAAACAAAGATTTTCATGATTATATGATAAAAATAAATTCTTATTTGAGTTATACTTTATACTAGTTTTTTTCTCTTTTTTAATTTTCCATTTCAATGAAATAACATCCATCCTTTCAAAAACTTATGTTATAATGAAGACGTGCATTTTCTCAAGTAATTATCAGATTGTGATTGTGCATGAATTAATGAAATTATTATTGTTTTTTTGTCATTATTATTATTATTAGATAGTTGTTCAATATTAATAGGTGCACACTTCCGGTTTACAATCAGTTGATTTTTTAAAACTGATTTAAGAAAAAAGAGATAAAACAATAAATTTTCATAATTCTGAAATATGTTGTACTACCTCATGTCTACTTAAACTGCTTAAGCTTTGATAATATTAAAATATTAGCTACTTTGAAAAAAATATGATTTACGAACTATAAGAAAATATGTTGAAATTTTAAAAAGACAAACCAGTTTTAAAAAATGTGAAGAAATACAATGTATTCCAGAATTTTGTGAACTCATTATTTTATATCTTTCTTCTAAAATCAATTTTAAAAATCCATTGATTACAAACCACTAGGAAATAAAATATTTTTGTTAATACACTTCCTATTAATATTAGACAGCTACTAATATATATATATAGATGTTTCATTTATTTATGTTTGTGATGATATATATATATATATATATATATATCAAAAAATGATCAAATTTTAAATTAAAACTTGTTCATAATGTTGTCTTTGCAACGTAATATATTAAAAAATAATTCAGTAAAAATTATTTAATAAGACAACTTTTTAAAAAAATATTATGTTTAATAAACCTTATCAACCCGGATTTCGCTTCTATATTGGAGCCTTATCAAGATGTAAATACACAAAGTTATATTATAATTCCTTCTATTTTACAGCAACTCCATCTATAGGCTTCATTTTACATTATACTTATAAATTATAATCATGTATTTACATTATATAATCATATATTTATATTTTAATATTATTTATAAATTTCCTAATTTTCTCTTTTTTACATATTATAACTATATTTAATAATTTAAACTTATCATAATTAGAATGATAATTATTAATATAAATATATACATATAATTTACCTATAATTATACTTAACTTAAATTTTCCAGCTATCTAATAACACCCATTTTCCAGCCAATTTTACAGGACCTTTAACTATATTCATACATTTTTCAAAATTCTCTTGTATATACACAGATTCATAACATATCCAAGTTCATATCAACCATGGTCTCAAAAAATGGCAGCAATGAAAGGGTTTAAAGAGAAAAATAATAGATTAACTTTAGATAAAGATGTAGCATTAATACAAAAGTTGGAGGTTGAAAATGATTATATTAGTATGGGATATAAAAAGAAAAATATAAGTAAATTTTTTAAAAATAAAAATGAAGATAGTAGATGTTATAATAATCACAAATTAACTATAGATAATAAATGGATTTCAATTCCATATTTTGATAGGGTATATAAAGCATTGGTAAGAGAAAAATTATCTAATAATATTAAAATAGGATGGAAAAACAATAGATCATTAGGGAAATGGATATGTAATACAGAAAATGATAATGAAAATGATAAAGCTGGGTTAGTATATAAGATTATTTGTGAATTTTGTAACAAGATATATATTGGCCAGACAGAGAAAACTACATTAGAAAGAGGTAAAGAACATAATAGAGCAATTAAAAGGAAGGATATGAGATCAGGGATTTATCTACATTTTTTAAATACTGGACATAGAATAAATTGTGAAAAATCATTCAAGTGATTAAATATGTAAAAAAGTATAGTGAGAGGATATGTTATGAATCTGTGTATATACAAGAGAATTTTGAAAAATGTATGAATATAGTTAAAGGTCCTGTAAAATTGGCTGGAAAATGGGTGTTATTAGATAGCTGGAAAATTTAAGTTAAGTATAATTATAGGTAAATTATATGTATATATTTATATTAATAATTATCATTCTAATTATGATAAGTTTAAATTATTAAATATAGTTATAATATGTAAAAAAGAGAAAATTAGGAAATTTATAAATAATATTAAAATATAAATATATGATTATATAATGTAAATACATGATTATAATTTATAAGTATAATGTAAAATGAAGCCTATAGATGGAGTTGCTGTAAAATAGAAGGAATTATAATATAACTTTGTGTATTTACATCTTGATAAGGCTCCAATATAGAAGCGAAATCCGGGTTGATAAGGTTTATTAAACATAATATTTTTTAAAAAAGTTGTCTTATTAAATAATTTTTACTGAATTATTTTTTAATATATATATATATATATATATATATATATATATATATATGATAAACAAAACAAGTTATAAATTTTGTAACTTGCTCTAGCTTGCAATTAATGATCACTAGATAGAGCTTTACCAATAGCTCCTAAACAAGCTTTTTGTTTACATAAATGCTGAGAGAGACAATTCAATATCTCTTTCATTAACTCCAACCACTAGACCATGGTTTCGAGCTAGTTGGCTCACCTCAGTGATGGGTAGCTGAGAGAGACAGAATTCAATATCTCTTTCATTAACTCCAACCACCAGACCATATTTTTGAGCTAGTTGGCTCACTGCAGTGACTATCCATCCCTGAGGTGAGCCAACTAGCTCAAAACCATGGTCTGATAGTTGGAGTTAACGAAAAAGATATTGAATTCTGTCTCTCTCAGTGTTTATGTAAACAAAAAGCTTGTTTAGGAGCTATTGGTAAAGCTCCATCTTGTGATCATATATACATATATATATATATATATATATATATATATGTATATATGATATATATATATATATATATATATTAGATAACTACTAATATATATATATATATATATATATAATGAATGTTATGTAATTTATGCACAACCACAATTTGATTATTGCTTTAGGAAAAAAAAAACATTAATTCATTATGACATAAGTCTTGACAAGGATGAAAATTATTTCATCAAAATGTTGGCAAAATGAAAAAAAAAACTAGTAAACCCTATGGCCCAAATAAGATTTTTATTTTCATATATGAATGGTAACTTAAACAATTTAAGTAAGATTATTTTTTTCTAAAAACATTCAATACTCATATTAGATGATGGACATAGTCCAATATAAAAATACAACTAAAACCCATCATCACAAACCTTTAGGAAAACACTAAGAATATCTTATGTTGCTTTTTGTATTTTTAATGATTAGATAAATAGACAATGTTTCCTCAATAATCAGTACTTTCTATCTGATTATATGTTCTTTCTTTTGATATCTTTTTTATCTGTCATCAATGACATAAAGTGAAAGAGAAAGTGATGATTCTGAGTATCTCATAAACTCTATGTATTTTTTTCTTATGTCTTTATCTCTAATCAGTGACTTACATTAATAGAGAAGCTGATTTCTCTGAACTTTTCATGCAATCACATTTTGTCATCAATATCTGACAATGATTTTGTTTGTTTGAGCAAAATTAGTCACATGCACATAAAAATTTTAAATCTAACTTTTTTATATAAGTATATCTGAATAGGTAAATCACACAAATCTTTCAGAATTTGAAAATAAATAGCATTGGTTGTTTGATAAACATGGAATCAGTTATTTGTGTTTTATTTTCCAATGAAGTAATCCAGTTAATACTGAGTCACATAAAAATAGATTTAATGTGTATATGCTGTAACTCTTATTAAGACTCCTTCTGCATCATACAATAGCAATAATTTGAATAAAATATTCTAGTTTACAAAAATGTTATCAACTCTGGTAAAAGATGCAGAAATGCAAATTTTAATGTTGGCAGGCATAATATGTGAACTACTTTCTGAGATCTCTTCAATATATAATTGTTATATAGAATTTAAAACAAAGAAGTTATCAAGATTTATAGAAAAATTTATTACATGGAGCAAGAGACTTAAATTCAATAGATAATTGTTTCGTGGTAAACCATCATCTCATGAGCTGGATTAAAATTCAAATGCTTATTTTCCACAACATAACAATGATCACAATTTGATATAAATATCACAATGTAAAGTATATATTTACTAAGACAATAAAGTTACTCAAGGCTTTAATAGGTTTATAAATTTAGATGGTCAATTTATCATGTTTAATGTCTATATAAACATATCAAACCATAAATAAAGATGGTACTATATGTATTGTTGCTTTTGCATGAAGAGGTTGAAATTATTGATAACTTATAGGTTCAATGTTATCATATACATTTATAAAACTCTAAAAGCCTTGAGTAATTGGCTTTAGTAATATATACTTTATATGAAATTCAGAAGAATCATGTTTCCCCTCTCCAAATAATGGATACTGTATTTTATCTAAATTTAAATATCATCAGCTATATATATCCTTCCATTTTTTTATATTTTATTTTTGCTATGATTATGAGAACACAGTAAGTTTTTGAAAGCACCCAACCATTGAATCATCACTTTTATCAGCTTCTTTTTTGCTGCATTTTAGCACAATCAACATATTTTAAAAATTACTATTTATTAGTCGGCTTTCAGAATGTGGAAATTATAATTGAATATTTATTAGTCTGCTTTCAGAACAGATTATACTTGCCTGATTAATATAATGTTTGTCTAAACTTTTTTGTATTATTAATTTCACAGTCTTCGGTCAAATTGAAATATTTACTGTCCTCATAAACATATGTCTTAGATAAAAGTGTACCACCTTTATTGTGAAAGGAGGTTGCCTTGATTACAAGTTGATATTGTTGGTAGCTTGAGGGTTGATTGTTATTATTATATCATATTGTTTATCCCTTTTTTTTAAATATGAAAAAAAATTATCTAGGCTTGCATTTATATAGCACAGTATTTTATAACTAATTTATTCAGTAAACAATATAACTAGGAAAAAAACATTTTAATATCAATTTGACAAGAATTTTAGTAACAATGTTTTTATCATGATAATATAATATATAAATGCTATACCAGCTTTGCTATTCTTCTGAGTAAGTTATACAAAAATAAGGCTGAAACAAAATTTTCTGAATCATTATCAAGATATAAGGTACACCTATATAAAATTGCACTCATATGAATAATTTTCAGAATTTATTTAATAATTGTACATAATTCAGATAAATAGCAATAAGATATACAGATCTTATATATATTGTTTGTGTTTGCATATAAAGTTTTTTTTCCCATGCATGTAGTTACTTATTCTTATAGGCAGTTTTATTTTTATTAGTTTTCATCTACTTATCTATTGAATAATATGGACAGCTCAATTACTGGTAGTATATGCATCAGTTGCCACATAATTTTGTTGTCAATTATTTCATTCAATTTAAACTTTACCAAAGTCAAAATAAAAAAGATAGTGGAAAATCTTAATTAAATGTTTATATAAGTCAAACACACCAAATAATAATCCCTCTCTTTAGGCATGATCACTTGTAAATTTTTGGTTGGACGAAATAATTTACGTGTAAATCGTATGACAAAGATTTTACATTTTGTTTTTATATTATTATTATTATTATTATTATTATTATTATTATTATTATTATTATTATTATTATTATTATTATTATTATTATTATTATTATTATTATTATCATCACCATCATCATCATCATCATCATCATCATCATTATTATTATTATTATTATTATTATTATTATTATTATTATTATTATTACCGTTATCTCTGTAACCACCAATTGCTATTTGTAAAAACAATATTACGAGTAGGTTCTAGAAGATCATGTGACATTCGAGTATTCAATTAACAGATCTATAACAATATGTTCATTCAATTTAAGAAAGTGATCTCCCCCCTTTTACTCATTTGAAAAGTGATCTAAAATTTTTTAATATTTCTTATATTATCAGCTATTTGAATAATTTAGGCAGCTATTTTAAATGTAAATTGTTATTAAAAATAACATTTCTCAATTGATGATAGGTGAGATTCGGCTAGACCATTATTCCTCTAGCAACTACATATATTAGAAATTTAGAAATTTTAGTCTCACTTTTTCATAAAAATCTTCATGTTAACACACACGTATATATACGATTGTATAAAATGCTGTAATAATTATTGCTTTATTAATAGAATAATAATGTTTTAGTAAATGAACATTCATATAATATTCTATTTAGTTTTATAAATGCTAGATAACATAATAATAAAAATCCTTGTGGTCATAAATCTACACTGTTTTTTTTTTTTTTTTTTAGTTATAAAAAATACTTTTTGACAAATTTTTTCTTCCTTATTTTAAAACTAGTTTGTTTTACAAACGGAAATTGATAACCCACAATAATTCAAAATGGAAACTTTTTTTTAAGTATGCAAATGTTGGATACTAAAGTTTCTGAATAAACCTAAATTATAAAAGATATACAAAAATACTACAATTAAAAGGATATTAATTAAAGTTTATAGAAAATTTATTTTCCTGTTCATAAAATACATATTGTATGTTTGTGACAAAAAAAAAATACTATGAAAATAGCAAAAATAAAACAAAAAGTAGTATTTTACTCTTTCTTTCTTCTCTTTTTTTTTTCACTCTATTTTTTTTTTTTGTAATATTGTAATTATCAATGGCTTTTGTTTCTAAAAAGTAAAAATAATGTATATATATATATCTTTAAGTCTTAAAAAATAATGGAAAAAATAGTTTTAATTTTTTTTAAAGAACATATTACTGTTTGTTGTAACTTTTTAATTATATATTTTAAGGAAATTAGTCTATAATAAAAACATCAAAAAAGTTTCCATATACTATTCATAGTAAATTACCACCTTTTGGCTTACCTTTAAGCATAAAGTAAGGCAAATGTGAGAATAAAATATTTTTTTTTATATAAGCAATGAAGGTCATATAATATTATAGCTTTATTTATATCTTCACAGTTAGTACATATATTTTGTTCTCTAATATTTAGATATCCATTTACCAACTATTGTTGAGTTGGTTAGTTGGATTGTTATTAGATGGCTATTTGATAAAAAAAAATATTAAGTTGATCTGGTGATCTGAAAAATTGTCAAAGTACATTCAGCACCTATTCAGACTTCAGTATTACGGATATGACATGCAGAGATATGATCCATTTGAGAACCAGACTTTTTTAAATGTGGCCTAGTATAAAATCTAAAATGTTATAAATGAATAATTGTTAATTTTTTTTATATTAATTAGCACTGCTTTACTCTCAAAAATTATATATATATATATATATATATATATATATATATATATATATATATATATATATATATATATATATATATATATATATATATATATATATATATATATATATATATATATATATATATGAATAAAAAAAATAGAATGATTTAAAACAACAATTTGCTTTCAATAAAAATTAAAGTCATATATCACATGTACCTAATCTTGTTAAGCTTGTAAATAAAATAAAAAAAACAATGAGCTGTGCTAATTGCTATAACAAGCTTAATTGATAAATGCCAGCAAAAGAAAGCATTTTAAATTCTCTATCTAGAAATCATACCCTAACCTCAAAAGAATGGTTTCATGCTTTGGCACTTCTCAATGAGGCACTAGGATAATTTCAGACACTAGCACCTCACTGAGGAGTGCCAAAGCATGAAACCATTGGTCTCTATATAGATATTTTAAAATGTTTTCTCTTTCTGACATTAATCAATAAAGCTTGTTAGAGCAATTAGCACAGCTTATTGTTTTTTAACAGTTTGTTATGTTTCCTAGAACACTTTTTCCAGTGACACTAGCAAACATAACCCAAATATTAGATGATTATACACTGTCTTGTGTGATTTATCATTATAATAAGGCTCTGATTTCAAGAACTAAAATTTATAGATTGGTTTTGATTCACCTTGCCACTTTAGTGTTTAAACATTGCATTATATTTAACCTATTTCTTTTTTTTATTTTCAAGATACTTAATCTATATGTTAGCTTGATGATAATAAACTTTTTTTTTAAATTAATAGAAAGAGACGTTTTAGCTTTTCTTAAAATCATAGTATTAACTTATAAAATCATATAAGTAAATAGTCCAAAGATTATATAATTTAAAGAATTGATAGTAATAATATGTTTACTTTTTTAATGTATAAAACTTTTGTTTAAATTAAAACCTTCCTGGTAGTCATTTTCAAAATAAGAAGGTTAGAGATAAGTTATATTTTTGATTATCTTAGTAAAACTAATTAAATTTTATATATTAATTAGCTCTACAAATGGATAATGATAGAGTTTTCTTATCAAATTTATATTAGTCATTGACACATGTTATATGATTATACTGCAAAATGAAGAGTTATGTTATATTTGTTATTAGCTGAATGAATCGTCAGCAAAACTACTAATAAACAAAGTATAAACAAAACATCATTAGTAATATATTTTTGCTTATTAATAAAAAGCTTTATTTATAACTTATCATTTATTTTACTGTTTTTTTTTCTGTTGACAAATGTAAAACATTATTTTAAATAGTATGGATTATTACCATTGCATTGGTGCATTAAAAACTGTAATGACTTTATTCAGTGAATAGTTATCAAACACTTATAATCCTAAATCACAAAAATAATTTTTAGATTGGTCACTGAGACTTCTTTGTCATCATGACCACAAATATGTAGATAAGGATAATTTGATTTTAGTGATTAGTCAGAATTGTAAGATGAAGAAAATTGAAAATAAATTTATCTATTATTGCTGAATGTATATGTTGTGGAAAGATAATTCACAGCAAGACATTACTAATATTATTTTTATTTAACTTCATGATGCAGTTAAAGGTAATATTAATTATTGATGAAAAATTCAAATTTTAAATTCATTATATGCTGCTGCATAGTCTTTCATGAAAAGACAGCTATGTTTAAGCAGTTTTCTTAACAAAATACTATGTGGTCCACTTAAATTACTACATAATTACAATAGTTGGATTGCATATTGCTTCAGCAATCATAGGATCATAAAAAGTTTGAGCCTCAGCTATAAAGTTGGGACATGAACAATGAGAATCAGAATTTTTCTATCTGGCAACAAGCCATGCAGCATAATTTAGTAAATGTTTTTTTTTATTATAGCAATACATGAAAATATTTTAATATGAGTCAAAAATTTTACAATAGACAACTTTAAACTATCTTAATTATGTGTAATTTTGTTATATTTAGACATAGCAAGATGCCATTAAATCTTTATTTATATTTTTTAAAATTAAGCTTACACTATTGGACATTCCTTTAAACATTTTAATCATAGAACATTTTGTGAATATATGATTGAAGATGTTTTCCTTTTGTACCTTGATATAAAAGATTAGGCAAAAAAAACATTTATTTTCATTTACTTAATCTAGGCAATTTTATTTCAAAAGCTAAAATTTGTAAGTATTAGACATTGTTTTTACTGACATAAAGACAAATAAAAAAACAAAGATTTGCGAAAACAATAATATATTCTATAAATATTTGACAATCCTTGAATATCTCATAATAAGAATGCAGATGGTACTTCTAATATAGAAGAGATGTCACCATAATTCTTTATGTAAAATGAAAAAAAAATTTTGAGTGGCCTTCTCATATCTTTAACATATTAACTGCCAAATAGTAAATAAATTAAACTGGGTTAAATGTTAAACATTTATATCTTTTAATATCATAATAAAAAAACATATTTTGATAAAAATTATAGTTGCCTTGATGGTTTTATTCATTTTTAAATGATGTCTGCATAGAAAAATTCTCCATAAAAACCATTTGTTGAAATAGTATCATTAACTTTGTGCTAGTCAAATATTTTGCTATGTTTTTTGCAATATTTATTATCAATTTCGCTTTAATTTGTACTATTCTACTTATTTTATTTCTACACATATATTGATGAAATTGTAATAAATTAAAAAAACCAAATTAAAAGTGAATGTTATGCTGAAATAAAAATCATTTAAAAAAATATAGAAATGATATAGCAATCCAATCAAAACAATTATTTAATAAGATAGAATTTATTACATTTTCATGCTTTCATAATAGCTTTAATTGACTTTGTTACTTTTTTTTTCTATTGATAACCCAAAAGCATTTAGCACTATTCATAAAAGTATGTGGATATTAAAAACACTATTTTGAAAATTAAAAAAATATATATATTTTATTTAACCAACTGCATTATGGCTAGACAATCTTTTATTTTATTTATTTATATAATATTAAAACACTTAATTTTTTTTATCTTACACAATATATGGGAGCAATTTTGCACTCACTCTAGTACCATTTAGTAATCAGAGATCTATTTCTGATTTTTCTCTTTATCAATCAGGCTTGGGATATAATGCTGGAAGTAATAATTGTTACCTGACACATTTAGTTCCATTTTATTATTCAAGCTAAACGTTTAGAAATTCAAAACATTCGAAGATTTTAAATCTTAGTAACCTGCATGGACTCTAATATATATATATATATATATATATATATAAGATAAATAATTAAGTGATTTCTCAATATATATATATATATATATATATATATATTGAGAAATCACTTAATTATTTATCTTACATAATTTATAATATGACAAGAATAGCTCTTCATTATAATGACATCTATAGTAAGATAGAGTAATTAATGATTACCAGATGATAATATATTGGAAGTTGACATTCAATGCTGGATATAATACAATTATATACTAAGTAATTACTTCTATTTTACACTAGTATATACTACTTTCATAGAATTATATTGTGCTGAACTGCATAATACAATGGTAAACTGATATACATGAGAGAAAATATTAGATCAAAGATCATTCTATAATTTTTAGTGATCAATCAACTCATGACCTTCAAAGTAACTAATAATTCAATAACTTTATTTTACATAATTATATGACATTTTACTAACCATTTCAAATATAATTATCGCTATGTGATAAAAATAAAATCCATCATTCAGCAGTGGGAAAAGGTGTAAGATATATATTTATTTGATAATCAGTTGATCAATACTTTTCTAGTCAACCCAGGTTATCTTGAAACTTTACCTTCCATCTAACGAAGTTAAATATTTACTTATCAGACAATAAAAAAATTGTGAAATTGATTTTTGGCTACAAAAAAATCTCCTAGAATTCTAATAATTGCTGAAATTATTTTATTTATTAAGAATACAGTTTATTTTTAATCCCAAAAATAACTTTTTTTATATTCAATTTTTATGATACTTTTTCCCCTAAATATTTCATCTCTCATATTATTTGAAATGATTTCTTGTCTAAATAAATTGATCAGGAGTGAAATTGATAGCATTCAAGAAATAGATTGTCAAAACCACATTTCATCATTTCAGAATGTTAACTGAGTCTGTCGTCTTTCATTTCTGTGCTTTGATCAGAATATTTAAAATGATTTAACTACAATGATTACATATTTTTTTCTTGACCTATGATCACTTTTTTATGTTAAGTTAAAAGATTTGATTTTTGATTGTGTAAAAGGATATATATGTATTGTGTATCTTGGAATCAGCAAACTTTTTGCTCAATAAGATCTTGTATATATACACACACATTTACGAAGAGAGAGCCATCTTCTATATCAAAAAGGATTAAATATTCACTAAGAAATATAATAAAGCCTGTAAAAAAATGATTGCTAAAATATATTTCTTATTTTGCACAAAATGTTTATGATAATAGTTTTTTAACACAATATTAATATATATAGAGAGAGAAATAATGATTGCTATGAGACAGACATATTTTTATTATATCGCATTTTCTAATATATAGTTAAATATTTTATTTTAAACAAACATGTAGATTATATATATATATATATATATATATATATATATATATATATATATATATATATATATATATATATATATATATATATATATATTTTAAAATCAAACCATAAGATTATTGATCATAAATGTTTGAGATCTTTTAACATTATAAAATTAGCAGTAAATTTCTAATCATGTATTATTTTTTATTGTTGTTGCAGTCATCAATATGTAAATGCTGATTTGCTTTTAAGAATAATTATATTTGCATTTACTAATCAATGTTGATTGATTAATTGAATTGACTATGAACAACTCATTTGAAAAACATCTAACTTTTCTGGAAATATTTATATATATAAAAAATTAATCTGGAACTAGAACTGAAAATTATATTAAGCAGGATAATATAGATCCCACTATTAAATGAGATTTTTACTCAAATATTTATTAACATGAAATGATTTTAAAGTGTAATGTATACAATTTGGACAGATTTGCAAAGACAATATGTACATTGCAACAATATTGTCTCTTTCTAGCATATTCTATATTCTGTATTGTAAATTTGATTTTTTTAGGTATTCATCAGGCTTGTGATTTTTTTCACATAGGTGCTTTTAGCTGTATCCCTTTAATCAACAAGTAATGATAAATGTGTATTTATAACTATAAGATATAGTAATGATGCTACTCCAAATCTAAGCATGATGAATAATGCCTTTTTCTTCACTGATTATTTATAAAAGAGAGTTGAAAAAAACTTTATTCTTCTGCCAGCTATCTATCTATCTATCTATCTATCTATCTATCTATCTATCTATCTATCTATCTATCTATCTATCTATCTATCTATCTATCTATCTATCTATCTATCTATCTATCTATCTATCTATCTATCTATCTATCTATCTATCTATCTATCTATCTATCTATCTATCTATCTATCTATCTATCTATCTATCTATCTATCTACCTATCTATCTACCTACCTATCTACCTATCTACCTATCTACCTATCTACCTATCTATCTATCTATCTATCTATCTATCTATCTATCTATCTATCTATCTATCTATCTATCTATCTATCTATCTATCTATCTATCTATCTATCTATCTATCTATCTATCTATCTATCTATCTATCTATCTATCTATCTATCTATCTATCTATCTATCTATCTATCTATCTATCTATCTATCATGATCTTCAGCTTTTGCAATAAAGATGAATGTCAAGTTTGTGATGAATTATTTAATAAAAAAAATAATAGTTTAATTTTCCAATAGATAAATTTTATTGTTAAATAATTAATATGGAACTGATTAGTCATTTCATAATGGATATTAATAATATCTTAAAATTAGTTTTGTAAATGTAATTTTATAATATTTAGACATAATAAGCTAACTGTTTTATGATTGTAAGTATTTAACCACAGAGTTATTACTGATTTAAAATAATAATGTGTTTAACCTTCTAGATTTAAATTTAGTAATAGATGCTTAAGTTAGTTGCCAGTAAAGACTATTATTTAATTATAATGGTATTGGAATCTAGTCTCAAATATAATATCCTAAAGTTTAGCAGATTTTTAAAAAATGTGTGTTATTTTTAAAACTATAATTAGATCATTTATTTAAGTTGATATTTCTAAATAAAGAATTTAATAGTGGGATGTATGAATGTTTAGATGTGAAAAGCTAATAATTATTAAACTACTTTTTGATTAAAACTTAATGCTCAAAGTTATTTAAATTACTAATATATAAAATTTCATTATTTTAAAAATATAATAATACATTTTGAGACCTTAAGAAAAAAATGTTTAAATAAGTCTTCTTAATATTTATTAATATAATTTTATTTCATTAAATAATGTATTTAAAGTATATATTAATCTTATTGTAATATATTTAAGTTTACTAAATAATTTGACAAATATTTGATTTAAAAAGATATTAGTTGTTTAGACTTTCTGTTTAGATGATTGATTTCAAACAGATCTGGAATTATGTTAATTGTAGTTATTTTTACAATTTTCCGACAGGAATCCAAAAAATAATCTTTTGTTTATTGGGTTATTTAGGATGGACATTTTGATTGTTAATCATGTCAATCAATTTATATCACATGACTTGCTTTATAAAAGCCAGATGTGGTAAGACTTTTTCACAAAACTAACACACCTATCCTCTTACTGATACACACAATCTGTCTACAATGGTAATATTTTAATCATTTTTTGTTAAATTAGTAATATGTATTGTTAAGCAGAAATATTTATCCAGATTATTTCTATAATTGATAGCTTCTCAACACTTTAAAATTTGACAAGAATTGCATTGTGGGAAATTCTACAATGAATGTAAAGGAATTGAATTGTTTTCTCAGAGATCTATTGCAATAACAGAATTTAATAAAATATATTGTTCCTGCTTTGTAAAAACTTCATTAATTTTACTTTCTTTATTCTATCTAATCTTTGTTTTAGAAAAGATAATTTCTAAGATATATGTAAAAACTTTTAAGATATTTGATACTAATATTTAAAATATTTTAATCTGTTTTTTAAAGAACTTTATGCAACCATTATAATTAAAGTATGGAAAATATTTTTATCATATTTCAAGTGTGTTCTCTTTTAGTATAATTTCATTTGCATATGTAATAAGGGCTACTTAAGAAAAATTGTAGGACTTCATAAATGATAAAATAATTTTTAAAATGCTAAATTTTAAGACTATTATATTTATTACCATGAAATAGTTTGATATTGGAAAGACTTTATCATAAATTTGTTCTATTTAAAAAAAACTTATGTATCTGATTGCCATAATAGATCATCTGACTATTTGAATAAATTTATATTTGAATGGAAAACCAAACTCAACTTTGACTTTATGCATATTAATCAGCATACTGATAACAAAAGACTTAAATTTAGTTAGTATCCCTAATTATTTGAAATGCTTTATTTAAAGAAAAAAATATATAATTCATTTATTGTAAATTATAATGTTGTAAAATGATTTTATTGTTTTCACATTAAATTTAAAGAAGGAAACATATTTTCAAAACTCCAAGTAATTTAATATGTTCATTTTCAAAAAAGTTTGTTATTTAATTTATTGCTATGCTCAGTTTAGTCTCCAGAAATATTAATTTAAAATTCTCCTAACCTTATATCAGTAAATGGCGTAATGTGTTTTTAAAACAATTGATAAGTTTATTTGTACAATATACTATAGGAAATATACAATATTCATCATGATTGTTGTTCTACTTATCCAGTCTGAATGCCTATATATTTCATTTGTGTTAGTAACTTCAAGTATTTGCTTTACTCATATTTTGTGAATTGCAATGTGTGTTGATTTAAGTTATAATGATATCTTGAAATTCTGGGAAGTATACAGTATATTAAAAAAACCCTTTTATTGCCTTTCTCCAGCAAAATAGTATGAATATCAAGATGAAGGCCTATCTTTTTTTCTTTTATTGGTAATGGGTATAAATATTAGTTTTATATATATATATGTGTGTGTGTGTGTGTGTGTGTTGCATTTACTTTTTGCAGTTATATGTATTGCAATCTTATATTTTATACAAAATATATAGCTTGGTATAACTAGTTTAAAATTTCTCAATCTTCTTCCAGATGTCTTGATTATCATGGCTAGTATTGGGTATACTTGACACTGGTTTCAAATTAATTGAACAATGACAATATAATTTCATTTTTTTGACTTATTATATAATTTTTTTTCTCTTTCTTTTTTTCATATATTAGTTTTACTCTGTTTCCAAACACTAAGTTATACAAACTGTGCTTAACCTAAAAGTGAGAACGAACAACATATTACATTGAGTTTCATCATATATAAAAACAAATAATTATTATTTGTTTTTCTCTTTAAATCATCCTAAAGATTATTTTGCTCTAATTGAAAGATTTATTTAATTTCTTTTTAATTAATTGGTAGAATATATAAGATAAATGCATTTTTTTTCTTTTTCATTTTTTTAACAGATATGTAAATGAGAAGAAATTTAATTGGTGGAGAAACAGAATAAAGATTTTTTTTTTTTTAAGAATGGCTGTAGTAACAGCAAGAGTGGAAAAAGAAAAGTAAAAATATTTTCTTTATTTTTTTTTTACTGTTAAACATATAATGAAAATAAAAGCTTCTCTTAAAAAAAGAAAGAGAATTTAAAGACAAAGAAGGAAGTTAAATTAAAACTTTTCTTAAATAATTTAAATTGTAATATTATCAAGTGTTAATAGAAAAACATATAGCTAAGTCTTAACAAATCTGTTCAGGTCTCCCAACCATTAGTCTAGCTGCTGATAATCTTCCACAATGTCCATAACTGAAATGCAAAAGAATTATTATGATCATGACAACAAGAATAACAGTTTTAAAAGATCAGTCTATTTGAAATTCTTATTGTTTACAGACTATATTTAGCCTTTGGATAAAGTTTTACCTCCATAACTTTAATACATATAATAGTGTTATGCATATGCAAAATGAAATACTATATTTAACTTTGGATAAATTTTTTGCTTTCATGACTTTAACACACAATGTTATGTATGTGTGGAATAAGATATTGTATTTAACCTTGGATAAAGTTTACTTTCATGAATGATTTCACATCTAGGAAGTTTTATATATGTGCAGAATGAACTGCTATATTTAACTTGGATATAATATTTTACTCTCATGAACTTTGGAATGAAATACTGTTTTAACATTTTGTGCACCAGTATTTGAATGATGAAAAAGTAATTATAATTCCACTTTGAACTAGATTAGAAACAACATTGTGAGTTATCTTATTAAATCTATAATATAGCTGTTGAAAGAAATAATAGCTAACCAGGGCTGTTATAGCACATGTGGGATAATTATTTGCTTGAAATATCATTCTTTGTTCTCTGCACTAAAAAATAAAGTAATAAATATTTTAATTTTGGAATAACACCTAAAATAGAAACATGCAATTTTATTAACTTTCGAGAATAATCTGACTAAAATGATACATATTCTACTTCTCAAAATATCTTGGATCTTCAGAGAACCTATGTGTAGATCAACTAATTTATAAATATTCTTTATAAATGGAGATGAAGCATACAATCAACTTTTAAGATTCTATGATATAATTAAACAAATATATTTAATTTATATTTGTCATTAAGTTTAAGAAATGTGCTATTAATTGATTGGTTAATAGCCAATAGATTTAAATAATATGTACTTGAACCTAGTGCAGTAATTTAATGAACATGCATTTTATGTTTTATTTGTATTTTATATTTTCTTATCAGTATTTTAAATTCATGGTATATATAATATTTTGTGTATTAAATAATTACATGTTCACTTAGATGTAGAGATTAAAGAGTCAATTTAAGGAACAGCACTTGCTTAAAGATTTCATGATTAATCCAATGTATCTATAATCTATCATCACTATATGGCCTAATCCTGTACATCTTTCCAGTGTTCTGGGGTTATACTCACATTATAATATTAGGTAATATTCTTTCATACCATCTGGCCTATGGTTGGCTGTTATCTCAATTGTTTTCTGTAATAGAGTTTTCTTATATCTTTTGGGCTTAGTTCACACTTGTAAAACTGCACATGCCTTCCAATTTAGAAGATTCATGAGGGTAATTTATTTCTATTTTCTTAAGGAAGTGAGTGTTAATACTATGTTAATGTTATATGGCTTTCTCTGTATTGATGGTCTAATCTGCTGAATAGTTGTTTGCCATTTCCCCCATATTCCTTATATTATTCTATACTGGTGGTTAATCTGCAGAATAATCATTACCATTATTTTGCATATTCTTTAAGTTTGTTTCAGTGCTGATGGTTAATCGGCAATTATGATAGTTGTTCTGATGATAGTTAGAAAACCCGCAGGGTACCTAATGCTCATTATTCTTTTGTGTGGATGAGTACTTCCACAGGTATAGCACTGCTCTTTATTATATAAATGAATGTTTAAGCAGAGTCTTCATGCATTATTATGCATGCATTGTTTTTTTAATCTTAATGTTTGCTTTACATATGCTGTCATTAGCTATAAAAAACATTCAAGTGAATTATTGCCATAATTTATTATAAATCAATTATATGATATTCCAGCTGAGTTGGTGTTCAAATTCTCTCTTTGATTCTATATCTTATTCTAGTCAATTTTCATAGGTTTATTAATAACAATTGTTGTCAATTTTATCATAATTTTGAAGTATAGATGCATTGGTTCTCATTTTGACATATTGGAGGTGTCATTGTCTGGGTATTTGAATTTATTCTCATCCATATAAGAGCTTAAATCAGGTGTCCCCAACCTTTTTGCACTTAAGGGGACATTCTATAATACTGGCCAGGTGATGGGCACCATTTATTTTTTCAACCAGGTGTCGAACACCATTTATTTTTTCAATGTAAATTTATAGTTGGATATTCTTAATAATACACATAATGTACAAAAAAATATTTATTAAAAAAATAAAATTGTAACATATAATTAACGTTTATATTTTTACGCTGTAAAAGTATAGTATGCCCTACAATTTGATTACAATATAATACAATAATTTATAAGAAATTTTAAAATTAAATTTATTTGTATCAGTTAAATAATTTTATCGTGTTCGGATAGTGGTGGGCACATGTAAAATGGTCTGCGGGTGCCATGGTGCCCACAGGCATAGGGTTGGGGACCCCTGGCTTAAATCAATACATTTGTAATGAAATATTAGATTGTATTATCTGAAACTAGTGCACAAATCCATGTATGAAACTAAGTCCATGTGATATTTTATTTTATTTTATTTATTTATTTAGTATACATTATCCATGTAGAAGAATTTCATGTGATAATATTTTATGCTATTTATCATTTATTTAATTTATGAATATTATTAACCAATTACTATTTAATAAATCATAAATAAATGTTATTTTATAATTTAACCTCTCTGTGCCATTGCTATTTGTCACACATAGAGTCAGAAATCCAATGTAGTAAATAGGTAATAAATATTAGAGCACATATTGTCTCTGATGATGGATGCAAGATCTATTGAAACATTGAGAGAATATTTTAATGCTTTTGCCTTTGGTAATTTATGATGTATAAAATATAATAAAATCCCATTTACCATCTACATTACCTCTGGTTTGCTTTGTTAATTCTGGAATATAATCCAGATTTTTTTACCTCTATTAATATTCACAACATTAATATTTAAATTAATAATAAATTTTCTAGCCAGTATAACAATTGAAACTATTTTTAATATTATAACAGATATTTTATCTATTCCACTAAGAGTTTCATTGCTATTGGTTTGATTTGATATTTAAGTTAATGAAGAAAGAACTTAAAATTCATATTGCTTATTTTCCATTGCAAAGCATTACCTTATATAACATTAGTATATCTGAGCCACAGTTAATCATATTATAAAGCTGATTAGATTTATTACTATCTTATTAAATTACCTATATTCATCATGTAATGATTAACAGTTTTATAGATTATGCCAGCCTGTCCATGGTTGGCCATTGAGTCTCAAGTAAATACAATTGTAAATTAAGATCTGGGAATGTAGTTTTAAGATCCACTTGTTAAGAATAATTATAGCTAATTAAAGATTCATACAATTTATATTAGATAATTTAATGTATCTTCAAGCAATGCTGCAATAGGTTCACAGTGTAATGTATCATTTAATTTTAGCCTGTTACAGTCTGGGATAAGATTTTTTGGTCATACTTTTTGGCTTTCCACCTGAGCCAATTTGCAGTTAACTAACTTCTCGGTTACAATATGTATATATTTGATTAAAAACTTTAAAATTTAGTAAAGATATTATTTGATTTTCAGGTATCTTGTTTGTGAATAAGATTTACTATCATGGAAAATGATTTGTGTAATTCAATTAAAATATTGAAATATTGTCAATATTGACCACCAAAAATATGAAATTTATATGGGGAGTTAACTCCTAACTTAAATGTGCTGCAATATTTAATGTAATATCATTTTATTCATAATAGTAATGCAAAAAATAAAAATTAAATTACTTTCTTTATTTTCAAGCACCAAATAATATGTTCCAGTCACAATTCATCAGAAAAGCATCATCAATAGGACAAGCAATATTCTTATTTAAGATGATGTTAATATCATGTGAAATGCAAAGAAATATATCCCAATAATAGTACAGCTCAAACTTTAAACAGCTTTTGTCTTTGTACCAATTGATATTCTCATACAAGCTTTGGAAAATACTAATATATCTAAATCTATTCTATACATGCCTACAAATTTACTAATAAATGGGGAATTACATATTAGCTTAAATGGAAATAAGTTTCCCTCATTTGACTCAAATCAGTCAATACTACAAGGAACACTTCTTAGTGCTTTATTATTTACAACTCATAAAATCATTTCTCAATAACAACAAAAAATATATTCCAGCCATTTATATATCTATTTTACTTAGTAATATAACCTGCATATCATACACAGACATTATTACAGTCTTCCTTACAGCAATAAAAAAAGATATTCAGATATTAATAAAAGACATGAAGGAATTTACCAATTTTCATAAACTTGAATTCAATCTAAACATACCATAAGCTTGGTACATATAAACAAATAAAACATATACAAATATATTTCTCAGCATAAGAACTACATATTTAAGTTTACCTTTTCATCTGAGAAATATGGCTACGTGAAAGTAAATGCAAAATAAATATACTGTTGCAAATCAACATAATATCTAATATCATCACTCTGAAATAGATACCCTTCTCTCTATTCTGAGATAGTTTTCATCAACATACTCATCATTACAAAGATCACATATTACTTACTTAAAATAAGTTTTACAAAATTATTTATTTTAAATGTCTATTTACTATGTAAAAAACCTTTATGAAAGAAAAAAACAGTCACAATTTTATTGAAAAAATTATAGTTTCATAGTAGATTGAATTGTTTGGGATTACATGCAATTTATGTACATAGAATCCAAAAAATTATTAGCTTTATATTAGCTGTAAAAAGATGATTCCTACATCTGAAATATGATACTCAAAGTCATTACCAACAAATAAACCTCCTCAATACACAAAATATGTTCAAACAATTCTAGCACTTATTAATCTAATGACAAACATTAAGACAAGTTTACCACAAGATAAATTGAAATATTAGAAAATTAATGTATGTATAAATAAAGGTGCTGATTTTCCAAGGTTTGGGATTAATAATAAGCAACTGATAAAAATATTTAAGTATAGGAATCATGAATCAAAATGTTTTGATTTTGAGCTCAAAATGAATATGTGGTCTTTTTACTTTTTTTGGATATAGGAGAAACCCTGTCAATGTAAAAACCATATGCCAATTATAATCATAGGAATAAGATTAAAATACCTTATTTTTAAGTATAGTACACTACAATTTTTTCAGTTCTACATCACAATGAAAAAATAATGGTACAATTCAATCTATTATTAACTGTTTTCCAAAAGCTTGCTTTGCAAAAATAAGAACCACCACATTTTTGGATTATATTCTGCCATGCACAAGATAGTTATTTTTTTACAACAATAATACAAGAAAACATTCAAACCCATTTAAAAACAAACTAGATACAAACAGAGAGACAAAAAAAATATTCCTCCAGATATAATTGCAATTTCATATTCACTTATACTAACTATAATTTACCTTTTGATCTATTGTAAATTCAATGCAATATTGTAGTTTGACAATGGGTATTATTTTTTTTAATTCCAAGAAAGTGTTAATATGTCTTGTATATATGGCTTTTTTATTCCTGTTTAGTGTAATATACTAAATTTTTATCAATAAAGTTCCTTTTTAAAACTTATTGTTAGAGAGATAAACCAACTTAATTATTAATAATATTTATTAGTCATTTATTAAACCAAGAGATTGTCCATTTAATGAATAATATTTCTGTAATGTAATGTTCACTACACCACTTTCACACAAGATATAGAATGATTTTTATCCTCTTTTGTGGAAGGATATAATTATAAAAATATGATCAAAAACTTGTGAAAAATATGTATGGTCCTCAAAATGCACATACGCTGAACCAGCATGCATCAGTTGGCCCATGTCATAGTCTCTTACACATATCTTTATTATTTTTCAGTATATATATATATATATATATATATATATACTGAAAAATAATAAAGATATATATATATATATATATATATATATATATATAGACAATTATGGTAGCAGTATATATAGATAGGCAGTTATGGCAGTTTAATTGATGTGCCAAATCTTCTATCCTCTCAACTTTGAAACAAAGCACATAATGAAATTACATTAGTAATTTTTATTAGTTATTCATTAGATTAGAGATTATCCATTTAATGAATAATATTTTTGTAGTGTAATTTTCACTACATCACTTTTAGCAAGAAAAGAAATAATTTCTATTCACTTTTAACTATCTTAAATATAGTTTGATATTAATACAATGCTCTCATAATGACAAAACTATGACATAGTGAATGAAAATGAAATCACTTTTATTTATTGCCAATACCCTTATATAGATGGCTAAACAATAAATTATCATCAAACATGCCATTTAAATTTATAGTTATGAGTTTATTTTTCCGATCATATACATGTATATACAGCATGTGTTAAATCTCTTTATTGAATATGACAATATCAATGAATATTAAAAAAATATATATAAGTAATAAAAATTTACAGTGAAATAAATTAAAATATCTATAATATTTAATTTATTTATATTTTATTGTATTTTTAAATGCTAAACTGATAATTTTTATATACTATAATACTGTGTGTGAAATCCACAGTAATCAACAGCATTTTGTGTACATGGATTGGTAGCAATTTTCATTATGTAGTAAATTTAATTCTAGGAACTTAAACATATAGTTAATTGTGTAATATTCCAAATGCTAAAATCTGTATGTCTGAAACTGAAAATCGTTTTCATTTAATGATCTATTTATAATAATGTGATAAATAATTTACTAATAGTGATGATACATTTATCAGAAGAGGATTAACAGGTTGGAAAAAGTGAAAATATTTTATGGAAAGCAACTTTATTAGTTGTACTTAATTTGAAATAAAATATCAGTTTTTTTTTTAATTACTCTTTGAAACTTTTGTAAATCCTAATTATAAATTAGTTGCATAATGACTTATTATTTTAGTGAGCTACATTTTAAGATTTTACCGGAACACCATTGTGCGTATATATCTACAATATTGGTTTATATGCAAGTATCATCAATTTTATGATGTGAATTACTGTACAAAATGTTCATTTATGAAAATTACTATATACATACTCAGAAAGATTTTATTGCATTTAAGCTGGTTTAATTTTTATTAATATATTTATATATATTGACTTAATTTTTTACCGATTGTTTATCAATATTAAATGAAGAAGTTTCTGAAAATGTTGTACTGATTATGACAACTATTACTATTACTAGTTTAACCTTTGTGTGGATTTATTGGTTCATTCTAATGTGTTTAGTTGCAGTTGTAAAAGGGTTGAGAGCAAATCTAATCTTGTCAAAATAAGATCAAACAATCTGCTTATTATTTTTTATATTAAAAATTGATATGCAGATATTAAAAATATCTTTATTTTATTTTTTTGCGAAAATTCAATATTAAACGATCATTAACAATGCAAGTCAGAGATCCATACTCTTTTTTCTTTTCATTTAAGAGTTTTAGTATTAAATTAATATTTTAACTATTTTAAAATCAATGATTCATCTAGAAACAATAGAAAGATTGAATTCTTCAAATATAGTTGAAAGATTGGGACAAATTGAAAGAGATAATTTAATCAACTTATTTTAATTTTAAATTATCTTTTGTTGTGCTTACTGACACATTATAGATTTTTTTAATCAAAATATAAAAATGAAGCAAATTTCACTATCTTGTTATTATAATTTTCTTTTAGGGTGTTTTTCTTGTATATTGGTGTTTAATAATTTTTGTCATTAAAATAATAATCAAATATTAAATCTTAGTGATAGTTTTATGACCAATGTGTGTGTGTATATATATATATTATATATGTTCACTAGATGGAGCTTTACCAACAGCCTACTATCAAGCTTAGTTTACATAAACACTGAGTGAGATAGAATTGAATATCTCTTTCAAATTGTCTCCAACTTTTAAACCATGGTTTTGAGCTAGTTGGCTCACAACAGTAAAGGTAGGAAGACCAGAAACTAGATCTAGTTTTTGATCTTCCTACCCTTTACTGACGTGAGCCAACTAGCTCGAAAACATGGTTTAAAGGTTGGAGACAATTTGAAAGATAGTTTCTGGTTTTCCTAACCTTTACTGATGTGAGCCAATTAGCTTGAAACCATGGTTTAAAGGTTGGAGACAATATGAAAGAGATATTGAATTCTCTCTCTCTCAGTATTTATGTAAACTAAGCTTGATAGTGGGATATTGGTAAAGCTCCATCTAGTGAACATAAAATGTAAGCTATAGCAAGTTACGAAATGTATAACTTGTTTTGTTTATTATATATTATATATATATATGTATATATTACAAAAATAATAAATCATTATGTTAGATAATACAAATCTTGATATTTTCCAAGGATAAAAATAAAATTTGTTTATATGCTTGGTTTTACAATTATATATAGCTAAATAAATAGTTTGATAAAAATTGAAGATCACAAAAAGGTACATCAAATTATTTTAAAATATCTTGAAGACTTTTATAGTTATAATATTTTTTTTATTAAAAGTCAGACAATTATCTATTAATCTATTGTACCAAAAACATGAACTTAATTCTTTCAACAAAAAGCCAAATATATATATATTATTTTATTTTTTATTTTTTTAACAAACTTATGCAAAAGAATAAAATCAAATCAGAAACACACACATGCTTTCATACGTTAATATTATTGCAAAGAAATCAAATCATACATTCCATGACTTAATTTATTAAGCTTTTATTATAAATGTTATCTAATGAGTGTGCCAATAGCAATAGTAATTAAGCTTTTTAGAATATCCTTACCTTCACACTGGTTTCTAGCTTCTGACTTTCCTCAATGGGGTACTAAGCTTTCAAGCATTAGATTCAAAATACCAGGTCAAGCTTAGAACTTTATCTAATGGTTAACTATCAAGTAGAAAATCTAAACATTCTAGCCATCCATATGTCTTCAAATCCAGCTATTTAAATTACATAGCTATATGACATTAATCTGGTATTTTAAATTTAATGTTTGAATATCCTAGTGCTTCACCGAGGAAAGTCAGAAGCTAGAAACCAGTGTGATGATAGGGATATTCTGAAAACCTTGTTAAGAGTTATTGACCCACTCATTAGATATACGTTAATATTGTATGTTTACAACTAAGCATTTGTAACAAATCTCCATTATAAAAAAATGAATTAATTATTCACGCAACGACATATTTATATTAATAAGTAAAAATACACTTTTTATTATCTTTATTTGTATACATAATCAAAGTTACACACTCTTTTACATATCTATAAGTTTAAATATATACAAAGTAAACAATTTAATGTATTAGGAAAGAATACAACTCAAAATATATATATATATGATTAAACAACTTTTTTTTCTATTTCCTCTTCATTGTTCCACTGTTAAAATTATCGATTGTATGGCTTATCTAATTAAAATGTTTAGATACTGGTCTGTCGTAAATTTTATATAAAACTTATCCTAACATTCCGATAGCTTTCTAATTTATCTAAGTAGTAGTTCAATATTTTTTTACTTACTGTTATATATATCAAGTTTTACATCTACAATTTACATTATTAGCAATATATTATTTACAATTATTAATGGTGGTATTTTTGAATCATTTTTGAAATAATTATATATTTTTTTGTAAGTGATTTTTTATCTTCACATGGAAAGCATTTTTTTTTATTAAAAATTATTAATCAATTTTGTTTCACTAATTATATCTTTAAGAGGTTTATGCTTATAATAGACGATTTTGGTAGAATGAGATAAAATAGTTTTTACATTATCTGTGGATAAAATGTGTTAAAATATTTTTAGTATGTGGTTAATCATTAATAAGAAAGTATTATAAATAAAATATAATGATATAATTCCCAGGTTATTGCTGTTTTTCTTATGTATTAATATTTTCTTTATCTCATTACTTGGACAAATCATAATTCTATAATCCAACAATATGATGACACATCTTATACTTGTAAATTTATATATAAATGCTTCTTACTTCATAAAAATGTTAAATGTTTTCAAATAATTTATTTGCAATTTCTTGAGTTATAGGTTCATGGAAATTTTTTCTCCTCTTCCATTAGCCGGTTTCATTTCACTTAATGTTACATTTCTCCTATAATTTCATTTATATTTATATTTGATTTTTATAAAAGATATTTTAAAATACTATCATCATCATCAACTATTATCAATCTTCTGCAAGATGAAGATCATTCCAAGTTCAACTATCTTCTCTGATCTTTTACTTCTCATCTCCACATCAACCCTACACACTTTCTTATTTCATCCATCCATCTCATATGAGATCTCTTTCTGGGTGTTTTATAATTTTTTGGAATGCAGTTTAAGATTTCAATTGTCCATCTATTATCATCTTTTCTAGCAATATGACCAGCCCAACTCTACTTCAGTCTTTTAATTTTTTCAATGAGGTCACTAACACCTGTTTGTTCTCTTACCCATATATTGCATTTTCAATCTCTTATTATTATTCCCAACATGCATCACTCCATACTTCTTTGAGTGGTCTGAAGTTTGTGTATTGCTCTTTTATTAAGTGTCCAAGTCTCAGATGCATAAGTAAGAACTGGTAAAACATATTCATTAAAAAACCTTCCTTTTCAAACACATAGGAATATTTCCTTTTAGTATCAAGTTATTTCTACCAAAAGCACTCCAACCAAGTTTAATTCTATGATTAATTTCATCCTTTATGTTTCCATCTGCATTAATAATCTGACCAAAGTATTAGTAACTGTTAACTTCTTCTAACTCATCATAATCAATCTTTTTTTCATATTTTGAGAAAATCCATTAAACATTACTTTAGTCTCTTTAACATTTATCTTTAGTCCTACTTTCCTACTTTTATCTAACAACTCCTGCAACATTTCCTGCAGCCCTAAAACATTATTTGCAAAAACAACTACATCATCTGCAAAATATAAATGACTTCAATAATCTTCATTTACTTTTACTCATTTAGCTTCCCATTTTAACCCACAAAATACTTCTTGCAACACTGCTATAAAAAGTTTTGGAGAGATGAAGTAACCCTTTCTTGCACCCTTCTCAATGTTGACTTTTCTAGTATCATTATGTAATCTAATTGTTGCTGTTGCATTTTAAATAAATATTTTTTTAAAATATGACAATATCCTGGATCTATACCTTGATGATCAAATGCTTTAATCACTGATTATAGAATCAAATGCCTTTTCATAATTGACAAACCCAAAGCATAATGACAACTCATATTCATTTGTCTTTTCTATAACTTCTCTCAATATCTGAATATGATCTACTGTACTAAAACCACTTTTAAATCCAGCTTGTTCTCTTGGTTGGTAGAAATCCAATGTCCTCTGTAGATGTGTTGTAATTATTTTGGTAAAATTTTTGTATAAAATTGATAAAAGGCTGATAGGTCTGTGATTTCTAATATCAAGTTTATCACCTTTTTTTAAATATTAATATTAATACTGCATTCTTCCAATCATCTAGGTACATATTTACCATTTAGACATTTGATATATATAACTTGATTAATATATCAATTATAATTCCATCATTACCTGGAGACTTTCCTTTCTTCATACATTTAATTGCATGTCTTACTTCTTCATTTAAAATTCTGGGCCATTTGGAAGATGTAATAGATATAGGAGGTACTTCTTCTTTATTACTATATAATTCTTGATAAAAGTCTTTTACCCATTTCATGATGTCTTCTCTTTTTTTTAGTAATAATTCCATTTTTTTCTTATTGCAGATATAAATTTCATACCAATACCAAAATGTTGTTTTACACTCCTGAGACTTTTATTCTCTTCTACAGCTTTTTTTGCTAGTTCACAGTTATATTTTCTTATATCATATTCAACTCTTTTCTGCACCATTTTACAAAATTCGAGATATTCTATCCTTTTTAATGCATCATTTTTGTATATCTTCATATTCCATCTTTTCTTCATATATCCTTTAGTCTCAGTAGAAATTTTATTGTTCAATTGGTGCTTTTTTCTGCCAGCTATCTTTGTTGCAATTTTTAAAAATGCATCAGTTATTTTCATATTAATTTTATTCAACTCTGAATCATGTTTAAAATCTACTAATACTTGAAACCGATTTGTAAGTTTTAATTTAAATTCATTAGAATGTTTCTGAAGATTAGGAATACCAACTGTAAATATTGTTTTTCTTAGTAAATTTTGTCTCTTTTGTTTTGCATTAATACATATCTTAAATCTTACTAATTGATGATCACATCCTGTGTTAAATTTATTAAGAACATTACAATCTTGAAATATGTATTTTGTGTTAGTCAAAATATAACCCAATTCTGCTGTAACTTTATTTGGGTGCTCCATGTCCATTTCATTTCAACATTTTTTCAAAAAAAGAATTCATAATATAGAAGTTTTTCTTTTTCTGAAAACTCCACAAGTCTATATCCTCTCTCATTTTTATTACTATAACCAAAATTACCTACAGCACTTTCATCTTTAATTTGTTTACCAATTCTAGCTTTAAAGTCTCCCATAACAATTTTAATATGTTGTTTACTCTGATCAAAAGCCTTTTGTACATCCATGTAAAAATCTTCTACTTCTTCATCATTATGAGAACTAGTTGTTGCATAAACCTGAATTATCTGCATTTGATATCTGATATTAAATTGTATAACTAATCTCACCACTCTGTCCAATACACCATCACTCTCCACAATGCCGTTCTCCCACTTTTTATTTATATTGAATCCTACTCCACTTGTATTTCTAATATTTGTACTTTTATAATAGTGTACCTGTCCACTCTTTAAATCAATTGTCTCTTTGCCTTTTCTACTAATTTCACAAAGTCCAATAATGTCCTATTTAATATAAGACAATTCTTCTTAATCTTGCAATGTTCCTTCACATGAAAGTGAACTGCAGTTGTAAATAACTAAATAAAAAGTCATCATCAAATGGCAGCCTGGGTCCACATTCAGGAGATTCGTAGCACCCTCCACATTTGTCCATCAACCACTGCCTTGGTTGGTGACTTTACAGCCTCCTGGGAATAAGGGTCATGATTTATTTTTGTCTGTCATAATCGATCGTATATATTGGAAAAATATTTATCATTTACACAAACATTCATTCTGCCTTAGCAGGCAACTGAGAAGAAAGACCATGGTATTTTTCATCTTAAACTCAAAGTTAAAAGCCAATAAACTCACCACACTGGCTAATGCATGTTGGTGAGCAACCCATCAATGTTTCTATACTATATGAATATTCACATCATAATAACAGCTGCAACACCAAAAATATATGAAGTGGACATAAGGAATTTGACCTGGTTGGTTCGTTTAAGGTCTCCAAGAGGCATCAAAGGGTCTTTTTTAAGTTAATAACAACTCTTTTCTGCAGCCATTAATAGCGTATAGACATTTAAAAATAGACATCGATATATATATATATATATATATATATATATATATATATTATTCGATGTCTATTTTTAAAGCAATTTACATAATTATATAATTGAATATTTATAAATACAGTAACTAAATAGTTAAAAAAATGTATCTACTTTGGAGTCCTTTTGATTATCCCAGTAATCTTTGTCAACTAAAGCTTTGAAAGCCTAACTTACCATAATTCCATGATTTTAATGTTTGCTGCTTGCCTGTTAATTAAGTCATGTTTATATTTGTATATTAGCATAGCTTCCTTTATTTTTCTTTTATTGTTATTTTTTTCAATTTGCAATATTTTCACATTATTAAAATTGAAGTGAAAATCATAAATACATGATTTATTATGCTCATAAAAAACAGATGCTGAAATATTATTATCTATTATGCAATTTTGTTTCCATTTCTGTACTCGTTTTAATAATAGCAAGTGCTCTTTAGTTCTTTTTTTTGATGTACATCTAGATTCACTTATATATCTACTACCACACCTACATATCCATTTATAAATGACACAATTTTTATTTATAAATGAGGTTTTATCTTTGGAGTTATTTATTAATTTGTGAAATGCAATATCAAAGATAAAACCTCATTTATAAATAAAAATTGTGTCATTTATAAATGGATATATAGGTGTGTCAGTGGACATATAGGTGAGTCTAAATGTACAATGGAAAAAAGAACTAAAGAGTACTTGCTATTATTAAAATGAGTTCAGAAATCAAAAGAAAATTGGATAGAAGATAATAATATTTCAGCATCTGTTTTTTATGACCATAATAAATCACGTATTTATGGTTTTGACTTCGATTTTAATAATGTGAAAATATTGCAAATTGAAAAAAAATAACAATAAAATAAAAATAAAAGAAGCTATGCTAATATACAAATATAAATATGACTTAATTAACAAACAAGCAGCAAACATTAAGATCACAAAATTGTGGAAACTTACCCTTTCATAGCTTTAGTTGATAAAGATTACAGGGATAATCAAAAGTGCTCCTATGTGGATTATTTTTTTTTAATTATTTAGTTACTATATTTACAAATATTCAATTATATAATTACATACACACACACACTCATATATATATATATATATATATATATATATATATATATATATATAATAACGGTCAGGAAAGAAGTGAAATATACAGTCTTACCATATCTACCATACAGGGTGCCACTAGGCCATTTGAACCTAGAAAATTTATAAAGTAGACATACGTGAAGTTAAGATCATGACCGCCAGCCCAAGTCACTAGTTCATGGAGTAGCAGAGGTTTAAAACATTTATTAAATATATTTCTTTTAATAAAGAATAATAAATACAATCACTAGATCACTGTGAGTACTAATAACACAAAAAGTCCCTTTATTTACATATATATAAATAATAACACCCAAACTTAAAAAAAAAAAATTACTATAAAAACAATTATGCTTTATTTTGTTTCATTATCATTATTTTATTTACTTTTAACTTTAATTTTTAATCTTAGAATGTCTAGCATCGGTAGACCACCCAGATGATGCCTTTAAAAGATCTTCATGGCACTTGACTCCAGGCTAATAGTCCGCAACCATGCCAATGCTTGCTTCCAGATATATATATATCCACAATCAATGCAATGTGAACATGTTAGCATCAAACCATGCTGACAGGAATCTGCATCTGAACATTGTGATATTATTTGATGAAACATGACCTTCTTCCAGTACAGGAATTTACATCTGTCTGGCGAAGGAATCATGCATGTAATATAATAAAGAGAATAATGCTATGTATGGATGGGAGAGCAGTCTATCTTGCCGGCTCATCATCCCAATCCATAGAGCTGGAATGGGTCAGTGGTGCAGGAAATATGTCTGCGTCCATTGCAACAGTATGACTACCTCTTTGGGGTCTTGCATTCAGTTGGACTCTTATGTGCTAACACACTTCACATTACATTGATATAAATGTCCAATTATCTCTCCACCAGTATTGACACAACTATGAAACAAATAGTCTGAAGTCAAAACCCCTAATTCAAACGAGGCTAAATGGATACCCACACTCAACTTATATTTAAATCAATTTATTAATTTAATTCTAAAAAAAATCTTTAGTTTAATGTTTTAAAATCATTTTACAATAACACATTATATTTAACTTATTTTTACTACAAATACTATTTTTTTTCCCTTTAAATTCAATAATGCACAATAACAATACGTATTTTTATCTTTAAATTTAAGTTTGCTATCGCAAACCCCTACCCTATTACAAGCAAAGCTTATACTAAGCATAAATAAATAAAAAAGTACATATTTTAAGAGATTACATTTAAACTTTAGATAAGAAGTTAAAATTGCAAAGTTTATAAAAAAATAAAGTTCTGGTTTGATTTGGAAAGAAAGTCTATAGTTCATATTTAAATAAAATTAAAGTTCAGAGATTTTAAATTGAAGAGTTTATATTTAATATTTATAACTTATACTTTCCTTTCTCCATGCTTGTTCCTTTGCAATGAAGATCTGAGTTTATGCAAGGGCCATTTTTTGTGGATGATGATGATTTTATGAAGAATTCCGAAGATGTTACTAGCAGTTCATGCTGGGATCCATGGAGATGAAAGCTGCCTCTGGCCAGCCGAACTGAAGAAAGCATGATGAAGCTGATTACATTCTTGGTGACAGTGATAATAGCTTTTTAAATTTTTATTTTTACTTTCAGCAAAGAAAAAAGAATTTAAAAGTTTAATTTTCTAATTCTCCAATTAATAATTTCTTTTGGATTTTTCTTTTTATAGTTCTGAGGCATATTATTTCTGGAATGCACAGATCTATCTCACGTATTTCATATCTATATTTCATTGGTTCATTGAGTTTGTCGCCAAGTAGATTTTGCGTTTACGGCTAAGTAGATTTTGGGTTTTCCACTGAGGTCTGTGTATATATCTTTGGGTGGGAAAAGCAAGTCTTTTGTTTCTATTCCTTGACACTTATCTCTTTTGTCATCATCTTTTCAATGGTCATTTTTTCCTAAGGATCTGTTTGTAATTATTATTTTTAAGATTAAAAACTCTCTTTGTTATTTTTAAGATTAAAAGGTTTTTATTATAATTTATTTAAACTATAGCAACTTTGCTTCAATTCTACAATTTTTTTAAAGCTTATCTTATTTTAATATTTAAATCAAACATATTAATAAATTAATAATTCATTATTTGTGCATTTTGAACGTTTGTGCTTTTAATTTATTATTAGATATTTACAAAAACATTAAGTATTAGAATTTAAATGTAACACACACATATATCTTGTTACAATATATATATATATATATAAGAACTTGAAAGTCTGAGATATATCCATTAGAATGTTTCTTTGAAGTTGCTGTGGCTAGTGAAAAAATCCTTTTATTATTGTTTATACATGTTTCATAAACAACAAATTCTCTTAATATATGTTACCAGGAAAAATTAAATAAATGGAATGTATTTTAAATTCATTTATTTATTTCATTTTTTTTTTTTTTTTGATATGTTTGGTCTGTTGGACAGAAATTCTTTATTTAATGGATGAACCTTATTTATCATTAAATTACACTTTCAATAAATGAATTATATAACTATTATTATTTTTTTTGCATTTCAACTTCAGAAGTGTTGATATTGTTGTCATATTAATATTTAAATGCAAAGACTTGTTCAGTGACAAGAATGTTGTGTTCCACATAAATAGAAAAAAAGTATATGGCTATTAAAATTATGAATAAAGTCATATTAAGTGGAATGAAATATAAATTAACAATGTCCCTTAATGTACTTAAACATGTTGGATAATTAGAATTACCAAAAAAATAATTAAATTACTGTTTGCTATTATCAGTTTTTAAATTGCTAAAAAAAATGAATAGTATTATATATATGTATATTGTAACCAGTTGGATTACATGACACACAGCAACATAGATGTGTGTGTGCATATATATATAATTAAAAGAAAAATTAGTAATAAACACAGACATAAATTTTTGTAGATGTTTTGCTACACTTCCTGGACTAAAATAAAATAATAAATAAAGGGTTAAAGAACTCTGGATTTAAAGCAAAATTTCATTATGAAATAAATATTTAAATAGGTTTGAATAATTATTATTATTATTATTATTATTATTATTATTATTATTATTATTATTATTATTATTATTATTATTATTATTATTATTATTATTATTATTATTATTATTATTATTATTATTATTATTATTATTATTATTATTATTATTATTATTATTATTTTGAATTTAAAAAACAAACATGGTTTATTATTTTATTAATACTTGAACACATTTCTTTATCTATTTGTAAATATCTTTGTAGATTAGAAATTCCAAAAAGTAGCTTTTAATTAAAAGTGATTTCAAGAGAGTAAAAACACATAGATCACATCTTTGGTAAAATTTCAAAGTTTCTTTTGAAAGAATTAATGATCTTTTTGAAAAGATAAGAAAAAAACACTGTTACTATTTAAATGTGTTTTTATCATCCTGATCAAAGACTATAAAAGGGTTGGATAAAAAGATTATTTTAATTTGGATAGTTATTTTTTTAAAGAGCATCTGGTTCATAGTTTGGCTAATATTTTTGTAAGAGTTAGCTGCAGTTTGTTGGTAACTGTAGCAGAAAGTGGTAAAATTGGCCACCTATTAAGTGTGGTTTTATTATTTTGAGAAGCAGTGGCCAAATTGGTCAGCTGCAAAAGTTGGCTAAAATATTTTGTGAAGTAGTTGGCTGAAGTAGTTGGAAGCTATAGCAGAATAGCTACTGTAGAGATGGCTAGCAAAGTTATACTCAAAACTGCATGAAGATGTAAGAATTGAGGAAGCAGTTCTACAGTTCAAAGGTGGAGCTTGAATTCACATGGAGGAAATGGCCCATTTCTTTGTATTGAAATTCATAGCTACAGATGTGTGCTAAGAAGATAGCTGCTTGCTGAAATCATTCAAATACAAACAGTTTGCTAGTCTGAAGCTCATCAAATCCTAGGCAGTAGGGAGTTCATGGAATGCCAACATACCTGTTTGTACTTTCCTGATAGTGACAATTAACTCAACTATACTTCCTTGATGATGATACTTACTTATCAGCTTGCCAAAGAATTGGTAGATGTATCCTTTTGGGTATACATGCATGGGAAACATATACAAATGTCTCATATATATAAAATGAGTTGATTTAAATAATTAATTTTTGGAAATGACATTCTCCAAGTGAGATATACCGTATATGATGATTTTGTTTAAAGTTATTTGTTGAAAAAATAAAATATCATTTTGAAACTTATATATATATATATATATATGTAATTAACCTTTCCAACATGCACTTATATTTAATATTTTTTTGATGTTTTTCTTTGTCTCACAAATCAATGTAAAATATATGATTAAATGATTATTACTTATCTGAAAATAATAAATTTGACTTCATTTGATAGATATTTTTGTTTACTTCTGAAATAAATTTTAAATGTTCACATTTTGTTTATGTAAATATTAAAAAAATGAGATTGTAAACAAAACAAAAAGTTTAGAAGTCATCATTTTTAGAAAGATTATTTTCAGGTTATAAAATCAACAAAATATTTCTTAATTCTTATTATTTTTAAACATCTGCATAAATAATTATTTATTTCTTTTATATCTAATGAATTATGGTTTAAACGTTTAACATTTTTGAATATTTATTGCAAAATTGCAATATTTTCATACTGATAAATATAAATTGATTCCAGATATAGAAACTAAGCTTGTACATTGCTTCAGGCCATGCCTAGATTTGCTGATAATATAACATTAAATTTTTGAAAATAAAGTATTTCAAGTCAAAATAAGTTATTAATAATTTATATTCCTTGATATCTAATAAATATAGTGTAAATTATTTTTTAAAAAATTATCTAAAATTGTAATAAGTTTGCAAATAAACAAGTTTTTGGTCATTGGAACTATTTACTTTAAACAATGTCATAAAATGCCAAACATTTTACAGCCTTGGCAACAGATAATGGTGGAACATGTCAGGGCAGGGATTGTGTCTTCTGTAAGAGTGGGAATTTAAAATTTCCCACTTTCTACTGCAAATTTTTCAGTGAAAATTTATTATAATTAAATATACCATTTTATACACATTTTAACATATACTTATGAAAAAATTCACTATGAGGTGAATAGGTCAAAAAACAAAATAACTTGTGACAATCAATCATGAGGTTAAAAGCAACTTGTGATTGTGAGACATATATAAAAGAATATTTAAAATCTATTTTTTAAGAATAACACAAGTAAATTTTTGACTGAATAAAATAATTGAATTCATTTTCCAAAACAAATCTTTTTAGATTAATTGAAAGAATGTAAGCTTGTGATTAAAACCTGTAGAGGTCCCTACTATCACATTTTAATGCACACATTCTTGAGGTTACAGCTTTAGTAAATATTATTTAAAGATGATTCTAAAAGCATTATAAAAAAATAAAATCTGATTTTATTTTCAATAAGAAAAAAAAGCGTTTATAAACTTTTTTTTTAAAAAAAAGAAGAAAGCTGTAATAGAATTTAATAAAGTGATTTTTTTTTTATTGAAACTCATGAATAGATGTGAATTTTATGAATATTCAAAATATAATTAATTATAAAAATTAATGTCATTTATGAGAGAAATGACTTTCATTTATATAATTAATCAATTATTATACTGCACATAAATACACAATTCTACATATGTGTTTTAGTAATCCTAGCAAAGGTATTTGTATTATTAAAAATATAACTTAAAAGTTTAATCATGTATTATTTTAGGACAATTTAAATAATATTCACAAATTACATGGACATACATGTAGATGTGTGTGTATATATCAATGAGTGTCAAATAAGCACATGTAAAATTTAATCATTTTTTAAAATTTTATTCAATATCCATTGAAATATATTCATATAATAGTAAAATGTGTGACTGTGCACATGTGTGTTATATGTAAACCACCATATAGTAACTTGAACTTTATATATTAATCATGTAAATCACAAAGTATTATTTTTTTGTATGTTAATCAAAATCAGAAGACTTATGGGTATATCCATATTCTAGAGATTTTAACTTCATTTTTTATTTTATTTTTAATAAACTTGTATTCAGTTATTAAAAATTGTGTTGCATCATATCTTGGTCATAATAACAGTTATAGAGTTTATGCTCTGTGAGCTAGATTTAAGTATAATGACTGAGTATATGAATGGGGATGTATTATTAGTGCAAGAGGCATTCCAGTATGACATTGTCCTGGTATGGCACTAAGATTATATTCTTTAAAGTCTATGTACTACATTTTATTTTAGTTTTGTTTTAGAAATTAAGTTTATAGTCGGCTAGTGTATTAATAATACTAAGAGTCCAGAGCATTGATAATAATCAGCATGTTTTAATATTCCAGCATTATTGTTTTGATGATAGTTATCCTGGTCAACAGAAGACCTATTTCCAATCCAGTCACCAGATTGATTGTTGATTTATTTTATTATAAAAATTTCATGGTGATGGATGGTTATTTTGAGTATTACTTACTTTTACTTATTGATAATATATATTGTAATGGTATGGCCAGATATATACCCGGATATTCCGGCCTGCAAATTCATTTGAACACACAGATCAACTTTAACAATCAGCTGGTTTATCTATAACATACAATCAACTTACGTCCAATCTAAAAGTGCTGGTGCACTTATCTGCCATATCCCAAAGTTGATAGTGCCAAATGCAGCAGTCTGGTCCATCCATGTATATAGGTGAAAGAGAGCAAGCTCACATCTAACTACTGTTGGACCTAGGGTCTTCATGTAGAATGCTAGAGATGAAACAATAAAATACATGACTCATGATTACATCAATCTTCAATAAACTAGCCTAAGCATCATCCACTAAATCTACATGCAATCCAAATCAGTTCATCTCACATCTTACCACTCTTTTCCAAAACCATTGCCTCAGATATTCGAACTCAGGACGAATTTGCATTCGACTCTCTTAACAGATATGTATTTATGCAAACTATTAATCAATGATGAAAATAATAAATGTCCCATCTACTAGAAAGAAATAACTTCTATTTAACAATGTTCTGACATACATATTAAACAATAATGTGAGTGTGTACATGTATAAAATATTGGTTATAAGATGTAATGTAAGTACTTAATTGAATGTAAATGCTGGATCAACAAAACTACAGAGATCTTGTTAATTTACAAAACTTCATAATGTTTATTTACAAACAAAAATAGGATATATTTAAATATAAAATAAATTCTTAAACAATTTAGAAAAGAAAAAAAATTCAATAAAGAAAAATATTTAAAAATGCCCATAAATTACTTGGATATCTTTATGTATTTAAAGTTTCTATGTCTATGACGATAAAAATAACAAAATGATTAATTAAAAATGAGTTTGCTAACCCTAAGTAAATTTAACTGCAACCTCAGATATAATAAGCAATTTTAATTGTGAAAAAATATAATGATCAAACAACACAGAATATGATAGAAAATAATAAAGAATACTATTTTAAAAAGGGTTAGTCATTTATTCACTATATCTTAAAAAATATTATTAGTAACATATATATATATATATATATAATTAGTCATGTCATGTGGTCAACATATTTTATATCAGTGGCTTTAAAAAAAAAATTCTTACCGTTAAATATCCTAGTGAAGCACTTAATTGTTTTGTGCCTATTTCAATCCCAAATCTCTCAGTAGAAAGTAAATCATCTAAACTTTATTTTTAAAAAAATAGACTTTTCAATACCCCCCTCCCCTATTCTCTTGATATTTTCGTATATTGGATTGTTCCCTATATACTTAGCAATAGCTTTTTCCAAATATAAGATGAGATAAAAATTAAAAATAAAAATACAAATTGATACAACAGAAAATAAAACATAATTTACAATTTCCCCTTTATATTAAGTTCTTATGGTTGATGTATTTTTTAAATAGATGTTGAAGAACTCCAGTCTAATTGGATAGAGCATCCTAAAGGTATTTCAATAGCAGTAGGTAGTTTAGTGTTACTCATCCAATAGATCTTCATCCTGTAGGCAATTAAACTGTAGACAGGCATATCTTTATATTTATATGGCCATAATGGATAGGAAAAAATGCTTCACCCCGATGACAATTCAGCTATTTAACCAACGTATTCCATACTTTAACTATATATATATATATATATATATATATATATAGTATAATAGTTATATATATTTATGTAAAGTATATATATATATATATATATATATATAACTTTACATAAATTTATATGCAGTTTGCATATAATAAAATATTTTTATAGACTGAATAAAGCTTAACTCAACTATTCTAATGTTCTTTTTTTTTTCTTAGTTGCTTTTAAACACAAATCAGATTGCTTTTCTTTTTTAAAATTTAGATTGATAATTATTTCCACTTATCTACTGAATAAATCAGATTAATGTTCCATTCATTTCTTTTACTTTTAGTCTATTTTCAACCTTTTCCCCCCTCCTCTATTCTCTTGATATTTTCATATATTGGATTGTACCCTGTATAATGAGCAATAGCTTTAAATTAAAAATAAAAATACAAATTGATACAACAGAAAATAAAACATAATTTACAATTTCCCCTTTAATATATTATACTTTAATTGCTCTAAGGTGTAGGTGGGTGATCTCTCAGAGATTACATGATCTCATGCTCTCTTTAACATATAAAATTGCTTATATATATATATATATATATATTTGTGTTATTAAACATTACTTTAATAATTAATTTGTATTTCATTTTAATTGAAATATTGTTGAACTGGGGTTGATGATAATTTTCCATCATCTTAGGTTCACTCCTGATTTACCCCATCATGTTATATATATATATATATATATATATATATATATATAAATCAATAAATATATCTATATATATATATATATATATCAGAATATTTATTGTGCTTCTTAATAATAATTTATGATAGCATTTATTTAATTGATAGTATGTTTAGAGAGTGTTTATTTAGAAATTATCATATATTTCAGTCTTAAATTTAGTGATTCTCTTAACAACATCTTTTGTTGTAATAATTTACTGTTGTAAATGAACATATTATGATTTCCTGATAAATTATATTAAATCATTCTAAAAAGGATTTTTTTTAACAATGTGTATCAATATACTTGTTACTTGTTTAATGTATTACCTGTTCTCTTGGAAGTTAATTCATTTTTGGTTTAATTTACACTTTTTCAAGCTCTAGAAATAACATCATTGTCAATATAAAAAAATCAAAATGAATGCAATGCTTATTTTTTTCAATTTATCAAGCAAAATTTTATATTAAAGAAATAATATTTTGTGTGTTGTTGGTTATTATTTTTTATCATGGTTATTGTTTTGCAGCTTTATGATATTGGTTTAAAGAATTGGCCCTATATTAATTAATACAATATTAAAATTATGTCTATATTGAAATATTAATCATCATATTATTTTATTAATTGGTTTAATTTTTTTTATTAATCCTGTATTATATTAATAACTAAACACAAAGTTTATTAAAAGTAGATTAAGAATATTTTCAAATTTATTTTAAACATGTTGATTTTGCCCTATTTCCCAAATTCATCATTATTTCTGCTTACCATTCAACTAAACCTCTTGCCTTTCTACTTCTCAACTTCTTGTCAACCTCATTCAATTCTATTTTTGTAAAACTAATATTTCCATTACTATGTCCTTTTTTACCTCTAACAACTTTTCTATATCCACTACATACTTATTTAATTCTTAATCTCTAGTTCTTTTCTAGATTTACACATTTTTTTCTCATCATTTAGTAATCCAATTTTTCCCCTTATAATTCCAAAATTTTTTACTCCCATCTCTTCCACTTTTGTTAATATCCTCCACTAATTTACTAATTTTTTCTTTATAATTATCTATTTTAGCCAACTTCTCTTTTTTCAAATAATTTTTCCATTTAATAATAACATATTTTTGATTTTCTTTATTTTTAATAGCACATTTACATTATCTGCATACTTTTATTCTCTTTAACACTTTTACTAATTCTCATTTGTCTATTATATTTATTCTTCTGAATATTCTCACCTAAAATCTTATTTCCACTTTTTCTACTTCACCACACCGGTCCTTATATTTATCCACAACAAATTTTTTCATAATTCCTTCTACTTTTATTTTATATTCTTCTAATTTATTCTTATCATTTAATTTTCATCCACATCTTTCACTATGCATACTATTTTTATTATCATTTTCCATTATGTTATTAACCATTTGTATTATAAAGAAAGTATGATCACTATTGCATACTCTCATGAAACACTTTATTTTTTCATATTTTATTCATTCCCTCTTTCTCTAATAATACATAATCTATTGTGTGGAATATATTATTTCTAAACTATGAGTATTGCCCCTCATAAGTATATGATAAATTTCCAATGCTCAAATTCACTCTCTGACAAAAAAATTTCAAAAGCTATCCATTCTTGTTATCCACATCATCAATTTTTTTTCAGTATGCTTATTCATATCCCCTATAACCTTCCCCTTTTTTAAAAAACTCTGTATATCCTTAACTAGGCACTCATATATGATACTGTTCCACTTTATTATAATTTGACTATCACTAGTTGGCATATACACTACAGCCACTATCCATTCTTATCTTCCTAATCATATTTCAAACCGCAGATGTTCTTGACACTTTACAGTATTTAAATATTTTTTGACATAACTCCTATATCACTATCCCTTTTTTTCTTTTTCTTTTCTATTTATAGTGTGCCATATCAAATATTTCAGTGTAAATTCTTCTTCTTCTCTTAAATGTGTTTCCACTACTGTTAATATTTCAAGCCCTTCAGTTTTAACTGTTTTGTTTAATTCCAACCAATTTTCTGGTCTCCTATTATATTGCATATTGTAATATCCAATTTTAACAATTTCTTCCTTTCTTATTACCCTTTTATAAATTTGTTTCACTCTTTCTTCTCTATTACATTTGTAATTAGCTTGTTTATGGTTAGTTTTAGAGACCCATACCCTCTCCACATCTACATTTATATTGGAATCAGCTACCTTCTGTTTACTTCTTACATTCTATCCATTCTTAACCCTCTTTTGAATAATACTGTATAAGTTTTCTGAAGTATAATATTTTATATAAATCAAACCCCCTAATGCTTCATTTTTTGCTAAGTGCAATCCATCTTTACTGTAGAAATCCCCCCTTACTAATAAATAAGTCCCACACATCCACAAACATAACATTATTTCTGTTGCACAATTTTTTTAAACTTTCAATTGCAGAACATGCCCTATCTAATATATACATATTGTTGAATCTATTCCCATTCTTCCTTTAACATTATTCAAACCACTAATCAATTCTTTGTACTTATTCATTACTCTCTCCAATGGCTCTGACCAATTATTTGTCCCTACCATAACATAAACATCACTACTCCACTATTTATTTACCTTATCTGTAATATCCTAACTTTTAGCTCCATGCAAACATTCCCTTATATACATATTTCTATTTTCTCTTGCAATTACATCACCACATCTCTTATTAATGAGTTCCCAATCAAGACTGTCTTATAGTTTACTTTTCCCTATTTCATCCATAACTTTCTCTTCCACCTTCTGGACTTTCTTATCTACTTTTTCCTTATTGTTTCTATTCATTAATTTTTTGATCTGCTCTCATGTCTAAAGCTTTCACTTTTACTTTTACATCCTTTACCCTTTCCTATATGTTACTTATTATTTGCCTATCTCCAATGTACTACTTATTTTGTCATCCATATCTCTTGTCATTACACTAAATATATGCTCCATTCTATCATCCTTATCTACATTTTTTTCCATTTCTCCTAACTTTCTCTTTAAATTATTTACACGTTATAACTATATTTTCACCTCTTTTATCACATTTATACAGAATCTACACAATCATACACCTATTACATCGTTCCTAGTCTTATTTAAGCATTTCAAATGGAAAACTTTATCATATACCATATACTTCATCAAAACATGCCTAATTTCTGTCTAACTGTCATATGTACATTGTGAGATACAAATTCAATCTACATTTTCTCATTTTTCAATTCCCCTAACCTATATTTAAATTTATGACTTTTTTTTACTATTCTTCAAATCTCTTTATACAAAAGAAAAAACAAATGTTTTTTCATGTTCCCCTAAACTTGTACCTCAAACTTTACTCTCTTTCCCCAATAAATCACTATCTTACTTAAAGTGAAGATTTTTTAATAGCAAACCTCCTAAAATCCAATTAATATTATGTCTGCCTTAATTTTAAAGTCTCCTTGCAATAAATATATATATACACATAAAATTTTTATTTTTTTTATATTTAAAATGTCAGTGTATCAAATCACTTTCCAAATCTTAGCAATATTTTTCTCAATCTTTCCAAATTCTGACTTGTGGCCTTTGTCAGTAAGAGCATTGGATCTGAAAGCACTGCACCTAGATCTTAGGATCTAATGCAACTTTCTAGCAGCCACCTTTTATTTCCACTTAACTATAAAACTAGGAGTCTTAAATTGAAAACACCTTAATATTTTAATTCCACCCTTATTAGTCTATATAGTCATATAGGTCTGAACTCAGTTTAGCACCTATACATTTTGGTGTCTTTGGTTCATTAATAACCATATTCAACACTATCCTATTACTCTAGCTGGTTGTGTGTGGCAATATGTACAGTGAGTTTTGCCTATTTTAATAACAGTTATAAGCAAGCATAAGAAATGGTGATCATGTGATGTTTATTGGCTTAAAAACCAATCCTGTCTAGTAGTATATAGTGGCTATGATTATTAAAGAACCAAAGACACCAAAATGTATAGGTGCTGAACTGAGGTCAGACCTATATGACTATGTAAGCTAATGAGCTTGGATTGAAAATATTAGGGTGTTTTCAATTTAAGACTCATAGTTTTGTAGTTAAGTGGAGATAAAAGGTGGCTGCTAGAAGGTTGCATTAGATACTAAGATGTAGGTGCAGTGCTCTTAGATCCAAGGCTTCTCACTGACAAAGGCCACAAGCCAGAAACTAGTCTGGGGATATTAGATGAGTAGGCACTAGATGAGAATTTTATGCATAAGCCTTCTGGCATCCATTGATTACTCTAGCTTGCTGTGTATGGCAAAATGTATAGTGAGTTTTGCCTGTTTTAATAACAGTTATAGGCAAGCATAAGAAATGGTGATCATGTGATGTTTATTGGCTTAAAACTGATAAAAGAAGCAAATGTTTCTACTACAATATGCTTTCCTTATATAAAATGAATCACTGATTAAATAAAATGGGTGCTGAGATACTATGACATAAAGACAATATTCTTTCACTGAATCAAATGGTATTTTAACAAAATCTAAGAATTTGATTCTATTAGAAGCATTACCAGATCTCATGTATCATGCATCAAACCACACACATAGGAAAAAACAATTAATGTATAAATACTAGAATAGTTAAACATATTAATGCAGTAAAACTTTATTATATATTTAACACATACCTCTGTGTTCTGGCCATCACATAGATTTCTCAGATACTAAAATCATAGTCAAAGAGTATTTATGGATTTAAATTAAGAAAAAATAAATTGCCAAACAAATATCGTGAAACAATAACATTACTATTATCATATGGAAGAGTTCTTCAGAGAAATAAAAGAAAACCTCCGAAACTTAGGCCAAACTTATTCAACAATCATATAATACAATTATTATCTTTGCAACGGCCATATGATTGTATTTTACTCATTGAGAAAAAGTGCTATCCTGTTGAAAAATTGATATTTTACTTAATCACAGTTGCTTCTAAAAATAAGATCTATATATACATTCACATTTAATTGTATAAAAAGAAGTCAGCATAATAAAACATATAAAGAAAGCAATTGATGGGATTTAAATTTCATTCAACATAAAAGTCATTAAAAGACAAAAAAGCCTGTATGATTTACTACTGAGGTATGGTTGTGGACTTGAGAATTAATGCTCATTGGATCATGTTTAGAACTCAAACATTATATGACCTCCTAAGCAGCAAATCAATAAATTATTTTTTATCAATTTAAGATTTGTACTCTAGTTTACACTGTTAAAAAAATCATTATCACATTAAACATTAATGAGAAATGTTGAATGTTTATATATCATTTACTAATCTATAAAGTATAAATATATACGATATAAAGCACACATGGGCATAAGTGCGTTATAATATATATTCATAAGTTTAAGACTTATAATTATTTAATAATTATAATGTTAATATATATCCACACAATGTATGAGTTGCTAAAATTGATATTAATAGCAGATATTTTTCTCGATCTGCTTTTTAAACTTCAAAAGCTGATGTTTGTGTGTGTTTAAATAAATATGTGAACACTCATGCACAGACTCGAATATATAAAGATATAAAAAACAATAACTTCTATTTAACATCTCCTAAAAAATTATTACTTATTAAGTAGACTATGGCTAGTATATCAAAGTAAACTGATAAATACCTTCGCGATTCAAATGGCTTCAATATACGCACACATACTTTATTATATTTATTTGTATTAATGATCAAAAATAAAACATAAAAGTGCTATTTTATTCTGAATTTTAAAAGAAAAACAAAATCAAAAACCTTTCTAAATAATTAAATTTTTTAATGTAATTTATATATTCCACTTTATAAATAATATATTGAAAAATTAAGATTCGTTTGATATAAATTTTTAAACATTTGAACGTTATTATCAAGTTCTTAACGACAGATTCTTTTCAGACGTTAAGCATGAGGATAGCACTTGTTAAGAAATGAATTGCCAAGCCTGTTTTGATTAATGAAGTATGTTTTCTATTTATTAAAAAAAAAAAAAGATCTAGAGAAGCTTGGCCTACAAATCCAGACAAGTGTTGACTTGTTGTTAGTATGAGTGGCTGATCGAGTTTCTTTCAAACTTTCATTCATCTTATGAATCTAAGAACTAGACTTAGCCTTCTTGGAATAAATAGGCTGCTGGGCTCTGCTTGACTCATTATCACCCACAACAAACAAATTCAAACTGCTTTAGCTTAAGAGAAGTGACAATGTGAGAGGGTATAAACCTTCAAACAAAATCCTGGCCTTGGGATTCTAGTTTGACCAGCAATGCTTCACTTATGTTGAAATAACTGTTAACCAGGTCATAATGAGGCCTAGATGGCCTGAGGTCAATCGGCAACCTATTTTCTATTATGAATGATTGTCTGAGCTTGGACTTTGGTCATTCAATGCTGCTGAAAAATCATGCTGCCTGACGCCAAAGGTTTTAACTTGTAAGATGACTTCTAAACTATTGCTTGTCTTCTTTTAAGCAATGATCTCTAGAAGAACAAGTATGGAATCTTTTCAAGCAGCTAAGACTCAGTCTAATACTGAAACAATAGAAAAACAAAGATACCGAATAGGAGATAAGCTTCGCAATTCTACAATGCCTATAAAGGCGCTGTCAATCAGTAATTGTTATTCAAAACATCCGATAGCAGTTAGGGTAATGATCTCGCCTGTTAATAACTGAATCTAAGGTTAAATAAAATTACAAAAGAAAACAAAAAATAAATAAATACAGTAATAATACGAAGCTGTTTACAACGATAAATATTGCAATTTATTCGCGTAACTTTTATTTTTAATCATCCTGTACAAATATTTTTTAAATATGTGAGTCAGTGTATGTGTGTGTGTGTGTGTATAGGCGTAGCTTAAATTTAGATTAACTTGTAATAATATCAAAGACACCGAAAAGAGGATAAGCTTATAAAAATATTTGTATATAAGAATAAAAGCATAGTGGTTAGTATGTCTGCAACCCTAAACATGGGGTTCGAATTTTGGATTGTGAACTTTGGAAATTTTTTCAGTTCACAAGAATTCATAGATTTTTTTTTAACTCGGTCAACTCTTAAGTACTTTAACAAGCGATCCAATGTAGATCAGTGTATGGGCATTGTTTTCTAGAGGGTTAATGCCCCAGAGTAAGCTAATTTGATCAGATGAATATTAATATCTTAATGTAAAAACAAATCTATAGATATAATAGAATGCAGTTTTCATCATTGATCAATATGTTATTGAACAATAAGTATGCCACTTGCAAATGTACATTCAAGCTTTAATTTAACATTACTTTTATAATATTTAAATACATGTATTTAATGTAATTACAAGGGACTGGCATTCAGACTTTTAAACTACCAATAGTTATCCAATCTATCTTGTATAACTGATACACATTGCTCACATACATGTGGAAAAAAGATCTCCCATGTACATATTTCATGCTGTATCAACACTCATTAGTTGGTCCAGATCACTATCTTCCACCTATATGTACAATTATTGCTCAACTTATATTAAGATAGCAAATCTTCAAACTTTAATAGACAAGTTTCAATTTTTTTCACCCCCCCCCAACTCTTCAGCCATGCATATCATGGCATTTCATCCTCAGATGTCCAATGATATGTATGGCTGAAGAGTTGGATAATGGAAAAGATTGAAGCTTGTCTATTAAAGTTTGAAGATTTGCCATCTTAATATAAATTCAGCAGTGATTGTATATATGTGTGGGAGCTGCTAAATTGGACCAACTGATGAGTGATGCTCTAGCATGAAATATGTATCTAGTAGATCATTTATCTTTTTTATGTGTATGTGATCATGTGTATTTGTTATATAATATAAATTGGGTAGCTGTGGGGTGTTTGAAAGTCTGACCTCAAGGTTCTCATAATTACCTTATTTTTATAACTATAAAATTATTGATTATTAAAAAAGAATAAAAATGCCAAAATAGTCATAAATTTTTACTAATCATTTATTAGACTAGAAATTATCCAATAATATGTTTATGATTATATTCTTCCACAAGATAATAAAAGTGGATAGAAACCAGTCCCTATCTTGCATGATAGTGATATAGTGAAAATTGCATTGTAGAAATATTATTCATTATTGAATAATCTCTAGTCTAATAAAAATTTTTAATATAATTTCATTAAATGATTTGTGTCTAAATTGTGAGAGAAGCATATTTGGCACTTATCAATTAAACTCTAGTAATTTACTATCTATCTATCTATCTATCTATCTATCTATCTATCTATCTATCTATCTATCTATCTATCTATCTATCTATCTATCTATCTATCTGTCTGTCTGTCTGTCTGTCTGTCTGTCTGTCTGTCTGTCTGTCTGTCTGTCTGTCTGTCTGTCTGTCTGTCTGTCTGTCTATCTATCTATCTACCTACCTACCCACCCACCCACCTATCCACCTATCTATCTATCTATCTATCTATCTATCTATCTATCTATCTATCTATCTATCTATCTATCTATCTATCTATCTATCTATCTATCTATCTATCTATCTATATGGGTGTAAGAGATTGGTGTGGGCCAACTGTTGAGTGCTGGTTCAGCATGAAATGTGCATCTTGGGGATCATACATTATTTTTATATGTCTTTGACCATATGACTTTGTTTTCACCTCTCCACAAGACCATTTCTTACCTTGTGTGAGAGTTAAAATTACACTACAGAAATATTGTCAATATATTCATCTATATCTTTTGCTAAATATATAAACTTTTCTGTACAAGAATCACTTTCAATGGCAGATTTGCTTACAAAATTGATCTAGGTATTAAATATGTTTTTTTTTTTAAAAAAAAAAAAAAATGTAGATATTGAATCATTGCATGAGATTTTTTAATATAGTACAATTAGAATAAACATATAAAATAACAAGAATGAATATATAAAATTTCAAATAGAAATACATATTAGCTAGCTGTCCAGATTTATTATATATATCATTGAATAAGTTCAGTTTTAACCCTTAAACCGCTAATTATATTATTGGTTGTATGAGGTAAAAATCAAATCTTTTAATTGGCCAACTCACAAACTGAAGACAAAGCCTATTGTTAAAACATATTCACCTATAATATTAAATTCAACTCAGATACGTTTATAAAAAGTATATTACTAATTTTTCAGGTTATGTAAGAGAACGAAAGTTCTTTCAAAAATAAATTGCTATTTATTTATTATAAAATATATTCAATTTCGGCAAATATTAAGCGAATGTCTAAACAAAAAAGTGATGACGCAAACGCTTTTTTTCAATGTTACGTTATTGAAAAGTATAGATTTCTTTTTGCTAAATCTTAAATATTTTTACTAAAATCTTCAATATTTTTCGAAAATAATTTTGTTTTTTTAGTTTATTTTTTAAAAATTCTTTTAATTTCTCAAATTATACTGTTTTAAATACTTAAATCACATTCGAAATGAAAATATCAGCGTTTTTCTTTATTTTCTTTGATCAGGCGGATTCTTTGTTATTTCCAGCCAATTAGAATGTCTTTTTCAGCTGAGAGCTCGCTGACAACCAATGACTGACAATGTTCTTTCTTTGTTTAGGTTTAAATGCGGTTTTTTTGATTTTTTACTTGTAAAATAATTCGGAAGAGGGCACCATCTTACAGAACTTTTAAAAACCTAGTCAAACGAATATTTTAGCATAAGAACTGGCAGAGTTAGAGTGATGTCAGATGTCGACGAGAGGCCTCATAAGAGGCGGGAAAAGGGTTAAATAGAAATAAAATGAAGATGTTATATCTTCAATACTATTATTTATAAATAAATAAAGATATTACATCACAATTTTTTGTAGAGTTACAAATGGCTAACCAATTTAAGGCAATTGATGTTCACATCACCCAGGTATGACCCTTTATTTGTCTGTAGTGTTATAATATATATATATATTGTAACGATACGGAGAAAGCGACTTCACGTCAACTGCACTACAGGGCGCCATCTAGGCATTTGAACCTAGAAAAATTTATAAAGTAGGCAGATACGTAAGTAAAAAAAAAAAAAAATTTTTTTTTTTTTTTTTTTAAATTTTGATTTCGGTCGTTAGCCCATGTCACTAGCTCAGTGGAATAGCAGAGATTTAATAATATCATTTACTAGTATATAAAAGAATAAAGTAAGCCACTGCCAGTAATTATCATACAAACAGATTTTTTATGCACATATATATAAGGTTTAAAATTATTTTAGTGATTTACATTTAAACATTTATCATTATTTTTAACTTTGATTTTACTTTAATTTACATTGAGTTACTATTATATTATAAATTTACATTTTTAATCAAGTTCGCACAGATGGGCTTATAAACCTGTTTAATATGTTGCTATAGATCGGTTACATAGATTTCAACGGTCAAAAACATTTCAAAGTAAACATAAACGATCAAAATACAAAATTATTGATTACTGACAATTGCATAGGGAATTATAAGAAACCCTCTAGTATTCATCGTAAGATACTTGCATCGTCACCAATAACTTAAAGGACATCCGAATAAATACATTAGAGACACTCACCGTAAGGTATCATTATTTATCGAATGTCTATATATTTTGATCAAATATGAAAACCCAAAACATACCTAACCGATAACCAATCTATGCAAGCATCTATAAACAACTTAAATTTAATAGTTTTATTTAGGATCGAGCCTGAATCGACTACATAGATTTGCATTTGAAAATAAAATATTCTATCCCTACTTAACCTTAGGCAACACATTTCGCAATCAACCGGTGCCAATCCATCTGATACATTCATGTATTCAATGTAGCATGATACGACAACACAACTATATTGTCAGGAATGTACATCTGAACAATATGTAGAAATAGAAACGACATTGACTCTCCACCCACAGGGATGTGACATCTATGGGCAAGTAGATCAATAAACTAAAAACTCCATAGGAATGGGCTGCGGTATTCTGCCGACTTACAAACCCATCCATAGGCAAACAGAGGGTGTGTGGCGTATATCTATAATCCTGCCCGTAGCGGATCTCATATTACACCTACTAATTACATAAATATATCCAATCCATTGAACCAATTCAACTACGAAATGAACAACCCAAGATTACCCTCCCTTAATATATCTTTACAAATCGATACAGCCATTCACGCCCGACTTAAGTTTAACATTTTTTTATAATTTATTTAACGGAAAACAGAAATCATAATAAAACTTAAAGAACAAAATTAAATAAATAAATAAATAAATGGAAATGATTTTACAAATTAAATACATTAAATAAAATTATAACTAATTAATACAATAATGTTGGTCAGGTAGAATAATATTGAAATCATTTAAATCTGGAAAGTTTTTAATTTACTGTTCATAAATTTTAAAGTCTTACGGTTATTGAAATAGTTCATCTTCGTATAGTCCTTGCCGTTTGCATGTGAATTCCCACGTCGTCCGAAGATTCGTATCCGGTTGATCGATTTATTTATCCTTTGGAGATTTTTATTTTTTTTTTTTTAGTGTAATTGGTCCTCAATGAAGAAACGATGGCCCATTTTTCTTCCTTTCTTACAGAACTGAAGGGATTGAAGCTGTGCGTCTTTTTCAATCCCCCCAGCACTAACACCTAGCTGTTACATCGTCAATAATCAATCACTCCTCATTCACTAACTACCAAGCTTTCCAAAACCTGTCCTTTTTATATTAATGTCAAGGATTGAATTAACATTGCGTCATGGAGTGATGATTCTTTCGCTGAGGTCCGATTTCCCAAATGGATTTCTTTCATTGGCTAATCAGTTTCTATTGTTTTTTTTCTATCTGACTGAGGTTATTACATTTAAATGCTCAAGGCTGGTTTTAATTTAACTAATTAACAATCATTTCCATTTCTAATTAATTACCCTGTTTTCCAAATCAAAAATATATTTCAAGACAAATTTAAAGATATAATTTCATCTCCAAATCTTTTTAAAATTTAGTTTTAAAAAATACCTTTTTCTTTAATAAAAATTTTATTTTAATAATTTTTCATTATCTGTGCGACTTAATATATAAGAGTTTAAGACGATATTTTAATTTCAATTTTTAATTTTTAAAGAAAGTTTTTAAATGCGAACTTTTTATTTTAACTTGTTTAATAATATATATAAAAAAAAACAATGTAACGAACGTCTGTGCTCGTTACATATCAGTAAAGTTACTTAAAAAAAAAATGATCAAAAAAAAAATATTTTACTTAGGGTTAGTAATTACGGTATTAACAAAATTTACAAACATTCAGTTAATAATTTTACAAAAAACTATATACAAAAAGAAAAAGAAAATGTTGACCATCGCCTACCTAAGGACCATTTACGTTAACACCCCTCCCCCCGAGAATTCTATTTTATTTTATCCATTTGATTTCTACTTACGGCATGACAAACAAATTATTTAACTTATTTAGGAAGGTTGCATTGAGATAAATATGTTCCAAGATAATGGATTTATACGTGTATAACTACCACCAACTTATTTATGACTGATTGAAATGCATAAATAGGATTACACTGACGTAAATTCCCAACGGTACTCATCGTAAGGTACCACATTTCGATCATAAACTTCCGTGGCTGTGCGCCTATACACGTTAACGCATAAATATATATTAACAAAAAAAGACATATCCAATGCAACCTTTTGATTTTCTTTTTAATTTACAAACATTAGTTTTAAAATTATTTATACTTTCTTTTATTTAATATATATGCGCAATTTCTTGCTGGCAGTGCTTTTATAAAATTTAAAAATATCCGACTTATGTAAACAGATAAAACATTTCATTTTGATAAAATTTGCTCAGGGTATATGTTGTTTATTAAAGATCGGCCCCAGATTGGAAAAGCCAGTTGTAACGATACGGAGAAAGCGACTTCACGTCAACTGCACTACAGGGCGCCATCTAGGCATTTGAACCTAGAAAAATTTATAAAGTAGGCAGATACGTAAGTAAAAAAAAAAAAAAATTTTTTTTTTTTTTTTTTTAAATTTTGATTCCGGTCGTTAGCCCATGTCACTAGCTCAGTGGAATAGCAGAGATTTAATAATATCATTTACTAGTATATAAAAGAATAAAGTAAGCCACTGCCAGTAATTATCATACAAACAGATTTTTTATGCACATATATATAAGGTTTAAAATTATTTTAGTGATTTACATTTAAACATTTATCATTATTTTTAACTTTGATTTTACTTTAATTTACATTGAGTTACTATTATATTATAAATTTACATTTTTAATCAAGTTCGCACAGATGGGCTTATAAACCTGTTTAATATGTTGCTATAGATCGGTTACATAGATTTCAACGGTCAAAAACATTTCAAAGTAAACATAAACGATCAAAATACAAAATTATTGATTACTGACAATTGCATAGGGAATTATAAGAAACCCTCTAGTATTCATCGTAAGATACTTGCATCGTCACCAATAACTTAAAGGACATCCGAATAAATACATTAGAGACACTCACCGTAAGGTATCATTATTTATCGAATGTCTATATATTTTGATCAAATATGAAAACCCAAAACATACCTAACCGATAACCAATCTATGCAAGCATCTATAAACAACTTAAATTTAATAGTTTTATTTAGGATCGAGCCTGAATCGACTACATAGATTTGCATTTGAAAATAAAATATTCTATCCCTACTTAACCTTAGGCAACACATTTCGCAATCAACCGGCGCCAATCCATCTGATACATTCATGTATTCAATGTAGCATGATACGACAACACAACTATATTGTCAGGAATGTACATCTGAACAATATGTAGAAATAGAAACGACATTGACTCTCCACCCACAGGGATGTGACATCTGTGGGCAAGTAGATCAATAAACTAAAAACTCCATAGGAATGGGCTGCGGTATTCTGCCGACTTACAAACCCATCCATAGGCAAACAGAGGGTGTGTGGCGTATATCTATAATCCTGCCCATAGCGGATCTCATATTACACCTACTAATTACATAAATATATCCAATCCATTGAACCAATTCAACTACGAAATGAACAACCCAAGATTACCCTCCCTTAATATATCTTTACAAATCGATACAGCCATTCACGCCCGACTTAAGTTTAACATTTTTTTATAATTTATTTAACGGAAAACAGAAATCATAATAAAACTTAAAGAACAAAATTAAATAAATAAATAAATAAATGGAAATGATTTTACAAATTAAATACATTAAATAAAATTATAACTAATTAATACAATAATGTTGGTCAGGTAGAATAATATTGAAATCATTTAAATCTGGAAAGTTTTTAATTTACTGTTCATAAATTTTAAAGTCTTACGGTTATTGAAATAGTTCATCTTCGTATATTCCTTGCCGTTTGCACGTGAATTCCCACGTCGTCCGAAGATTCGTATCCGGTTGATCGATTTATTTATCCTTTGGAGATTTTTTTTTTTTTTTTTTAGTGTAATTGGTCCTCAATGAAGAAACGATGGCCCATTTTTCTTCCTTTCTTACAGAACTGAAGGGATTGAAGCTGTGCATCTTTTTCAATCCCCCCAGCACTAACACCTAGCTGTTACATTGTCAATAATCAATCACTCCTCATTCACTAACTACCAAGCTTTCCAAAACCTGTCCTTTTTATATTAATGTCAAGGATTGAATTAACATTGCGTCATGGAGTGATGATTCTTTCGCTGAGGTCCGATTTCCCAAATGGATTTCTTTCATTGGCTAATCAGTTTCTATTGTTTTTTTTTCTATCTGACTGAGGTTATTACATTTAAATGCTCAAGGCTGGTTTTAATTTAACTAATTAACAATCATTTCCATTTCTAATTAATTACCCTGTTTTCCAAATCAAAAATATATTTCAAGACAAATTTAAAGATATAATTTTATCTCCAAATCTTTTTTAAAATTTTGTTTTAAAAATACCTTTTTCTTTAATAAAAATTTTATTTTAATAATTTTTCATTATCTGTGCGACTTAATATATAAGAGTTTAAGACGATATTTTAATTTCAATTTTTAATTTTTAAAGAAAGTTTTTAAATGCGAACTTTTTATTTTAACTTGTTTAATAATATATATATAAAAAAAAACAATGTAACGAACGTCTGTGCTCGTTACAATATATATATATTGTACTGGTCAGTTTGCATAATTCATATAACCAGACTTGGAATTCTAAACCGAGTACATCGAGTCAGATCATGTGCAAGATATATAAGTCAGGGACATTCTCCAACTCTGCCCTACAGGTTCAAACCTAATTCTCTTTACTTATATAACGATATATAAATATGCCATTGCATTCATTTAAAATAAAAACTAAGTTCGCAAATAAAAATAAATTTACTAAATATCTAAAAGCTAAAAAAAATTAAAGAGTTGTAAACGTATATATATATATATATATTCGCACAGATGCAAAACTTTAAAAATATATTTTTTTAATAAATAAAAGTATTTGAACGTACTTTGTTATAAAAAAGTACAAGATTTAAAAATAAAATATTTTTGTAAATGGAAATGATTGTTTTGTAAAGTAATTGAAAAGCAAGATAGTCCTTGGGCTCTTGTATAATTAAAAAGTCTGATGAAAGATAGATAAGAAAATAAAGAATTAGCTTGTCCAATGGAAGCACCAAGCCTCAGCTTGGACCCTAATGAAAAAATGGAACAGTAAAGTTTTTGTTTGTGGAATCTATAGGAGTATTATAAAAGGAAAACAATTCAAATTAAGACAGTTTCCTGACAGTTCCAACTTAATTATGTGAGAAGTAGGATAAGACGCACTTGTCGTTCTCTCTCACTTATTTTAAAAATGAAATGACTGTGATACCAGAATGGAACCAGCTAAGGCTACCTCCAGAATATCAGACTGGTCTTCCATTAAAGTCTTCATGGGAATTGACAACAGGAACCATGACTCTTCTACTGTAAGCTATTGAACTTAACAATTTCAAAATGTAAAAATAATTAAGAACTTTCGTTCAAACTTTTAAGATTCAGCTAACCTAAATTTAAAAAAATGAACTCTTATCTGATTTCCAAATTGACAATTAATATTTAAATTATATATATCTGACTTACGTTTCAAATTAATTATAAATGTTTAATTTTTACATATTTGCTTGCTAAAAAAAATCATTTCCATTTTATTATTCTTAATTGTATTAATATTTATTTGTATAAATTATTTAAATGCATAATTTAAGTTGGGTATGGACATTGCATGGATTCATTAGTGGTTGGTTTTCATATTCGATTAGGATATATAAGTCATCGATGTCAATGTGGCATCTTATGATGAATGCCATTGGGTTTCTTGTATTCCCTCTGCAATTGACATTATTGTAGACTTTGTATTTTGATTGGTTCGTTTATTTTGGAATGTTTTTAACCGTGGAATCTATGCGGCCGATCTATACTTAACATTATAAAACAAATTTTATAAATTTCATCTGTGCGAATTTAAATAAATGTTAAATTTAAGTTGGGCATGAATGGCTATATAGATTTGTAAAGTTATATTAATTAGTGAGGGGAGGGTAATCTTAGGTTATTTGTTTCATAGTTAAATTGGGTCAATGGATTGGATATATTGGTGTAATTAGTAGATGTATGAGATCTGCTATGGGAAGGATTGCATATATATCCTGCACAACCCCTTTGCCTATGGATGGGATTGTAAGTTGGCAAAAAGGACCATGGTCCCTTCCTATGGAGTTTTTATTTTATTGTTCTTCTTGCCATACACACGTAACATTCCTGTATTGGACAAGAGTCAATGTCTTCTCTAACTATACTGTTCAGATGTACATTCCTGATAGTATAGTATATTTGTGCTGTTGTATTTCCATGCTACATTGAATGCATCAATGTATCAGATGAATTGACACCGGTTTGACTGTAAACTTTTGGCCTAAGGTTAAATAAGGGATAGAATATTTTCTTTTCAAATGCAGATCTATGTAGTCTATTCATACTTGACGATTTTAATAAAAATATTAAATTCATTCATACTCAACAATCTTAAAATAATAATGTAAATTAAAAATTAATATTAAAATCTAAATAATAAAAGTTATTCCTCAAATTTAAAATGATTATATATGTGCATAAATAAATATTGTTTGTGTATTAATTACTGGCAGTGGCTTTTATTTTTTTATATATATTTAAGATACAAATTAATCAAGTTATTTATTATCTCTGCATCTCCATGAGCTAGTGACATTGGGCTAATGGTCTAAATATAAATAAAGTGGAATCTTAACTTACATATCTGCCTACTATATAAATTTTTCTAGGTTCAAATGCCTAGATGGCACCCTTGTAGTGCAGATGCAGTAAGATTCGATCTTCACTTTCATTTGGATCGTTATAATTGGTCTCCCAACTGGGGCCGATCATTAATAAACCATGAGTGCCCTGAGAATTTTAAAAATTAATCATGCCAGTAACATTTTCTTTAAAAATCAGTATATGTATGTTTTGTACTAACATAAAGTTATAGCCAGATGTTTAATAAACCTCGAGCACTTTTAAAAATAAATCATGGTCGTAATATTTTTTCTGCAATTAGTATAAATATATTTGTTGTATTGACGTGGAGTTACAGTTTGAATTTTTGTTTAAAAAGAGCTGCCAGTAAGAAAAATTGTGCATATGTAAAAATAAATGTGAAGAATAAAACGTAATAATTAATATAAATCATATTTTTTTTTTTAAAAAAAGTCTTGTTCAAAATCCAAACATTTTGACATGTCTAATTAATACTTAAAAATAAAAGAAAAGAAACTTGGAAGGGAGGGGGCAGAAATTTAGCTGGTAGTAAGGAATCAACAGTCATCTTTTTTTTAATCATTATATTTGTGTGTAATTACTGTTTTGTCTTATAGAAAAAGTTTTGTCCTTTTGAAATTTTCATATATAATCAATTTTTGTAACATAATTACTAACACTAAGTAAATTCTTTTTTTTTTTTAATGTTTTTGTTTTTTGAGAAAGTTTACTGATATGTAATGATATATAAATATGCCATTACATTTATTTAAAATAAAAACTATGTTCGCAAATAAAAATAAATTTATTAAAAATCTAAAAGCTAAAAAAAATTAAAGAGTTGTAAATGTTTTTTATATATATATATATATATATATATATATATATATATATATATATATATATATATATATATATATATATATATATATATATACTTGCACAGATGCAAAACTTTAAAAATATTTCTTTTTAATAAATAAAAGTATTTGAATGTACTTTGTTATAAAAAAGTACAAGATTTAAAAATAAAATATTTTTGTAAATGGAAATGATTGTTTCATAAAGTAATTGAAAAGCAAGCTAGCCCTTGGGCTCTTGTATAATTAAAAAGTCTGATGAAAGTCAGATAAGAAAATAAAGAATTAGCTTGTCCAGTATAGATGCAGCAAATAAAGGCCTGAATCATAACAAAAAAATGGAACAGTGACATTTTTGTTCATGGAATCCATAGAAGGATTATAAAAGGAAAATGATTCAAATTAAAACAGTTTCCTGAGAGTTCCAACTTGATTTTGTGAGAAGAATGATAAGACACACTTGTCATTCTCTCTCACTTATTTTAAAAATGAAATGGTTGTGATACCAGAATGGAACCAGCTAAGGCTACCTCCAGAATATTAGACCGGTCTTCCATGAAAGTCTTCGTGGGAATTGACAACAGGAACCGTGACTCTTCTACTGTAAGCTATTGAACTGAACAATTTAAAAATTTAAAAATAATTAAGTACTTTTGTTCAAACTTTTAAGATTCAGCTAACCTAAATTTAAAAGAATGAACTCTTATCTGATTTCCAAATTGACAATTAATATTTAAATTATATATATCTGACTTATGTTTCAAATTAATTATAAATGTTTAATTTTTACGTATTTGCTTGCTAAAAAAAAAATCATTTCCATTTTATTATTTTTAATTGTATTAATATTTATTTGTATATATTATTTAAATGCATAATTTAAGTTGGGTATGGACATTGCATGGATTTGTTAGTGGTTAATTATATTGTGGTTTTCATATTCAATTAGGATATATAAGTCATCAATGTCAATGCAGCATCTTATGATGAATGCCATTGGGTTTCTTGTATTCCCTCTGCAATTGACATTATTGATGACTTTGTATTTTGATCGGTTGTGTTTATTTTGGAATGTTTTTAACCATGGAATCTATGCAGCCGATCTATACTCAACATTATAAAACAAATTTTATAAATTTCACCTGTGCGAATTTAAATAAATGTTAAATTTAAGTTGGGCATGATATAGATTTGTAAAGTTATATTAATTAATGAGGGTAGGGTAATCTTAGGTTATTTGTTTTGTAGTTAAATTGGGTCAATGGATTGGATATATTGGTGTAATTAGTAGATATAGTATGAGATCCACTACGGGTAGAATTGCATATATATGCCGCACAACCTCTTTGCCTATGGATGGGATTGTAAGTCGAAAAAAAGGACCATGGTCCCTTCCTATGGAGTTTTTATTTTATTGTTCTTCTTGCCATATAGACGTAACATTCCTGTATTGGACAAGAGCCAATGTCTTCTCTAACTATACTGTTCATATGCACATTCCTGACAGTATAGTATATTTGTGCTGTTGTATTTTCATGCCACATTAAATACATCAATGTATCAGATGGATTGACACCACTTTGACTGCGAACTTTTGGCCTAAGGTTAAATAAGGGATAGAATATTTTCTTTTCAAATGCAGATCTATGTAGTCTATTCATACTCGATGATCTTAATAAAAATATTGAATTCATTCGTAATCAACAATCTTAAAATAATAATTTAAATTAAAAATTAATATTAAAATCTAAATAATAAATGTTATTCTTCAAATTTAAAATGATTATATATGTGCGTAAATAAATATTGTTTGTGTATTAATTACTGGCAGTGGCTTTTATTTTGTTATATCTATTTAAGATACAAATTAATCAAGTTATTTATTATCTCTGTGTCTCCATGAGCTAGTGACATTGGGCTAATGGTCTAAATATAAATAAAGTGGGATCTTAACTTACGTATCTGCCTACTATATAAATTTTTCTAGGTTCAAATGCCTAGATGGCGCCCTTGTATTGCAGATGCAGTAAAATTCGAGCTTCACTTTCATTTGTATCGTTATACTTATGATTAGCAATACTGATAATACAAGTCATATTTAATTATTTTCAGCCAGCAGCTCAGCGGTAAAACAAAAAGACTCTAATTGGCAACTGGCCAGATCTATACAATATTATTGATAATAAATTGTTTATATCTTTGGGATACGTATAAATCTAATGTGCATATATATATATATATATGTGTGAGGGGGGGAAAGCATAATTAATAGTATAGGCAATGACTCCAGAGTAAGATTGTAAATATATTTAATAATACACATATTATGCGTTAATAGACATATATTACATTTAAATATAAATATTAGCCTCGCATTACAACATTTACAGATTTGATATGTATATTAAAAACAAGTATATTTTTTAAATAAATTTAATTACAGGGTGGTCTTATATGTATATTTAAGCAGATATGATTTTAACATTTATGAATAGTGCTATTTCATTGGTATGCCACTAATTCTTTATTATTGCATTAATGAAGTAAAAGGGGATTACAGTAATTTAATTGAATAATATACTATTTATTATCAGCCTAATGTTACAAGCGAATATATATGAGTTTTTATAAACAATCATTTAACCTGGGAATAGATTATCAACATTTTATATATGCAATTAGTGATTGCGTTAGGAAATTATACATTGATAAAGATTTGAGATTTCAGATGGAACATAAGGGAAAGGTATACTGAGCATTTTAATTATCCAAAATGGGATACTAATGCATTAATCTATAGATCTCAATATACAATTTAGCTATAATAACATTTAAATACATTTACATCAGCTCAAGTGATCACAACGTCAAACTACAGAATAGTCTAGGCAGGGTTTGTTACAGAAATAATAGTGTAGAGTAATGGTGGTACTAATGTATGGGCTGTTTTTATATTAACAAAATTCACTTACAGGATATGATGGTGTGATTATGAGAGTAGCGAATGAAAGTATGATTTTTGGTTCGTATTATATGAGACCGACTTCCCACACTCCAAGTTTATGGAGATCAGTCATGAGAACAAAAAAATATTCAGTCTACATTGGATTGCACTGATAGTGCAAAAATCCTATTATAAATCAGGCTCAAGGTCCAGGATCCTTTCCCCTATCACAGACTGGAAGTGACAAATGAATGGCTCAGGTTTTTTCCAATGCCTCCTTTGGACAAATAACACATAATTAGGAAATAGACTGACATTAGAAATGCTTGGACAATATATATAACAATTATTTCTGGTGCTTAAAGTTAACCCAAAATATTAGTTATTCCTTTTTTTGATGGTATGATCAAATTATTTAAGCTGACTTAATGAACCTTATGACACGTATTTTTGAAATAAAAGATTGATTCATCACTTTAGTAGTTTTCTTTTCTTTTACTAAATTTAAAATATAGAACTCAATTTTTCTCCACTCTGTGCCATCTAATTTTAACTTTAACAATAATAATATATTAAGAAAAAATCACATTTTAAAACTTTCCATCTCAGCAAATGTAACAACTTTATGATAAACAAGTTAATTAATTAAATGATGCTCCTTCTTTTTAAATAACAGGAGACTTAGCTAAATTTAAACACATTTGCAGAGTTGGAGAATAAATTAATGGCATATTATTTGAATGAAATAAAAAAATACATATAATTAGATAGAAAATCAAGGCCACACCATTTTAAAATAAGAATTTTGCAAGGCTAATAAAAATTATATGATTAATTTATAAAGAATCATGGAAAGTGGATTAAAGATCACTACATAGGTAAGTTACTTTTATAAAAATGTGCAATTAGTTTACATTAAATTTTAGTTACAATGAATATACATAAAATATAGAAGATAAAGGTGAGGCAGCATTATTACCTTCATAATATTTTTGTGAGTCCAGGCTAGTGTAACAGTTCATTATTTTGACATGGTCAGAAATTAATGTCAGGTAGCAAGCTTTTCTAGATCAAGTTCAGAGCACAGTTAAATAGTTTAAAGTTTTATTTAAGTTCAAGAAGCATTTCTATAGAGAGAGAGTGTTTCAGGAATGGCCAAAGGAAAGGCATGATGGTTTACTCCTAAATCATGTCTATGGTAATGGATGGCATAAAATTGTTTAAATAAGCTCTTTTTTAAAAAAACTAAAGCTTCAGACTAAGCTAAAAACAAAGCAGACTCAGATTCAGATTTTGAAATTTTTTATCTGATTCATGAATCCTTATCAATCCAATTTTTGCACTATTTATACAATTTTTTGGAATGTTGCAATACACTTACTTTCAACTTGTGGCCTGAAGTGATATATAATTTTGATACAATAGCTAATTTTCTATAGCAAGTGCATCTTTGTTTCATAAGAAATTTAAGATAATCCAATCAGTCTGAAAAATTCTTGAATGATTGTTTTAAATTCTATTTTAAAATTTGTAAAGATAGATTAATTAAATGTTAATGGAAAAGTGACTTTTATTCATAGCACTTTTGATATATTTAACTTACACTAATCAATTTCCCCCCTTTTTTCTTTGTTTTAAATTTTATGGTAATGTTTTTTTAGAAATTCCCAACCGATTGTGTTATCTTGTACTGCCATGATGAATAAAATATATAAAACTTTACATACATATTTTCAATTAATTCATATATATTATAACAGTAAGAATTATCTCTCCACATAACAAAATTTAGAACGCAAGCAAAATACACTAAAGCTGATCGAATCCAGATGCCGGAATCCAGAATCTGACCAACATTCAATCCTTTCATCTCTGCTCAATGATCTAATACCCTATGGACGATATTTCTCAACTTACACAGACATTCAAGTTAACCATGATCCGGAAGTCACCCAGGGTAAAACAAGAGACTCATAAATTAACTAACTTAACCTGATTTGGTCAGATATACACACATATGACTAAGTGATTAATTATGGAACCTAATAGAATGATCTACATATAGATAAAATGATGTATGTGCAAATAAATCTAGAGGTGGATAAAATGAACTCACAGACAATAAAATATGAACACGAGTTATATTTTAAATATTATTAATTTAATAAAACAATAACAAAAGATATCAAAACCAAAATACATATGATTATGTCATAAGAGCATGAGAGGTTACGCTCACAGGCGTTGCATAACTAATGAGATTAATGTTACATATTGTCTCATTTTAAGTGTTCAATGAAGTGTGGTGTGGTATTAAAGTGTATGCCTGTATTAATGTATCAAATTTCTAGCTCTTGTGTAGTCTGCTAAATCATATGAAACTTTATAGCCAAAGTTATATAACAAACTTAATAGCACTCCTATGGCATCTATCTATACAAAGTTAAGTCGAGCACATAATTAGGCTCAGAGATACACAGGCTAGCATGTTAACCTAGATTAGGATATACACTGATGCTATATAAGCATTTAATATAAAGGGAGAGAAAACTGTTTTATTATAGTTTTACCTATGTAGTCTATGGCACATATTAAAATATTAACCAACTTTTTGCTAGTTATGGCTAAAAATGTGACTGTTTGATGTCGGCTTCCCATCGTTCAAATCCCGTCATTTTTAATGCTATGGTAAATATTTTACCATCATTTGAAAGGTTATAAAAAGTTCCATAAGATGCTGCCCTCTCTTGAATTACTTTGTAAGTAAAAAATCAATAAAACTGGCAGTGAATGTCTAACAAAGGAAAAAGGCTGTCTTTTCTTGAATCTGATTGGCTGTTAAATTTCAACAACAAAGAAAATGGTTGTCAATAACTAAATTTCTTTTCTTTCATTTCAAAAATGATAAACAAATGTTTTAGACTATTTTAAAAGTATTTTTTGACAAATTATAAATTATTTTGATAAAATATGGTAAAAATAAAATTATTTTAGAAAAATAATTAAGTCTTTAGCAAAAATTATTTACTTTCCTGCAATGTAAAATTGAAAAAAAAATCAACTGACATCAGCAAAACTTTTTGGTTGGTGAGTAATGTTCATTTTAAATTTGCCACTATCGAATATTTTTATAATTATAAATAAAAATTTATTTTTGAAAAAACATTTGTTCACTTTCGTACCCTGACAAATTATTAATATACTTTTTACAAATGAAACTAAAGTGAATATAATGCTAAAAGATGAATATATTTTGATGCTTGAGTTTATGAATTGATGAATTAAAAGCTTAGACTTTTACCTCAGTCGGCCAATAAAATAATCAGCAAAAAAGGGGCATTATTTATGGGCTTCAGCCTGACAGGCTTGGTTGCCCTACATCCAATCAACTTGCTTTGAATAGGAACATTAATTGTTCAGGGAGTCAGATAAGCACTAATTATAAATAATTTAGATCCTTGTGCCCTAGTTCTAAAAGAGTGTGCTTTACCAGAACTAAGTGGATAAGTATGACCTCTGCCAGCAACTCATCAAGAATCATGCAGCAAGCATATAATTGTACATTGCATACGTAGTAAGGACAACTTATATATATATATATATAACGCAAATATGTAAAATTATATTAGCATGCCCTAAAAATAGATAGCATCTATTTGCATATCTATACAACCCAGTTCTCAAATTTAGTATTTCAAATATACTATTTAGGGACTAAATTAATTAGTAACCTAGTTTAAGATTATCACCTGCATCTCAACATATATAAATCTAAGGAGGACAAAGCATATTTGAGGGATACTTACAAATAAAACATTAAAATATGCTTAGAGAATAACTCTGTGGCTAGTTCCTATGATGTATGAGTTACATATATAAATAGTTATAATTTATAACTAGAGTTAAGCAAACTACAATTTTAACTAGAGAACGACTGATTATTATAATATTAATACCCAAAAATTAATCAGTAAAAATAAAAACATGATCTTGAAACAGCAAATGAAAAATTAATAATTCAATTATTTAATATTTATTATAGCGAAGATATGAAATTATCTTCACAGATCGATAAGCTAAAATTATACTTATAAATACTCATGGTTTCAAGTTATTTGTCATATTAAATATATATAATATTAAAATGATAAAATTATAGAATAAATTGAATAGATTACAAATAGGCATAAAAGACCGCCGAAAATTATACATTTAGTTTAAAAAAGATTATTAGAGTTTTACATTTTAACAGAGAATTCAATATCACAAGTTTTACAATCAGACAATATTTAAACATTAGCATTTAACAGTTTTCTTTGCAGATTTTAGAAAAGGTATTTGGAAAGGTAGATTTAAGAAATATCTAGCTTTTAAAATAAGGAATTGAAACTCACAATTTATGAACAGAGCTCTGAGTCAAAATTTATCAATTTACCAGTTTGTTGTCTTCATTGCAGTTCTAGGCAATTGGGAAGATAATAAGTTGACACATTTGGCAATGATTTCAAGTTAATGGAGGTTTTTCCACAGGCTGCTTTGCTGGAATATGGCATTACGTTATACCAGACCAAAGTTCTTTCCATCCCCAGCAAGGAGACAGGTCACCTACTTTACCCCATCATTTTAAAGGTGAAACAAATGTGGGTTCTATTTACAATTCACTTATATATATATATATATATATATATATATATATATAAGGATCAATCATATATATATATATATATATATATATATATATATGATTGATCCTTGGCAACAAAACTTTAAGTATTTATATCTTTCTAACTCTGACTACCTGTTTATTTTTATAAGATTGTTCACATTTATTTATTTTAGAAGAATATATTTAATTGCTAAAACTAGTAGAAAACCCATCACTTTATTTTAGAAAAATATTTTTAATTATGACAACTAATTTAGATTTTGTTTTTCTGTTTTTTTTTCATCCTGCAGTTTATTGTGACAATGCTAAAAAATTCTTCAAATTGTTATTAACATTTTAGATTTATAAAATCAAGTCCACACTATTTTAGAACTATTACATGATCTAATTTAAAAGTTGTTTACAAGAATTAAAGGTTGCTTTGATAATTACTAGAAAACTAATTTTATTACCATACCTGCAGAATAACAATGGAAATGGCTTATATACATATGCGATTTCAATAATATAACAATAAAATTGGCTAAATAATTTAAACTAAAACATTTCTTAAAGGAAAGATCTTTTAAAATGAATACATATCTAGAATATTTACATATACTATTAAATTACAGACTTACCATTCACACACACACACACACACACACACACACATATATATATATATATATATATATATATGCAATTTCACATATATAGTAATTTATGGTTGTTTAAATGGGAACCCTGAGTGGGTTTATACCTGGCATAGAAATAGGTATAGGGGGGGGGTAAAATACATGAAACAGGCAGATGTATGAAACTGACTGTTTCAATATATTATTAGTACATTAAAAGTATGTGTATATTTTGATTAAATCTATCTCTCATTGCATGTTCACGATTCTATTGATTCACTTTCTTTCCCAAATCATCAATTTATTTCTATTAAAAATGGGATTAATATTGAAGTGAAAAAAAATTATGGCTAAATAGCGAGTATGTGTACAAGCATGGAGAGATAGATTTTGAACCCTTTTAGATGTTACAATGATTATTGATACTCATGAAGCATCATCTGAACTTCAGATTATCTGCTTCAATATATATATATATATATATATATACTGAATTAAATATTTTCATGGATTGTTGTTATAATAAAGAATAGAAATAAGGAGCTGATAGCCATGTAAACAGATAATATTTTAGCTTTTGACATTGCAAAGAAATTATTAATTATTAGTAATTGACAATCTTTGAAGCTAAACAAGTTATGCTAGGAATTTTTGTTGAAGTATATATATAAATATTACAAGCATAAAGCTAAACTAGTCAATATAAAATCAATATATATATATATATATATATATATATATATATATATATATATATCTGATGTTTTAGTAGAATGACAAATACTTACCTCAAAGCTTCTTTATTCTCAAATCATAACAATGAGGACCATGACATTTAAAATCAATATTTTTTTTTCCTTTGTTATTTTCTCCTCATTGTAAAAGTCTGTTGATTAAGAAGTTTTAAAAAATACTTTATCTTCCATTAACTTTTTCCAAATATTATTACTTTTTTTAATTCACACTTTTCATTTATATAATTTAAGGAAATTAACAATATTTAGAAAAAGCTATAGGAGGGTAAAATATTTTTTAAAACTTCTTAACCAATAAAATTTGATAATAGAAAAAAAATTTTTTAAATCTCACTACATATTCTTATGATTTGGAAATAATAATCTCTGAGGCAAGTAATTGATATTGTACTGAAATGTCAGTTATTTAGCTATTATATTTGTATTACATGGAATCTTCCAGAAATAATACTATGAATTCAAATTTATCCACAAGAATATTAGAATTAATATATATATATATATATATATATATATATAATTCTAATATATATATATATATATATATATATATATTGTGTGTGTTAATTTTTTATTATATAGTGTTATTTTATATGATTTATTTATAAATTACATGAAAAAAAACCAGCATAATAGATTTTTGTTAATTTCCATTTTGGATACATTATAAATATTTTATATACTACTATTTTTTTATTATTACTAGATTTTGTTACAGTAGTGCAAAAAATGTCTATGAACCTATTTTAATTTTATTTATTATTCAATTGGTTCTGGAGTTGAGGGATTTGTGGTACAGGAGTATGAGATATGGATTGATTCAATTTTCCATTTCAAAACATTTTACCTAGTGGGAGTGATATAGGACAACAAATTTCAAATTGGTCAATTTTTTGGATTCTATAACATGTTGACAAATTTATAATTTATTTGATGGTAAACTTATGACATGTTCATTAATAATTTTAATTGCCTTTTAATAATGTAGAAAAATCTTTAATAATTTCAGTGAATTTTTTGTTGTTGTTATGATGATGATGATGATGATGATGATGATGATGATGATGATGATGATATTAAACACATTTAAAGTAATAGTAATATGATAACTTCAAATAGAATTTATAAATTTGGTGATTATAATTTATGTTATGATATCAAATATATTAATTGGAAACAAATACATTGGTCTACAAATGTACTTGAGGCAATGGATTTATTGCAAAAAATTATACAAATTTTTTTTATATGACTGAATACCCTTTTGTCATATATGTTATAATGGTCAGGGTTTATTGGAAGCATGAGTCTTACTGTATCTGCCATACAGGGTGCCACCAGTCTATTTGAACCTGAAAATTTTATATAGTAGGTAGATATGCACTGTTAAAGATCCAACTTTTATTTTATTCCGATCATCAGCCCTTGCCACTAGTTCATGAAGATGCAGAGATTTAACATTAAACTTGTTTAAAAGAAATATATTATTATTAAAAAAAAAGAAATAAGCCACTGCCAGTAATAACACACAAAAACATTTATTAACGCATATATATAAATATTGAAAATTGAGGAATGAAATTTGTTATTATAGATTGGTTATTAATTTTTAAATTTAAATTCTTTTTAAACACTCCATACAGATGGACATTTTATAAAAGTTTGTTTCATAATACTGAGTATAGATAGGCTACATAGATTACACGGTTAAAATCTTTTCAAAACAATTGTTCAATCTCAGACTAAAAGTTCGCAGCCAAACCAATGCCTGCTTCCAGATATATAGTCACAACCAATGCAATATGAATATGCTAGCATAAAACCATGCTGACAGGAATGTGCATCTGACAGCATGATATTATTTGAGGGACATGATCCTCATCCAGTACAGGAATGTGCTTCTGTCTGGCAAAGGAATCATGTATATAAAATAATTAAAAAGAAATGCTATGTATGGGGGAGAGCAGTCTCACTGCCAAATTATAGTCCCCATCCATAGAGCTAAAAAAGGATCAATGGCATAGGAAATACGTCTGTTTCCATTGCAACACAATGATTACATCTTTGAGTCATGCATTCAATTGGGCTTTGCTTTGTATGCTAAACATGCTCCACATTACATTGATATAAACACCCATATGTCACCAGAATCGACCTAACTATGAGACAAATAGGGTGAAATTAAAAACCATTCAAAATAAGCATAAATGATTAAAATATAAAGTCATTGCAGAGGGGAATCTACAAGAAACCCAATGGCATTCATCATAAGATGCCACATTGACACCAACAACTTAAAATATATTCAAATAAATACATTTTTAGATACTCAATGTGAGGTATCGAATTTACTGAACATCTATATATTTTAATCAATACGAAAATAAAAAAAAAAAATTAAACGTTAACGAATCTATGCAGTCATCTATACCCAACTTAAATTTAATGCATTTAAATAATTTAGTCAATAAATATTTAAAAAAATGGAAATAATTAAATCAGCAAACTCAAATATTTAAAATTAAACATCAATAATTGATTTTGACATCTTAAGTCAGATTAAAGTTTATTTTAAAAATTAGGTTTAGTTTGTCAAATCTTGACAAAAGTTCTTAATTACCTTTTTAAATTTTTTTAAAATTGTATAGTTTATACTTTACAGTAGAAGAGCTCATGATTCCTTGGGCCAATTCCTGTGAAGACTTCATTAGTCATAATTTCATGGAAGACTGGTATATTGTTCATATCATAGTTCTCAATCCGGAGGCTGCCTTAGATGGTTCAATCCTGGTACTATTTAATATCAGTACCCATATGATTCGGGGTCTGCAACAGTACTATTCATAATTCAACAGTCATTTCATTTGAAATAAGTGAGAGAGGGTGACAAGTGCGTTTTATTACCCTTCTTAAAAAATCAAGCTGGAACTGTTTTAATTTGAATATTTTTTCCTTTTATACCAATCGTCTGGATTCACTGAACATAGTTTCCTGTTCCAAATTTTTATTAAGGTTCGAGCGTTCGTTGCTGCTTCTATTGGACATCTAATTTTTTTGTTCTCTTATCTATATCTTTCATCTGACTTTTTATATAAAAGCCCCAAGGGCTAGTTTGCTTTTCATTTAATTTATAAAACAATCATTTCCATTTTTTGAGATTACATAGAAATCTTTTAACAAAAATATTTTATCTGTAGATCTTGTACTAAAGTACATTCAAATACTTTTTTTTTTATTTTAAAAAGAAAATAATACTTTTCAAGTTTTCATTCCATTAGTGTAATATATTATATATGTTAAACAACTTTTAATTTTCAGTTTTTAAGTTAAGTTTTTTTTTCTTTTTAATAAATCAATTTTTATTTATAATCTTTTTATTTTAATTTAAAATAATGTAACGGAATATTATATATACCGTTACAATGTCATATATCATCTAAAACATATTCTCTTTGGTTTTTAACAAATGGATTTGTATTTATAAAAGGGAACTTGGGCATCATAAATTGTTTTCAGTAATCAGGATCAAAAATATTTTTAATAACTTTATAAATTTTAGAATTATATTTAAAATCATAGAAACAATTGATTTCAAAATATATACTAGGAAGCTAAAGGACAACATATCATACAGTTCTAATTATTTGAGGTTATTTATTAAAAATAGTATTCTGATGTGTAAAATAAATTTTAGTTGTCATTAAGAATCTTGCAGCTTATGACTTCACTAATTATTTTTTATCATTCACAAAAAAGGTGCTATCCAAACTTTGCACAACTACTTTTAAAATTAGCAATTTGGTGGGTATTGTATGATAAATACTGATGACATTTTTTTGGTAGTAAAGCAATTCAAAAATAAGACAAATTTATTTGGGCATGATATTTTATTTTCTGTCATCTATAAAGAATGAACTGAAGTAGTAGCTCCAGTGCTTAGTTAGAACTTTAATATCTCATTAGAGTGGGGTATTTTTCCTGATTCATGGAAAGTTGCAAAAGATATAGTAATACCAAAATCTAGTCATAACATGGTTTCGTTCCAGATAGATCTTTTGAAACTAATTTAATACTATTCAGATGCTATTGCAAATGCTTTTCATAAAAGGATACAATTAGATCTTATTTATTTCATTTACATTTTATGTCAGAATGATTCACTCTAAATAGATTTGTAAAAGATACTACTATTGGTTTTTATTTGTCAACTTTTGCAGTATCTTGCATATTTTATCTGATATCCTAATTTTGTTTCTTATGGGTTTACAAAATAATATACATATTTTAGTATTGCTGGAATGCCTCAAGGAAATAAACATGGAGCTCTGATGTTTTCAGATTATTACTTGAATATAGAGCAATGTGCAGTTGATAATATTTTTATTTTGAAAATGATATTAAATTTTAAAAAGTATTACCAACTTTGATAATCAGAAAATCTTACAGACTAATATCAAAAGATTTTGAAATTTGTGCTAAGAAACTATATGAAAATTAATTTTGAAAAATGTACCATATTGGTCTCTAAAAACTCATCTACAAGCATGTTTAATTCACACTATTGTCAAAACAAATAGTCCAAGAAAATAATATCATATTTTAATAATAATGAAAGTATTACTAACAAATCCATTATATTGATGCAAAAAGATACAAAATAAAGGGTTTGTTTTTCAGATATTGTAAAATGTTTTTAAAAATATATGTGTTTACTTGTTTTATACATTGAGTTTACCTATTTTAGCTCACAGATCTGTAATTTGGAACTCCTGAAAATTAAATCATAAATTAGAATTGGAAAACGTGTTTTAAAACTTTTTAAAATATATTAATTATAAAATAATATATAATAAAAGATAAATTTTAATATACTTAAAAAAAGTGACATCAGTATGATATATGTGACACATTGCCAAACAACAATGTCTTCTAAGATAAAAGTAAATGATACAAGATCAAGAGATTGGTGCAATATTCCAAATTTAAAAATGAACTTTAAAGTACTTGAGCACTAATAAGACTATTTACCTTATATAACAAATACTTTAGTGTGCTAATACACTTGAACTAAATGATGTACAAACAACTCTGCAGATGCTTAGTGAATAATGTTAACTATGCATTTTTTCAGTGAAATTAAATTATTATTATTATTATTATTATTATTATTATTATTATTATTATTATTATTATTATTATTATTATTATTATTATTATTATTATTATTATTATTATTATTATTATTATTATTATTATTATTATTATTATTATTATTATTGTTGTTGTTGTTGTTGTTGTTGTTGTTGTTGTTGTTGTTCTTCTTCTTCTTCTTCTTCTTCTTCTTCTTCTTCTTCTTCTTATTATTATTATTATTATTATTATTATTATTATTATTATTATTATTATTATTATTATTATTATTATTATTATTATTATTATTATTATTATTATTATTATTATTATTATTATTATTATTATTATTATTATTATTATTATTATATAAAAATTTATATTAAATTATAAAAGTAAAATAATTATTATTTAAGATTTTAATGTCCTTCATTTATTCTCTGAAGATGTGAACTCTACACCAAATTTAATTCATTGATTTTTAAAAATAATTAATGTACAAGCTAGCATTGATATTAATAATGTGTGTAAACAGTTAGTCTTAATTATTCATAATATATTAAAATAAAATATATAAAAAATATAATTGTCATGGCATAGTATATGATGAATAGCATCCTCTTTACTGAATTTTCAATTTTTTTTTTAATAGATAAAACTAAACATTTATCAAATACAAGAAATTATGCTAAAGATAATTACTGGAAATGACTTAATCATTCAAGACTGGCTAACAGATCTTTATTCAGAAGAAACATTAAAATTATTTGCAAAAAAAATTATAAAAATATTTAATAAGAACATACTTTTAATTTGTACATTTTCCTTTAATTCTCCAAGCTGGTATTCCAAAGAACAAAGATTAGCCATTAAAGAAAAAAAAAAAATTAAAAAAAAATTAATGAAACATTAAATATTCAATATGAAAATCATTGGTTAAATTATAAAAAAAAAAAAAAAAATTATTGCAAGAAACAGATTATAAAAAAACATATAATTAATGTTGAATTCAAAATTAAAACTAAACCCAACATATTTTGGTTTCAAATAAAAACAAGTAAACTTTGTTAGGAAACCAAGTGCAAATCAAGAAATAATGCAAGATATAATTGGTGAAATTAAACAATCATTTAAAAACAAGTTAATATAATATACACTGGATTTTTATTTAACCAAGTAAATAAGGAAATAAGAAAAAGACAAAGAAATATTCAATTGAAGAAATTATAATATCATTAAAAGACATAACTTCAGATGATATTCTTGTATGGAATATACAAATGAAGTTTTAATTAGTTTGCACATTTAAATAATCAATTTCTAAAATATAGAATTTTTCCTAATGACTTTAAATGACTCCTATTAATAGACTAGATAGAAAAAATATATAAATGCATTTCAACATTACTTCTTGATATATGCATACATAATAGAGTAAAATATCATCTATCAAATAAAATGTCTAAATTTATAAATGGTTTTATTCCAAACAAATCTGTAATTTGAAATTTTCTTACCATAAATAAAATCTACTATTATAAAGTGCTGAAAATCTTGAAATCATTAAATTGAATGTCTAACTCCAATAATGTGCTGTTACTTTAAATGTTATAAATATCCATGCACTCATATGCCAGTAAGAGTTTAAAAACTTAAGTAAATCACTTAAGTTTAGAGTGCATTTCTATAAATATATCAACATTCACTTACCATGCTAAATCTGTGCTTGAGTATATTGTGTGCCTGATGTTATAATCAAATTTTGAATTCTACAAATCTATTTCAGTCATTCACTTAAGTTTGTTAAACTCTTACTGATGTGTGAATGTGCAGAGATTTATAATATTTAAAGTAATATAACATTATTGGAGTTTGACTTCCAATCTAATGATTACCATAAAAAATTATATCACTCATTCAAATAATGATATGAAATTGGATGTAATAAAGTTTGATCTCAGTAAATCATTTGATAATGTGAAGCATAATTTCATAATAGATAAATGAAGTAAAGTAACTTAAATACAAATTTCATAAATGTAATAAAATCATAGGTTTCAAATACAAAAGATTTTGTTACAAATGATACAAATCAAGAATGCCTCTTACTTCCAAATCAATGAATTTTTTAAGGAAGTCTCTTCTCACATATACTATTCAATGTTTTTATATAATTTACAATATACCATAATCAAATTATCATTTCTATCTTACAAAGATGATTGCAAAAATTTCAATCAAATATATAACCATAAAGATACTGATAATTTGCATGCAAACATTAAGCATTTTGTACAATAGAGCCTTCAAAGTAAAATGGAAATAAATCACAATAAATGTAAAATTATAACTTTTATTTGTAAGTCTAATTTCTCATACAGAGAATGCACTATAAATATAAAAAAATATAGCATGAATTGATAATTGTAAAGACTTAGGTGTTACATTCTCATCAATTGGATTATTTAATATTCACATAAATAATATTGTGAATAAAAACAATTAGCTTCATATTTTGCTACAGCAAATAGTGTTCCAATAATACAAAAATATATTTATTCAAATGATAGTAATTGGGTATTAGAATATGGTTTAGTTGTATGAAACCCATAGTAAATATTCATAAACTGCAAGTAATATATGAAAAATGTGTTAAATATGCTCACACAAATCCATTTTTATCAAAATATTAATATAAAATGAAAGAGCCATAATAGATAATAATAGAATGTTTACTAAAATTTTTGAGAAAAAAATAATTGTATTAAATATTATATCTCAATGGAGAATAACCCAAGACAATTATAATTTGAGGGTGAAAAGAAAAATTATTAGAAATAAATTTAAATCTAATTCTGCAATATTTGATTTTTTTCATGACTTATAAAAATGATATGATGAAATATTTATTTATTAACAAAAATATCAAAATTTGTTATATTACATAGTAAATGGCTATTGCTATAAGAAAAGTATTGGAGCTAAATTGAATTATTATTGCTTCTACTACTATGACTTCTTCTACTACTACTACTACTACTACTACTACTACTACTCCTACTACCACTACTACTACTACTACTACTCATACTCCTACTCCTCCTACTCATACTCCTACTCCTACTACTACTAGTTTTAAAGTACTTTATTTGATATCATAAGTACATGTATGAAAATACAATTTTAAAACATGTTACAAGAGCTGATCTACAATTTAGAATTGAAAATTATTAACAAAATTATTATTATGAATACATGAAATATTTTTACATTAATAATGCTGAAAAACTGAGGAAAAAAATTAATCAATAACAGTAACAATATTAAATACATATATGACAACAAAACTCTCACTTACATACAGCAAATATATGATTCACATTTCACAGTGGTATTGGTAATTTGATCAAACTCCAAGTGGATGATACTATATCAGTTGGAGCTAGTGCCTGATCTCTTGTTTTAATTTTTGATAACTTATTGAGTTTTTAGTGATTTAAGTTTACGAGATGTGGGATTGAATATAAAGTGGCATCTCATAAACCAGAGTGTATATAGTATAAAGATTGTTAGTCTTATTGGTGGAAACAACCCTCTTTGAATATTTTCTATCAATACTGTCAATGAGCATTTTGGATTATGGGTTATATCAGCAATTAGTTCTCGATATGTTTTGAGAGAAATACACTGAGAAATAAAATGTTCTGTTATTTCTTCTTTTTTATTACATAGTTGAAAAATGACATCTATGTTTGGAGATCTCCATCTTCCAGCCAGAAAAGCATTGGTAGGTAAAGCTTTAAGGTTGATTTTTATTAGAAAATCTAAGTACTTAGGCTCCAAGTACCAGAATTTAAATTTTTGGATTATAGATTTATTTGTGATATTAATTAAGCTAATGGGAATTTCAAAGGGATTGGAATTACTTGTTATGTAATGTGATTCCCAATACTTAATTTTAGTTGAGAAAAGGTTTGTAGCAGGTACTTTATGTTTAAATATTGTTTTTATTAGATTGTTAATGAATTTATTTTTTAATAGGAGGTGGAGTGTCTGTAGGTGATATTGGAAGAAACACTTGGAAATTTTCATATGTCATATAAAGTTTCATTATTGCATTATGAGTTTTTTGGTAATATAATGTTGAAATGCAGTGTAATGACAGGCCATTTAGTTTTGAATGTGTTTGCAGACTTTTGATGCTTATTACCACTGCCTTATTATTCCATATGAGTTTGGAGCAAAAAGAGTTATTTTTTTTTCTTAAATGAGTTTGTAAATTTAATGATAGATGCATAGTAATTTATTTTTGGGAAAATTAATATGTTAATGAGTGATATTTTACTATGCAATGAAAGATATGCTTTTGAAAGTGAGGTTGTCACCTTTTCAATTGCAGATATTAATTGTTCTTGTATTATCATTCTCATTGCATTCATAGACAGATGAATTGGGAGACCAAGAAATTTGTGGGGAGGGGAACTGCAAACTGAATGAATTTGATTACCAGAAAGTATACTCCAAATAGATGTTTTTTCTTTGTTAAATTTTAAACTATAAGCTGCAGAGTAATTTTCTAAAATGGTATACATTAAAGGCAAATGTTTTTTGGATGGCAAAAAAATGACTATATCATTCATGTATGAAATATGATTGATGGATTGGTTTATGAGGGGTACATATATTCCTGGAAATTTAGATTCTATTTCTAGTAAGAAGGGGTTAATATATGTGATAAAAAACAGTGAACTAAGGGGAGAGCCTTGTGGTATTGAGTTGTGTGGAGTGAAGTCAGGGGACATTTTGCCATTAAGAGTAATGTGTATTTTTCTATTGATGAGCAGGTTTGCTAGAACATACATTATAGGTATTGGAATTTTATGTTGACAAAGCACCTGCAGCAGCTTGTCCACAGGCACCAAATCGAATGCATCTTGTATGTCTAATTGAATTGCAATAGGTGCTGATTTTCTAGCTTGTCTTACATTCTCTATTAATATTTTACATAACATAAGTGCTTCAGAAGTAGAACATCCTTTTCTAGCAAACTGAAACATAGACAACCCAGGAAGTATTAGGGGTTGAATTTTGTCTTTTAAAAGAGACACTATTAGTTTGATGATCAGAGGAGACATTGAAATAGGGCGTAGATTATCTAGAGGTGAAGGAAGTGTATTTTTTTTTAGAAAAGGGACCAATGATACTGGATAAAGTTGGTCAATGTTATGTATTTGTTTTGATAGATAATTTATCATATTGTGTACTATTGGGATAGTAAAGTGGCTAAGATGTGATAATAAAAATTTTGGAATTGCATGTGTACCTGGGTGTGTATTGTTTGGAATAGCATTCAACTTGAGAGCAATTTCATACTTTGTAATGTTATGTTCTTCTGTGGTAAAACCAAAGTGAAATGATGAAAATTTTGGAAAAGGAAATTTTTGGAGTCTAGATTTAAAGTGGTAATATATTTGTGGAGTCATGTCTTCCCCAGAATTCATTTTTGAATCAAAAATAATAGATGAAGGAGTTAATTTTTTGGGAGTATAACCTAAAGCCCACCGAATATATCCTTTAGACTAGTTATGGGGATTAGCTAGAAAAATTTTTGCTTTTTTTATAGAGAGATAATCAGCTAGTATGAGTTGGGCTTGCTTGTAATTTTTTTTAAAAAACATTATTGATGTAACTGAAGAAGGGTCACATGAAGTATTTTTTAGTTTTAAGTGTATTGTATCTAATTTATTAACAAGATTAGTGGGAGAACTATTTTTGGAGGTATAATGTCGAATAGTAGAAGAGATTATGTTAATAAATGATAGCCAGGCTTCTACTGGGTTTAAAGATAGTATGTTTACTTTCTTAAAATAAATATAAATCTCAGAAAGAACTGCTTCAGGTGTAGTGGATTTTAAAAGAAGACGAGTAGTTTTATTTAGAGGAAGAATTGGTTGATGTTGCATGTGTATTGTGAGTTCCACATTGAGTGCTAAATGATCAGAGAAAGTTACAGGACATCGAGAGGGATTTATTATGAAATGTAGATCTGGTGAATAGAATACAAGGTCTATTAGAGAGGAGTGTTTTTTAGTGTAGAATAAAATGGAGTTAGTTGGAAAAAACCTTCAGCACTCATGAGATTTTTATTAATCAAATGAAGGTATTTTAATGTAAAATTCTTATAAGACATATTAAAATCACCCATGATTATAGTTGGGTAAGAATTTGTAGCTAATATTAAATTTATTTTATTTATTAATTGGTGAATTAACACTGGCTGATTATATAAATAGAATGTTATTAAATTTACTGTAAAAGAAGAATGATATAGAATAATTATAATCATATGCTGATCTAAGTAAAAAATTTTAAAAGTTTGAAAAGGAGAACAATGATGGATGAGAATCTCTACCCCAGCAGCAGCAATATCAGATGTTGAAAATTTACTGTATCAAAATTTACTAAGATGGAGTTCAGGATTAAATGCTGAATGTACTGAGCATTTTGTCTCTGTAAATAAAAGGATATGGGGTGAGAATTGCCTTATCCAATTGCTAATTGCATATATTCGCTGGGTAGGAG